>JAXIUT010000009.1:88037-135121 GCA_035586675.1 Eurytoma californica | reverse complement strand
CATGTGATCTGAGACATTTCTTATTATACAGGGCCAGGTACGTAATATACTATTTTATCGTAAAACAAAAAAACGAAATACAATGAATCGATCTTACTGCGAGTGTAATATGAACGCAATAGACTAGAAAAAAAGTCCGCCTGTTCGCGAACCTTCAGTCCTCTGGAAGAGAATACCAGAGCTTAGCCGCGTAAACAAAAAAAAGCATAGATTGGCACATGCCGGCCGAGCAAAAACGTACATCGAGATCGCACGAGGATCGCGCCGAGATAAGAGATAAAGCATCCTTTTTTACACATCCGCAATTCCGCGCGGTGAGGAAACAGCGTGCGGGAATAATCGAGGGCTCCATCGGACGGGAGAAAAATGTCAAGCCCCGTGTCATCCCGGCGGCCGCGCGTCGGCCGACCGCAGAATTTCCACAATCACCCTATCACTCGCCGCCCAAACAATCCCGGGGAACCCGGCGACAAACAGCGCTCGCCCACGCGCTCGCCTCTCCCAATTACCGGCCGTCCGTCCGCGAACGTCGCGCGTCGAGCCAGATAGAGAGGAAAAAAAATCCGCTCGTCGTTAACGCATTCACGCAGCCGGCAGGTATATACGCAACCCGGTGAAAAAAAAAATAACGGCGGCCTCGAGGTGCGGGAGAGGGAGAAGGGGAGCGGCCCCGAGGGAGGGAAGGGAGCGGCGGCGACGGCGGCGAATATGTAAAAACGCGGGACGGGGAGGGAGAGAGCGGGGCCCCGGGATCGGTCAGCTGTGGCGCGCGCGAGTCCATGCCACATTAGCCAGTGCGATACGTGTGACCGGCAGGACTCGTCGCTCCTCCGCGCGGGGCCCGAAAGTGACGTGATCGGAGTGCAGTGCGCCCGTTTCCCTCTTCTTTCGCTTTATCGCGAACTCTCGACGCTCGCGCGCGTCTTCGCGTATTACACACAGCAGTGCGGTGCATCTCAATCGCGCGAGTCGCCGAAAATTCATTCGGGAAACGCGGAGTTCCGCGTCTGTCGGGGGTGGGGTGGAAAACAAGAGGGAGCACGGGAAATTGGCCCCGGCGGCCGCATACGATTAACGTCGCGGGGGACTGACTGACTGCGGCTCGCGAACGCATGGGAATTTTCGTCAGTTGGCCGGCGTCCGGTGCCTTTCTCACGCGGCCGGCGCATTCGAAGCGTGTCGCGCGCGCGTCCCGTGCATGCCGATGGGCCGCGCCGGCGAAAAGCCCGCGCGAGGTCAAAGAGCGGAAAAGCCCGGCAGCGCCGAGTGATACGCGCAGTCCAGCGGCGATCGCGTCCGCGCCAGAGGCAGAGAGCGATTGGACGACATAAAAAAAGAAGATAAAAGAATCGGAGAAGCGTCGCGCCGCGTAGCATCGGCTCGTTAACGGGCGACAGGTGCGCGCCTCCCGGGCGCACGTGCAGCGGATAATTGGAGACAGAGAGAGAGAGAGGGAGTCGGCGCTGCACCGGACGGCTTTTGAGCTCGCGCGAGCGAAATGAAGCGGCGAGAAAGGCGCGCCTCGCGCATTGTTCGCGCGCGCCGCTAACGAGGGACCGCGGGAGTTTCCCCGGCTGTAATTCGAGCCGATCGCCGAACTCCCGGGGTATTATTCAAATTAGCCCCACTCGTGGTGCAGCAAGTTCGCCAGCGGCCAAGTAACGGAGCGCGAAATGGGTCAGCTGTACGTTTAGACGCGACCACCGGCGGACTTAAACACTCCGGCGAACTTCGGAGGCTCCGTTTGGCGAAGACGGCGGAAATGCGATAGCCGCCGCGAGCATGGTGGTGAGCAGCGCGAAGCGCGGACAGTGGGCGCAGGACGCCCACATCAACTGGGAGCTGAACGAGCGCATCAGCCTCAGCAGCGCCGGCTCGGCGCACAACGAGGAGGCGATGACGATCGCGCCCGAGAAGGCCAACGGCTGCAAGCCCGAGGCGGAGGGCACGCCGGTGCAGCGCAGGTGGAACGCGACGCGCGACCGCCTCGACCGCACCAACGACGCGCTGGCCAAGCGGCTCAACGTCATCCAGGAGCTGAACCGCAAGATCCTGGCGAACTACGAGCGCATGCAGGAGGCCGGCAGCCGCCGGGGCCGCTGGAAGCCCGGCGAGGGCACCGCCAGGCGCGGCTCCCTGGTGGCCGAGCGCCGGCGCGCCCTCGGCGAGAAGATGAACTTCCGCCGGCGGGCCGGCGGCGAGTGGAGCATGCCGAAGGCGGAGCCCCCGGAGGAGGCGGAGGCGAAGTGCACGCTGCAGCGGGCCGCCTGCCCGTCGCCGGTCGTCGTCGACGAGGACGAGGTGGCCGCCCAGGAGGAGACGAGCGTGCTGCGCGAGCTGAACGAGGCGATCGACCGGTTCGAGGAGGAGGCGCCCAGGCCCCACGACGACTCCAAGGCCAGCGGCCACGACTCGTCCTGGGACTCGGGGGTGGGGGCCGAGACCGCGAGCTCCGGCAGGAAGGTGCCGGAGGGCGCGCGCGGCACCGGCTGGCTGCGGGTGCACACGGGAATCGAGAGCAGCCTCGTATACCTCACCCTCGAGACCACCGCCGCCGACGTCTGCCGGGACATGCTGCTCTCCGAGAACCTCGCTCTCTACGTGCAGGTGAGTTATGGCCTCGGTTTCTCGCTGTCGCTGATTTTTATTCGAGGACTGGCTTTGAGAGCCCCGGATTTCCAGCGGCGAGTTAATGTGGGTGGGAGAGAAAAATTGAGGATATATTTTTATTGGACTTTATATATACTGTCTTCTTTTTTACTGACGTGACATTTGTTTGTGAAATGCACTAAAGTCAATTTGTTTTTTCATTTACGTTTTAATGGTTTTCTTAAAATTGTGGAATTGATACGGCATTTTTTTCGATGTTTTTATGGTAGAAAAAAATGCAATCTATCCTGTCATATAACAAGATAGTTATATGTATTAAATGACTTTTTGTCCCATTAAAAGCAGTGCGTATTAAGATTGATTATTTTTAGTTTTATCAGAATAATTTATCGAATATTAATTTTCCGATAACAGTTCCAACACTTACTCACTTTTAACCAATCAACTATATTGATTTACAATTTAAAATTTTTGCAAAGTTTTAAAGTCTGTCTATTATAGAATTTCACTTTAAAGTCGAAAATAAATTGAGAATATGAATCACGAATAAAAATATTTACTGTATTACTCCATTAAAAAGAAAAAATAAAATCAACAAGGATTTATTTCGACCATTATTTTGATATTTAACACTAATCGTTATTTATTGATTGGAAAATTTTCAATCTCTCAAATCCATTGGTGTTTCAACGTTTATCTTCTTCTTTCTAGATTAACGAAATCTGTCTGTCGTTAATTTGCTTGTCACCCGCAGCCTCGCTGATTAACGCTAAACTGCGATAAATTAAGCATTTAACTTCCCATCGATACCGTCCTGGCATCCTCTTTAATTTAAAGCAGTTGCAATTCGAAATAAAGTTTTTGCGTTTTTCTAATGCAAGCGTTTTATTGATTGCTAATAAAACTACTTTGATTGGCGACATCAATTATTTTCGCGTGCTTGCATTTCAAAGATCATTTAAAAAATAATAATATAACAAATACCATTAATGATTTGATCAGACGTTAAAGTTTTTTTACGCTTTTATACATTCAGTACTTTTTTTCTTAAAATTCTTATTTTATTATTGCGATAAACTATTGTAAATGTTGAAGTGACACTAAATCTTTATAAAAAATATTATTAATTTAAAAAGTAAATAAATTTTCTTATCGTTGTTAACTGTTTTGACCCTTTAAAACGGGTAAAATTGAGTTACACAAAACGGACACTCTTTACTAAGAAGCCATATGCATTAATTTCGTAGAATGAATTGCGGTTTGAAAAGTGCGCAGCATACTCATTACCCATGGACAAATACCACAGTGCGTCAGCTATAATGACAACCTTCGTTCGCTAAAACCTCAATACCTCAATGCTCGAGCTTTAAGAAACAACCACTACTATTACGAATCACACATCTGCAAACAAAAAATAAAAGAAAAAAGAGAAGGCAGCCCCGACATCAAACCGATAATCGACCCTCAATACGTTAAATTCCATTTCTCGACTCGGTCGAAGGTGAACCTGGCGCACGCCTCTCGCTGGCAAAAATCAATCGGCCGCCCGCGATAAAGAGCGGCGCTCCCCAACCGGCCGTAAAGATTCATCGGCAGGTGTAATTAACGGAATTTTACTCGCGCTGCTCTATTTCACGTCCCAAGACAAACTCCGGAGAGATATATTTTTCAAAGCTACCTGCCCGATGTACCCATGCACGTCTCGTCGTTTACCTTTCTGAGAAATATGATGATTTTGAAAATCACAACCTATCACAACAACCCCGTATAATTAAGAAATTTATTATAAGATTTATCAGCAAAATACATAATAGTATAAACATTTTTTAATAGATCGTATAAACCGTATAAAATTTCATAAAAAGTATTCTATAACTATCATCATCTGATAAAGAATCCCAGTTCATGCCGATAATCCGCATTTAATGCAAAATTTATTGCAAAAAAGTTATTTAAAAAAAAGCTACGATCGACAAAATCATCCTTTATTTCTCATTAAATGCAAAGTTAACGAAGGTCCACTTTTTACTTTCTCCCATCCGATCCGTCGTGTTCAACGCCATTCCACGAGTCGCACGGCGCTTTCGAGTAAACAAGGAAATTTTTTATTGCACCTGCAGCGCGCGTTCGGTTCGTTTAATTTCGCGTCGAGTTTGTTTATCGCGCTTCGAAAATTACAGTAGCCAGCGTGCGCGCGCGCGATTTTTGAACTCGATTATCAAAGGGATATAAAGTTATTATTTGGCCGGGCGCTCGAGGACTCGCCCGCTGTAATTAACAATTAATAATTTTAATCCTTTGATCTTCGCCCGGACCGATCTTGCTCGCGCTCTCGTTTAAATCGCCCGCTCGCGGAAGTACTCGCGTCGGCGGAATTCGCGCGAACAACTGCAAACAACGGCTCGATAACAACGTAAAACGCGCATCATCCGGCTCGCTCGTCCATTAGCTGAATTTTCCTATTTTCTGCGAATAAAGGGCTATCGATTCAATCGTGCGCTCGCGCAAATAAAGGGAGCGCGCGGTCGATTACCCTCGCAATTAGGTGTACGCTTTGCGATTGGCCTCGCAGGATCGCAAAGGGAACGAGGAAAGAGTGCCGTGACGCCGAGCTCGTTAAGGCGAGTGGCGCGCGCGGCCTTTGTCGCCGCGCAGCACCTGTGCGATCGACCTTCCCCCCTCCCCCCGGGGCGAGCGCCGCATCTGCGGCCGAAAACGTAACAGGTGCGTGGCGCGCGCGCGCGCGAGAGGTCGAAAATGTCCGGAGCGCAGCGTATTAAGGACCGCGTCGATTTTTCGCCTGGCGCCTCGAAACCCCCCGCGCGGGGCTGATCGTAACGCGATATATTCGCTTTGTGCGAAGTGCACGCGCCGCCGGGACTGGATAAATATTGAGGGAACGCGGATTAGCCGTGTGGCTTTGGCCCCGCGGCGCTGCGCTCCTCTATTTTTTTTAGCCGTTATTGCGCGGATTGTACGCTCGCTGATCAAAGTCGAAAAGCCGGAGATCGAATTGGCGATGCGCGCACGCGGCACAAAGGGATTTTGCTCGGTTGCCCCTGCTTTTTTTTCTGGCGATTTAATGCCTCGAAAAAGTTCGCTGTCTTGATTAAAGTTCGTTTCGTTCCGTTTGTTCGGCTGTATTTCGTTTTATTTTCATTTAATGAACAGCCACGATGGCATGGGAAATGTGTAAAAGCGTTGCTTGTTTGAAATTCGATGGACTATTTAGATTATAATTATATAGGTTATCGTTTCGAAATTAATAATTGTTCTTCCGAATTCTGATAATTAATAATGAAATCCGGAAGTTTTTAAATTTTCAATTGAGTTAATTGAACTAATCGCACCGAATATTGTATGAAGTGATTCTACAACGCCAGGTCGACAAAACGCAATTATTATTCGCGAAACAAAAATAAATTTAATAGCACAGTAAGTCGCATCCTTAATTTTCCGTTCAATTCAAAAGTAAAGCACGCGTATTCACAAGAAGTATCTTTTTACGCGAAATTCGTGCACATTTAAGGGCGTCTTAAAGTATTGAAGACGAACATCTTATACGCCGTAATTTTTTCCTCTGAATATTTGCAAATTAAAACGTTAAAATTTAATAAAAAGCCGCGAAGAAATTTAATGTAGTCAGAAGATCCGCTGAATCCCTCCTCGGAATACGGCGAAATTCTAAAGGAGAAGCGTGGCACTTCCTTCTTAAAAAAAAATTACCTCCAACGTTAAACATTTATACCTTCTCAGCCCTCGACAAAGCCCTTTAACATCCGACGAAAATAAGGCAAGGAGGAGGAGGAAAAAAAGGAAATAGCCGGCGGCAGCCAAGAGCTGCAATTTATTTTCCAATTCGCGCGGAAAATATTCCTCGTTACAGGGTCTGACCGGTGGAAAAAGAGCGAGAGGGGAGGGGGGAACTCCGGCGGTTCGGCTCGCTTCCGTACTTTTCGGCACTTGGCGGGCGTCGCAATTACTCCGCGATTTTCCCCGGATATCGACGGGGCTGGAAGTCGATCGGCTTTTCTTGCATCTCCCGCGGTCTCAGCCGGGGGGGAGTCACTAACGAAGACAAACAAGTTTTTTAATTGAAGCACCGACGGGAAAGGCTCGCCCCGCCGCGGCTTTTCATTCAATTTTACGGCTATATCCCCGCCGCGTCGCGGAATATCAAAGTTTCAAGCTTCGCGGCCAAGTTTTTTTTCTCGCTCAAGGCGTGGGGCGCGCGGCGTCCCACTTTACCGAAGTGAATTTCAATTTACAATTGCGCGAAATAATGCGAATATCGCGCGGAGTTATGAATTACGCTCGGCGGGCCACCGCGGCTTTTTAATCGCTCCCCAGAGTAGTTTCCCAAGTCGCGGGGCCGCATAAAATTTTCGTCGTCCTCCGGCGAAATGAGATTTTTCGCCGCGAGCCGTAAAAAAATTTTCCTCGGGCCCCCACCCTCACCCTGCTCGTTTATCCCGAATAATTCGCTCGTAATGCCAGCCTCGAGTGGTCATAACTGCACCTTTGAAGTCCTCGGCTGCGCGAGCCCAACTCCGCAATCTAAATATCGATTTATCCGAAACGCGGGGAGGCATTTATTTTGCCGCGTATCGCCTTTATAGGCTGCCATTCACGGCGACGTTTACCTCCGCATAAAATATTCCCGAGCCGAAGCGTAATCACCGCAGCTTCTTGCAGGGGAAACACCGCTACATATGAAAACGGCTGATAAACCGTTTCCATTACTCATCGGGCCGAGGAGGGTGGGAGGTCAAAAAAATAAAGCTAGATCCATTCGTCAACGGGCTAATATAACGTCGTTCTCGCCTCCATAAAAGGGGAGGTGGGAATCGTTTCACACCGCATTAGGCCGAACAACAGACCTCGCCCCGGCGAAACGAGAAAAAGGCGGTTGCCCCGTCGCCATCGCTTGTCGCGGCGCGCAGGGGAGATAAGAGCCGAATAAGTCGGAGCGATCGCGTCGCTCCTCGCCGAGGGATTTTAATTACACGACTCTTCATTAGCGCGGCTAAAACCGAGGGGGCGAAAGAGCCTCGAGGAGGGCGCCCCGCCGCGGGGAAGGGGAGGATATCCCCGCCCGGATTTCGCGAGCTCGTGTATATACCCTTGCGGAGGGGTCGGATTTGCGTCGCGGGCTTTTCCGCCCCAATAATTGGAGCGACGCCGAGGCGGGCGCGCGGACACTTATTTATCGCAGACTCGTTAGCGATGTTTGCCCCGTGTGCACAGGTGCGCGCTCGCGGTCCAATTGGCTCCTCTCCCCGCCTTTTGTTCGCGGCTGCCTCCCCCCCTCGATCGGCCGGAAAATCAACGAGTGAGCCCGGCTTGATTTACAAAGTCCGGCCGGCGCAACTTTTCGACTCGCTGCGAAGAGTCGACTGTTTGCCGGGAAATTCGATGCTTTTTTGTAGCGCACCCGGTTCAAGGGAGAATTCGATTTTCCAAAAGGCACCGGAGGAAGAGGCAGCCGCGCGCACCGAAGTGGAGTAAACAAACAATTGATAAAACGTGTACACGAGCTGCGCGATCGATTTAATTAGCTCGAATGAACTCGGCGATGCGCTCGCGGGCGAATTTAATTGAACGCGTTTAGGGGAAGAGTGGGAAAAAGCGAGGCTGCGTTATTTTCGAGGAAAGGCTTCGGGGGTTAACGAGGTGGAAAATCATTTTTTTCGAGATTAAAACGCGACGCGATAAATTCGTTTGTTCTAGTTGGGAGGATTCGGAATTCAAATTCCGTTTGCAGTAGAAACGTCTACTCTCTCTCTCTTTCTCTCTCTCCCCCTCGGTTTCATTCGGAATTTTCAGTCTGGGCAATTCAAAATTTTAGGCGGTGTTCGTATGAGAGCTCAACTTTACCAAATTCTTCGTTGTTATACATATCAAATTCACACTTTATGCCCTGCTTTGCTGTAGAAATATGAATGGAGATTGGCAGACGAAAATTATGTTGCCGTCATAGATATTTGAATTTTTAACGTCATATCGTCTGTGTGCAAAATGTCAATTATTAAATGTCTTTTTTTTTAGGAAAGAAATTATTTTTTTTTCCCAATTGTACAGTGCAATATCGTATCAGTTTTTTCTCTGTCCTTGTTAAATCGCAGAAAGTGCATATACATAGGGTACGTTAACAGACTCACTGCGTTGAAATTATAATAAAATTCAGTAAATTTAATAAAACATATTAATTCAAAATTTTTTTAATAATTCATGTCTGAATTACAGAGTCTATTTCTATTCGCATAGTAATTGCATTAAATCTTTTCGGATTATATGGAAATCAATGTAACTCACAGAAAAGCCTGATTAAGAGGTGCTACAAAATTTTCTACATAAAAAACATTTATGAAATTTTACTCAAAAAATAATCTTTATTATCCTGGAATTATTATAACTTCCATTCAAATTATAGAAATTTTACTTAAAAAAACTCATACCAGGGAATAATAAATTTTACAATTGATTAAAGAAATATTAATAAAATACCTAAAATGAAAGTATAACTTTATCCTTGAATCATCGAGTAACAGATACACCCGAAGTCCCTAAAAGTATATATCGACGAACCAAATAACTCGCCGAATACTCATAAACCCTCTCAAGCCCACGCCCAATAAACAATCGCCAGGTCAGCCGCCGCCACGAGCGACACTCATTCAAAATCCGAAAAAATCAAGAACAATCCCCGGTCTTAAAGCATCCCTGTACCCACCCTCCCCCCGCTAACCTCCTGCAAATTCAGCCCCCGGCAGCCGCAACAAACGGTCGCTCTTAAACAAAGCCGCTCTCTTCTGTTTCCCGGTGCGGCGATCGCAGTACGCCGGCGAGCCGGGCCGTAGATTGTCGGGCCGCGAGCGGCCGCTGGAACTTCAGGAGCAACTGCTGGAGCGGCTGGGCTATCGGGAGCCGTCGAGGCGGGCCCGCCTCGGGCTCGACGCCGAGCTCCGTCATCTCGTCGGATTTCACGTGGGTAAGCGTTTTTGTTTTGTTGCCGTTATATACACCCGGGGATCGGGGCCGCGTCCTTCTTCCGGGCGCGCGTGACCGCCCGCGGGGCGCGAGAATTCGCGCGAGCGCCCGCAGGGACCCGGCTCCGTGGCCCCGGGACGATCGATCTCTACTTTTTCTTTTTTTCCCGTGCCCGGGTTTATCTCGGAATTTTTTCGAAATCGTTCTTTCGGGGAAAAACTAGATTCGGATTTATTGATTTTGCGCGCGTTTGCAAAACGAGGGACAAAAAGTGTATACGCGAGTTTTATTGATAAGGTTGGTCTGCGGGAGTGTGCGCGATACCTGAAAATTTAAAATGTTTGCAGATAGATCCCGGTGGATTTGATAAAAGTTTTACCATGTTTTGGAAGAGGAAAACTATTTTAAATTTTTTATTCAGAATGAAAAAGTTGCACAAGTAATTGGGACAATCGGCAGCGCTGTATCAAAGGGAAAAGTATTCCAGTTTTTATAATTTTTATTAAAAATGTTTGAAATGTTTCTCGCTTCCACAAATATTTTTTTGAAAAGTGTAATTAAAGAAAAAGTTTATCCACGTATTCAAATAATAAAGATACAATGCTACCGCAATATTCATATCCCTGGGTTATATCCAAATACGAAATCTCCGCAATGCCGATAAAAAACGTTACGTCGAAATTAAAAACATTTGATGATTTTCAATAAACCACATATTCTCGGCGTTAGCTTTATTTGAATTCTGTGCAAATTGATATTTTGCTGAAAAAATAAACAAACTTTCGTTTTATTCACAAAAAATAAAAAAAATAAACAATTCTTCATGAAAAATATGTTTTTCAGAATTATTACTCTCCGAATATGTGTTTTGTTTCAATTATTGAAATTGACGTTAACCTTTTCCAGATTATTTTTGGAGGGTATTTATGATATTCAATATTCAAAGTCCGGACTGAATTTAACATCAGAGAGGCGTGTATATACAGCCGTGGTTAAAAAAATCCCGGGCAGTTGCGTTAAATTGTTCATCGTGCACAAAACGGGAAAGCTCGATAAATAAACCTTTGGAAGGGATAGCTATAAAACCTCGCAGGGTTTGCGCTGGATATTATTTGACATTCCGCGAAATTCAGTCTCTAAATACCAGGCCGCTGATCGCGTCGTTTGCACAGCCGCCCAAAAGAAATATTTGCACTTATTAGATTGGTCCGCGAATATACATTGACATCTCCATTAAAAACGTAGATAAATTCAACGCTGTCACTCCCGTAGCTAAGCAAAACAAAAAATGGGAGGAAAAAAATTAAAATAAACGAATAAAATATCCTAATGCCTGGCCAGCTTGGAAAAGCGGCGGTAGGCAAAAAAGAAAAATGACACGTGGGGGAGGAGGCCGGTACGTGACGGCTCGACGTAACGTTTTTACAATCGGCGACGTGTCCCCGCAAAGAGCCGATCCCTCCCCGCGCGTTGCCTTCTACTCTGTTCGCAGGCCCTGCCACTTCTACGATTTCAGCGGACTTTTTTTAATAAATCTCTCGTCATTTCATGGCTGCCGACCGCACACCAGGACCCGCGGCGCCGCTGGACGAGCTGCGAGGCTACAGCAGATGCGGCTACGCCCTGGTACTAAAGGGATTAGTTTTCCCGCAGTGGAAAAAGCGGGCGCTCGCCGTCGTCGGCTCGCGGCTCTTTCTTTATCCCGGTATGACACGCTCTCTCTCCTATATGTACCTGCCAGCCGGGCGCGCTTCACCCGCACGGGGGTGGGGGCCGCCGGACAAATTGAAAAACCCGAACGGGGCGCGCCTTTGTCGCGCGCGCGCGTGCGTCTTCTAATCAGAGATCGACGGCGTTGATTGTGCGCCGCCGGGTGACGTACGCCGGCGAGACGCGGCCGCCTGGATTCGCGCCAGGGCTTTGAGCGGCCTAGGGTTTATCTTTCGCGGCTTGATAAAAGGAGTAACGGTCGTGCGATTGTTTCTTTTACTTTCGGGGATTGGGGACGAGAGATTGAGAATACCGTCGGTGCTTCTTTTTTTTTCGAGAATATTTTGCCCGCGAGCTACAAATTGATTAATGTGCCTTTCGCGAAATGAAACAGATTTCATGAGATATATTTCAGAAATTTCTTTTAAGGAGGAGGTGGGTGTATTTTTGTCGGGTCATTTTATTGTATAACAAAAAAAAAAACAGAAAAACTGGAAAATCATTCTCGTTTTGCACTGTCATTTTAAAATAAACTCACTGCACATTATTCGCCAAACAATTGTTAAAGCATTATTCTATTTTATTTATAATTTTTTATATTAATTGTTTGTAACAAATAATGAAAAAAAAACTTGTGAAAACATACACAGTTTGAAACAATAGGAGAATACGAGTTAATTCAAGCCCTTTTGTATCCCAATCATATTACACGTCAAGTCAGTTAGCATTCAATTCACAACTTTTACTTTCCCTAACAACGGCGCGTAGCTGTATTACACTGTAAATGACGTTTTAATTAACTTAGCAAAAAAGTTCTCTCGCTAAAATTCCTCCCCTCCCAAATAAAAGAAAGACGCAATAATAGAAATAATGTGGAAAAAGTTTCTACGTGGTTTACCATGTTGCTTGCTAAAGATATAGCTATTTAAAGTTGCCCGGCCGCGTTATGAGTACATCGTGGTTTTAGCCCCGGCGCAAAAGTTTAAAGCCACAATTCGGTTCCGACCTTATTCCGCAACTTTCGTATCAATTATTTGGCGCTTTATTGTACCCGCGCGCTTAGCCGAATTGATTACAAAAGACTCCGGTCGTTTAGGGGGGGTGGGGGGGACGAAACTTTCGCGCAGAAGCTATAACACTTGGAAACATCCGTGCCTCCTTAAAACGAAATTCGCCGGCGAACTCGATGGAGAGCGGCGATAAAAGGATGCACTCGCCAATGCAGCCAGATCAAATTTGCCAACTTACTTTATGAATGGCGCGCGTAACGTATCGCGGATCTGGCGTTACATCGAGTTCTTATCAAATATCGCGATCGCATTAACCCCGCCAAACTAACTGACAATTTGGCGTGAAAAACGTTCGCGTGTGTGTACATCGCAGTCGCTCCCATGATGTTTCATTAAACCCACTGCGCGCGACCTGGCGCTTAATGAATCGGATTAAAAGTTCCCGGCAGCTCGTCTCGCGCGCGTGTGTGCTTTATGGACGGGCGCTTTTCTTTCGGACTTGATTAAAGCGCAAATTAGTTTTTCAAGGAGGACGTCCGGCTCAAGTCTAGCGGAACCTCGCGCGCCTTTCTTCCGCCTTTAATTAAATGCCGAATACGCGCGCGGGAGTTACTTATTAAAAACTTCGCGCCACATGAAGTGGAAACATCGCGCTCCTCTTCTCTCTTCTTTTTAAACGGGCGATAAGACAAAAAGAGGAGGTAGCCCTCTCTTTCGGCGGCTCGCGGGCACAGGACCGACCGGAGGGGTTGAAAAACGGGAGGATGGGGGGCACGGACCGGCTGGCAGGCCGCAAAGCGATTCCAATCGCTCGTCGACTAATCCGCTTTCGTGTGTGTGTGTGTGTGTGTCTGCGGACGCACGACCAGCAGCCTGCTCGGACTCGCGGCCGGAGTGGATGGAGCTGGCGGGCGGCGGCTCCGTGTGCTGCGCGCCCTCCCGCCTGGGCAAGCTGGTGCTGCGCGTGACCGGCTACCCCACGCGGACCGGCGGCCACCCCCAGCGGCGGGACGCGACGCCGACGCGGGAGGACGGGGAGGCGGAGGAGGCACCGGCGCACCGGACGAGGGAGACGAGGCACCTCTATCTCGGCTTCCATCATCCCTGGGATCGGGATCTTTGGCGCGGCTGGCTCAAGCAGGTAATAGCTTCTGGCTTTGAGGGCCGCTGATTTCCCCGCTTGTCTGCCGCCCCCGCGTTTTATACGCGCGCCGGCGGCTTTGACGTTTACGCGAGGAGCCCACCCGATCTCCACCGGAGATCGCGCACTGTACACTTCCATCTTCTTTCCTTTTGTTTCTCGACTTTGTGTTTTCCTTTTCATTTCATTTTTTTTTGTTGGTCGGGCGAATGCCCCGCGGCAGGTGCGAGTAAGGGTCCAACGGGGATCGTAGGTGACGCTGCGCGGGAAATCTCGCATGTACATGCGGGGATATTTTCCCATTTGTATTCGGGGGATGCGAGCGTTGGCCGGACCAGCGGGGGAGGAGGGGGGTGGTGGTAGGTGGAATCGATATTTTCTCGCGGCGCGCGAACTGTTGCTGCGCCGAATTATCTCGGGAGTTTGAGGGGAAAAGTTTCGCTGTTTGCCGAGAAAACGCGGCCGATTATGAACAGCGGAGATCCCGGGGCGCAAACTCGATTGCCCGGGACGAACTTTCGCGGGATTGCGATTTAATGTCGGCCCGCTAAACGAGCGCAGTTGCGGCGCATCGGGAGACGGGGAGAGATGGGCGGAAAAGCACCGCGAATTTTCTATTTCGCCGGGAGATCGTACATCCCTCCCCTCGACGCGGGGAGATGCGCGAGAGCTCGGTGTAGACAGTACCGCCTATTCGAGCTGAGCGACGTCCCGTGTATATAACTATAGGACTCGAATCGCCGTGCCGCGAGGTAAATCTTTTCCTCGAAAAAATATCTTTTTTACCGGGGAAATTACATTTTTCAAATCCAGAGTTGAGAAGTACGTGACAGACGTTGATACACGGATTGCGAGAATGAGTGCACGAACGTGTTAATTACGAAGTTACGATTTTGCGATGATTGTTGATAATAAACGACAACAGGACGACCTCGCTTCCCAGCGAAATGCAATCGAAACGATAATTCTCTAAAAATAATAATGACAATTTGGAAGTAAATTATACTGCGGTTACACTCGCTGTAATTGCGTCGCCGAGCGCAAAATCCAACCGCAGTGTCACTCGACTCCGCACTATAATAATACCAGGACAATACACCGCAGCATATTTTCCTCCGTACTCAACGAAAAAAAAAAAAAAAAAAAAAAATGAAACATAGCATAAAAGGAACAAAATATAAACAACCTCCAATAATTTTGATCGACTGAAACGGCGCGGGTATACACCGGCGCTCCGGCTCGAAAATAAAAATCCCTCCTCGGTCCGTGTACAATCGGGACGACGGCGCGCGGATAAGAGCTTCTCCGGCGAATATCGACCATTCAGCCAGGCGGCCCTTTTCATCCGCTCTGTCGGAGCATCCCCTCGGCATAATGATCCGCGGGCGCGCGCGCCGAAACATCCGCCGGCGATGATCTCCCCGGTGCCGCGTTTTCAACGGGCCGCGACGCATATTTTTCCGCCGGGCGGCCGAAAACGTCCGCGCGGTATCTTTTGATGCGCCGCGGGGGTGGATAAAAGGCGCCGCGGCGTCCAATCTCCGTGAGAGGCTCGCCGCGAGCGTCTCCAGCGCCCTTTAGCGCGGATTCGTTGAATTGATATTGGATATGAATTCCGCCGTGCGCGGCTATAGCCGCGGCGCAATTTGCATAAAGGAAAGAGTCTCTCTCGTGGAAATTCGGTATTTTCTTCGCCGCGGAAGTAAAGGGGGGCGTCTTTGAAGTCGGAGGCCGACGGTGTGCACGGGTAATTAGCTTATTAGGTGTGGAGGTTATTTCTTTTATTTTGGCGCGGCGGGTCCAATTATTGCGCGAACGAGTGCTTCTCATTTCGCTTCTTTTTTTTTTGATCCGGCGATTCGCGCGGCTGGCGGAATCCTCTTTTTTTTCGTCGAGGGCTTTTAAGTTCGACACGCTTTCGCACGTTAATTGGAGGGTTTATTTCGATTTGGGGCGTGAATGCGAGAGCTTCATGAGTTAACTTTTTTTTTTAATTTGAGCGCGCGTTTTTGTCGAATTCCTTCTTTTAACGGGGTTGTTTTTTCAGTGAAATATCGAAACGTTCGCCCGCCTATTCGACGGGAGGCATTAGCGAACGATTTGCGACGATCGAGTCAGTTTAAGTGAGCGAAAAAAATTCTTTTTACGAAATATATATCAACACGTTTCAATTAAAATAAAACATTTGCGTTTTACGATATTCGGGTGACATTTTTTGAAAGAGTTAATTTTTTAGAGTTTTTTTTTTTTCATTTTACCTTTTTTCCAGTTGCACAGTGTACTGAATGTGCAGAAAAAGCTTGGTCATGTCGAAGATGTAGACGCAGACTTTTTGAATGATGGACAGATCTGTTACAAATTCGCAGATGTTTTTAGTGATTTGTACTAGCTAAAATTGGCTTTTACAAAATCAGCCTAAAATTCAAAGTTTTATGCGATAAGAGCTGTGTGACACAACTGCCGTACGGATAAAATATGACCGCTATAAAGACTTAAAAGCCTTTCAAAGGTGTTTCGAAAATTCGCGCATAAAAATGTGTAACGCAGCTTTTACAGCGTTTTCTCGGAAATCATCTCTTTCAATCTCTAGGGACCAGTGTCGTACTATTCCGTTGCTTTATTAATAAAAGAAAAACTATTTTAATCTCGCTAGTTATTGCATAATTTTCAGAATATCAAAGAACTAACTCAAATGTGTTAAAGTTTAATTAGTAGCTACAGAAATTGTAGATCAAAAGATTCATAAACATGCTTACAAAATCATTCCTCAGCGCATTATTTCTCTGTAAAACATCAACCTCAACATAAACCGTTCGACGTAACATTAAAAAAAAATCGCTCCGTCCGTCCACTATAATCCAGTCGCTGAAGCTCCCGAAGAAACGTACGTCCAACGGTAGCGCGCGATATACGGCCGTGTCTTCTCAGCTCGACGACCGTTATCACCGGCGCCCGCCCCCCTTGGCAGGCAGAAAATCCGCGTTACACACCCAACCTCCTTAACGATGACGCTCCATGCGCGCGGAGCGTGTCGTCGCCGTCCGGTCCTTCCGCGCCGGCGGGCGCACGCGATACACCTCTCAGTCTCGATTCCCGCGGCGCGCGGTCGAGTCGCGAAAATCCGCGCGCAAGTCCGCCCCGGCGATAAGTTTTTAACGAACGAACGGACGGGCGGCGGTGGTCGAGGACCGCCGCGCGAACCGAGGATGGGCGGGACTCGAGAGAGCTCATTATAAATCCGAGAAGAAAGAAGACGTCGTCGGCGGCGGCGGGGCGGGGGGGTCGCTGGAAAATGGGACAAAGGAAAATTACGGGGGCGCGCGCCGCGCCCGGATACTTTTCCTCCGCTCCTTTTCAATTCCGCGCTCCTCGATCCGCGCGCGCGGGGAGGGTCTTTGATCGGATGAGAGGTAAGGGGGAGGCTCTGAAGCAGCAGCCACCGCCGGCGCCGCCGCGCGATGGAGCTTATATTACCTTTTCGCCGTATGAGCCTGAGCGAGTGAGCGGCTCTTATCGAAGGGCCGCCGCTGCGACAAAGGACCGGGCGAGCGAGTCTTTGAGTGCGCGATTCTCCGCTCCGCCGCTATCGGGAGGAGCTGCTCGAGGAGGCGGGAGGGCACCGAGGGTTAGGCGTGATTATGTCGTCTTCGGAGCGAGCGGAAGCCGCTGACGGATTGATCGCCGCCGAGCTGAATGGCTGATCAGCCCTTTGAGGCCTTTCGTTTATTAGGGATTTACCCGGGCTATTTGGATCTACTTTCGCGTCATTTTTCTTTTTCTGCACTGACCTGATTCACCAGGTTTGTGACATTTTAAACGTTTCTTTTGCGCAATCAGTTTAATTATTTTTAAATATAGTTACTTTAGCTCGTGATACTTTTATTTTGAATTTGTTTTTCGTGGAACGTTAATTAATTTGTAGGAGTTGAAATGAGACATTCGACTTTAATATAATTCTTTTCATTGCATTTTTTGTGCGGTGTCAAAATTTTTTTAGAAAAATGAATATTTTCATTAATTGGTAATAGCAAGATTTATCACGTATTCAAAAATAAATGGAGATTTTCGAATTGGAAAAGTAAACTACATTAATTATCCGAGTAATGAAAGAAATCAATACCTGTTAGTTACTTTATTTAAGTAGTATCTATTCATGAATTAGCTTCATACGTGCACAACTGCTTGACGTGACAATATGTAGATATCTATTGCATTTAACTAATTAATACGTCAATAACCAACTTTTGAAATAATTTCAGAGTATTCATTTTTTTTCCACAACCTGATTTTATCACGGCATAAAAGCATTAAAAGTTCATTTCAAAGCGTTCGTTAAATAAATGATCGCGCCACGCAATTATAAAACGCCATTGCCCCGCGCTATCAAGGCCAATTAAAAGGCAATGTACGATTAAAGTGACAAAAATTTCGCGCGCAAAATGCAAAGTAGTGTCGTGTACTTCCACTCGCGTTACGACATCTTTACGGTAATTCTTCTAGTATTTCAACTCGTTAACCCAGATTTCTCTAAGTGAAAAAAAACCTCCGATAAAATCGTGCAATTCTCCCGACTGTACCGCGTAAAAAAATAAAAAAAAAATATATAGGTACGAGCGAAGCGAGAGAGAAAGGATAAAAAAAGGCCATTCTGCTCATCCACAATTTACATTATTATCGCTCAAAACCATCATCTGTCCTAATCCATGGCTGGCGGCGCGATATCGATCGAACGGCGATCGCCAGCGGCTGGCCGATGCACCGCGGTCAAATGGAATATCTTTTATTCAAGCGCAATTAAAATCCGACCGGGCGGGGAAAATGCGCTTCCCGTTGAAAAATCCGCTCGTCTCCGACGGGTGGAGAGAGGACGCGTCGCGCGAGAATTCGACCGGGGGAGGGTGGAGACGGGGGCCGCGCGCGGGTGGTTTAGCCCTGATTTATCGGGAATTCGTGACGCTCGTCGCGCGCCGATCCCGAAAGCGGAAGAAGATGAAAAAGGCGCCGCGTCGCGGATACGCGCGCTCGGCTCTCCCGGCGCGCGCCGCCGGGGTACAATAAGGCCGCGTTTTCGCGCGGCCCCGTCGCTCGGGAATGCGCCGCCCACCTATATTGCTCCGGCTGGGAAAATCGTTGCACGTCCAATTTAAAGAGACGCGCGAGTCTTGTTTCACGCATTGACGGCCCGTCGCTCGGACGCTTTGAAGCGCCGGACTTTTTTTTTTTGTCATCGGTGCACGCGAGTCCATGGTCGAATGGAAAAAAAACGCTTTCATGTGGCGACTGCGAATTTCGATAGGAGCTCGACTACCGGTTTTTTTTCTTTTAGCCAGCGGTGGAGCGAGAGGAAACGACGAAGTTACGCATAAATAGCGCCGCGTCGCGCGTCGACTGGATTAACTTTTCGGTTTGAGCGTAATGAACGAGTCGAACTTTTTTTGCCCACTTCCGACTTGCTTGGTTTTTCAATCGGTTTTACGCGACTTTTAAGTTCCAAGCTATTATTGATTGTTTTTTTTTACATGTTGTCGTTAAAAGTTTAGAAAGTAAATTATTTTTTACTAAATTAATATTCTATTTATTTATAATAAGTCCGTATATTATTAGTTTTTTAAATACAGCAAGTTCAACTAATTAAATTAAAAGAAAAGAAAAATTCTCTATTTTCCTTCTTTTTTTGTTGAAATTTCTACGTACCATAACAGCTACAGTCAAAAAAAGGAAACACAAAACTTTTGCCTACACAATCAAAATAAACATTTCTCAACGCGAATACTAAATCGCACGTTAGAGTTTAATTTCTCCTCTAACATCAGACAAGAAAATAATTAAAAATGAAAATGAAATAATTATAACGCGAATGAGTAGCTATTTACTTAATCAGAATTTTGCGACACTTTTAAAAAAAAATTTCCTCAAGCAAAAAACAAGTATAGACAAAACTTTCGTTTATCATTTAAGAGATAACATTGAAACCAAGCGGGCAGCACGTCTCATCAGCAACTCGGATCGTAAATCCGGACTTATTAGCGCGGCGCTCGGACGAAACTAGGCTAGCCGATAAGGAGTCCGATCCCTTTGTTCGCGCGGGCTGGCACCGTGCTGCGCGCCGCCCGTCAACCGCGACGGTGCCTTTCGACCGGCGCGCGCGTCGCTCACCTCGAAAACACGCTCCTCTCCCCGCGTAAATAAGCGTCGAATCACTCGGCGCTCCCGAGCACTCAGCCGAATTGGAAGCGGGGCGCATACGCAAATGGCCCGGGCGATGATTCGCGCCTCTATTTACACTCTCCGCGTATCTCGGGATCCACCCCGGCGAGGACGGGGTAGATCGCAAATAAATTTTTCACTCCGCAGTCGGGGAGCGATTTTGAAGGAGGAGGAAGTGCCGCTCGCGGATTGAAAGATTCAATTTCACCCCCTTCATTTTTCCGAACCCGACGGGACTCCACTCGGTCTAATTACTCCGGGCGAAAGGCGCGAGCGCCGTACACAAGGGCCGGGTTAATTACCGCGGGGTGAGGATCGGAGGCTGCAGCGAGACACCGAGAGAAAGAGGGAGGCAGCCGCCCGACGATGGAGACGGACTCGCTGGAGCTCGAGGTGCGCTTTCTATATCTCATATCCTAATGAATCGGACGGGACCAAGCGGCGACGTGGAATTCATTATGCTTTCCTTATCTTTCTTTCTTCTCCTTTTTTTTGCTCTCTCTCTTCCCGCCGCTGGCGCTTCTTTCCTTTTTCTTTCGACTCGCTTTAAGGCGCGCATCGCGTCGGATGTCCCCCGGCGCGAAGTTGCCTCCTCGCGAATTGTTTCGCTTTCTTTATCGTCCCGAGATTAAAGCTTTCCGATTCCAGGACGGCGGAGCTTCCCGGCCGGGCAAAGTTTTTGATGCGGCGAGGCGCCGCTGAATTTATCAAGTCTTTTTTTCTGAATTTTAATTAAAGTCTCCTCCGGGCTCTCGGGGGCCCGAGCGCGCATCGGTTCGCCCGATGCCGCTCTCTCCTTGCTTTCGTACGCGCGCGCACCGACTCCGTGGGAAGCGAAAAAGTAATTTCGCGCCGTACCGCGGAGAAAATCCGTCGACTTCATCTTTTACGACCAGCCGGACTCACAACGTTTGGTAATCGTTTCGGGAGAAAAAGAAGGGGGGGGGGGTGCCACGGATGGAGTTTTAGCTCGACTAATTAAAAAGCAGTTGATGCCTCGAATTACGCGTTTAACCGGAGAGCCGAGGCGCCGTTGCTGTGTATATACCGCGATATTAATGCTCCAGCGTTTCGAGCGTGCATGCAAATGAGGTGCGGGCGCCTTGGAAAATATTTCCTTGGCGGGCCGCGCAGGTACTACGCTGCGAGACCCAGTGTCCTGAGCTCCAATTTACCTGGGTCGCGTGTATTGCTTTTCTGCTTTGGGTCGGACTTAATTATACGTGGCGGTAGGCTGTTATATATCTTGGACAAATCGATAATCGCTGACAGAGGGTAATTATCGCATTCAAAGCTCGCGTCTGACCGGGTTCGACTGTCATCTACTTCGACATGCCTGGACGTATAATTAGCACTGTGAAATTTTAAGGGACACTTATTTTGTTCGCACTCCGTTTCTATGTTTTGCGCCTATTATGATATTTTAGGCGTCCGGTGAAATTAGTTTACCTTGTTAAATTAATATTAGCTATAAAATATTTGTTCGTTTAAATATTCAAGTTACCGTCAAAGATGTAGTTTGCTGTCAGTTAAATAGAAAATGAAACTGAATTTTCTAAAGAACTCGCAACGGGAGGATTTTTCATTAAAATGGATATTAAAAAGCCGTTTTTAATGTAATTTTAATAAAACCAAAGCTGTTTTTAATTCAAAAGAGAAGTATAATTTTATTATAAGCATTTCTGTTAAAAATGACAATAAATATTAGTGATCTTTTTACATCTTTGAACATTAATTTTTGAATTACGAATTGAATGAAAAAGTAAGTAATAAATCACGTCCACGGCAAAAAATTAGACGGTTATTAAAAGCTAGATCTATGACGGTAAAGTCACGGCCACACAATTATTAACAGTTTGGTCTCATAAAATTACATCTCCGAAATCCTGGACAGCAAGTAAAACCTCATTCCGCGAAATCCTTTCAATCCCCGTCCCGCAAAAAAAAGGAAAGCAACTCGAAAAAATCCCATCCCTTTCAATCCGTCTCGCAAACACACCCACTCAAGCTCTCTCCTCCCTATCCAGCCAACACAAATACGCGCACACATGCATGACGACTGCACACATACACCAGCTCGCACACACCCCCACGTACTCACAGACGCACACATACAGCAGGGTCGATCGGAAAGGCTGAATGAAGGCCTTACGGCGCAACCTCGTTGACTTCTTACAGGCCAGCCAGTCACCGGCGTCCGCGGGTCCGTCCGGCAAATTGGACATGAGCGAGACGGGAGTGGCGCGGCTGCCGGAGGCCGTCCGTGCCTTCGCCGGCGTCCGGGAATTCTTTCTGGGTCACAACCAATTGGCCCGAGTCGACGCCAATCTCAAACTGCTGCTTAGGTACGTCTTTAGACCTCGGCCTCCCACCCCGCGCCCCCCTCCGCCCTCTCGCAATTATATACGTCGAGATACCGGGAAGGGGGGGCGGCGAGGCTTCCATTGTGCGCCACGGCATGCCTGGAACTTTGCCTCACTCTATTAGCCCTATACTCGAGGGCCCGCGCGCCGTGTATAACTGACGATTGAATTTCGAGCCCGGCGCGTCGCGCTCCGCTACGTACTTCGGTTATTAGTTGGAGCCGTGCGGTTTTGCATTAACTTTCGGACCGAATTCGCGTTCGCCGGTTATCGGACCCCTCGGGCCCCTTTGTCGAATTAACCCACGGCTCATTTGATCGGGTGGTCGGCCGCGCTTGTGATTGGATTTCAGCGGCACTCCGGGACGCGACCGCGAATTATCTCGACGCTAATTGTTTCCTTTTCGCGCGGGGATCGCTGTCGTTTTTCTTTTTCAGCGCGAAAATTCCGAGCTGCTCGGGGGAGAGCGCGGCTTTTACGGCCCCGGGGCTGGATTTTTTTACCGCCGCAAAGTGCGATCGATAAAAGAGCGCGAAGGAAGCGCTTAATTAAACTTTCCAGCCGAAGTATGAAAATGAACTGTAAAATTTATGATTTTTTTTTTTAAGCGTCAATAAGTCGACGACGGAAAGCCGGCGCTTCTTTTAATCTCCGGATCGTAGATAAAAATTTGCTTTAAAAGAAAAGTGCTACGTAGAGCTCATAAAGTTGAAAGCTGGGTTTGGATCGCTTTTTATTCCTATGAGAACTACGGCAGGGATGACCGATTTCTACGTGCCTTTCCAATGTAAATGGAGCAAACAGTTTTTATAAGAGAAAAATCTCTTTGATGCTCGCTCTGCATTTGAATATCGAGAATAGATAATAATTATATTTTATAGTCGCTTTATAGCCATTCGATCTTTTTATGAATCACGAATCTTTATGCGTAAAATTTTAGATTTCAGAAATAACCTTTCGCTGTTTTTGTAGCGTCAATTTAAATTACATTTCGCTGTATAAAGTTCATAAAGAATTAATTAAAAAATAAATTACAGACTTTGTTATCTTACATGGAATTAACTTAGCTTTTACTGCTTTAAATATGTTTGCTAAAGCACACAAACATAAAAATCTTCCATTAAAAGACAGTAATGAAAAATTTACCATATCTTCCAAAAAAGAATAAAAATCCAAGCACCGGAGTTTTCAAAATTGCGCTAAATAAAAGAAAGGGTAACATGCCAATTAAAAAGCCTGTAAAAATTCAAAAACAGTGCAAACCCGAACGCATCAGCCGCTGATTTCTGCATAATATCATATCGATTCAATTAAAAACGTTCGATATAAATTTCAACGGCAAAATCAACTGCGTCCTCGGGCTTCCTGAATTAAAACACCCCCTCCAAAAAAAGAAATAAAACGCGTCGCTCAAAATTGTTTTCCGAAAGTATGCGCGCGTCATAGCGGCGCGTGCAAACAAAAAGTTGCGGTCGCGCCTCGCGGGAATACCGATACCCGCGAGTGGTGCCCAATAAATTCCGCATCGGGCCCGCGCGCGCAATTAAAAACTTCGGGGGTGTAATGCGGGAGGGAGGGGAGGCCGCGTGCCGGGTCCCTGAGCCGTTAATCCGCGGCTAAAGTTTTGCACCCCTCCCGTCTCTCCCTCGTCGCCGCTTTTTTTCCTCGCGGCCCGTATACGTGCGCGAGGCAAGATTCGCGAATACACACGGCGCGTAAACACGTATCCCCATAAATCCTCTTCACCCGCCTCGTCTGATTTATCTCGTCCATTAATTGCGCGCGTGGCCCCCTTTTTTTTCTCTTTCTTCTCGGATGCCGACGCGGCTTTTTTCTCGCCGGGCCTCGCGTCTTCGATGGAACGAGCAGCTTCCCGGAGCTGCAGGAGCTGCACTTGGAGAACAATCGGCTGAGCGAGCTGCCGAGCGAGCTGCTGTCCCTCAAAAATCTGACTTTCCTCGACCTCTCGGATAATCAGATTCATCAACTTCCGCCGGAAATCGCCGGACTCGCCAGGTAAGTGGAGTTCTTAAGTCGTTTCGATCTATCTATTGTTATTTTAGATGCGGTTGTATGTTCCTTTCCTGCAAAGCTGGGAATAATTATTCATTCTTGAGATTGTTATAAGAAAGTGTAATTAATTCTTTTTCTAATTTATCTAAAGTAGCCCAAAAAAGTAGTTTATAAGAAATTCAAATTGATTTATTCATCTCACCAATTCGTAACCAATCCATAAATGTATGTGTGAATATTCTATCTACATTTTAAATAATTTCTCCGAATATCTGGATTAAAAATTCGCCTGATACGTTCTATTTAACTTAATTAACTAATCTAAACCGGACAGCTTAATCGTAAGATTGATAATTAAATGAATAATGAAATCGAACCGCAATTATAAAATTAAGACCTCGCGGCAAATCTATGCTTTCCTCGATACGCTCGATCTCCATGAATAATCGCAGCATGAATACCGAGGGCGACCTTCGCAAAGTAATTTGTAATAAATTCAAACTTTGCTCTCAATAGCTAAAAGCCCGAAATTAACGGCCTTTCACGCATCTATCGCGTTCTAAGAAAAGCCGAGGAAAATCGAGCGGAGACGCGGCGCGCCCAGGGTGTGCGAGGTATATAAGGTAGGCGGCCCGATCGCGCGCTGAAGATATTGATAATTGGCGGTGGCTGGCGCGCGCGCGCGATCGCGGCTAACAAAAGTTCGAGAGTCACTCGCAGCCGCCTAACGAACCCCCGCCCCCGCGCGTAATTAGACGCGCGAAAAGTTCAAAGCCGCGGCGAAATTCGCCGAGTGCACCCATCCGCGCGGTCTCCTTCCCTCCCCCGAAAGCTGAAAACGATGGGAGAAAAAAAAACTATCGGGAAAACGGAAAATCGGCAGAAAGGGTGGGATGGGAGGAGCGGAGTGATAGGAGTTTATGGAGTCGCGCGGGTGCGTTTTACGACTTATTGAATAGCTCCCGGGGAGTAAGCCTTTTTTTTCCACCCAACCCCCGCCGCGGCGGACTTTATAACGTCAGCGCGGAATTTCGGCCGGTTTCTTTTCTCCGGGGCTGTTTAATATTAATGCCGGCCCGTGCTCTGGCTGCTCGATTAATCAGTCCGCCCGCGGAAAGCGAGTATTATAAAATAATCAATTATGCATTAGCGCCGGTATTATCGCGCCCGCCCGCCGGCTGAATTTCAATGCGACGTTAACGCGAAAAAGGAGCTCTCCCCCTCTCTCCCTCGCTCTATCAGCGAGCGAGGGACTAATGTCGCGCCATTATCTCGCGATGCCTCGAACTTTGCTTGATCGAATTATCCGCGAGTTCGATTCCGCGATGTGTACCCACCGCGCCTCATCGATCGCCCCATCAAACTCCTCGCCCCACCGATGGCTGTACGTATAGCCCAGAGGCCATAAAACTTCCCGGGGATATCTTTATGACAAGTTATCTCGCCCCCGCTGCTTTTTTCTGTCGCACCGACGCGCGAGAAGAAAGCAGTGACGTATGCGCGCGATGTATCAGCGTCGCTATCGGGCGACTGTCGGCACCTGGGCCCGGTAATTGCGCGCCCGGGAAAAAACAATGCCGGGAGCAAAAAGGGCGCACAATGCGCGAGCGCGCCCGCGACGCCTCATTGACTCCTTTCCCGAGCTCGCTTCTTTTTCAGCGAGTAATTTACCGAAATCCCGTCGCGAGCTGCGTCAATAGCGCCGACGCTGTAGATCGCTACAATGCCCCGGCGGACTCAATGGCCGACGTCAACAGCGCCAGACGCGCGCAATGTGTATACGGCGCTGCACTCCCGAGTGCATATAACGTTTGCCGCGCGCACACACACACACCGGACGGGGTAAAAATCGCCGCGCCGCACCGCCCGCGGGCCAGTGGTTGCGTTGCACTCGCGCGCGACGGGGATTAATAACGGCTGTAATCCACGGGGCCGGCGATCGATGCGCGCTTCCTTCGCCGCCGCGTCGTCGTCTCGATTTGTCTCGCGCACCACCTGCGTATTGCAATTCCGCGCAGGTCGACCGGACTATTTGTCCCGCGGTCCCTCCTTATCGCCCCCTGCGCGGCTGCGATCCCGCGGCAAACGAGGCGGCGCCGAATTCTTATTTACGGCGAACGGGGTGCGAGCAGTCCGTAAATCGAGCGTCCAGGACGGTAATTTTATCGAGCCCGGCCTCTTATATCTCGCGCGCGGCGGGAGGGCAGGGATTTAGCCGGGGATTTTTAAAGGACTGGCGCGGGGGGAGAGGAGGAAGTTGCGGAGCGGGTCGTTGCTCGCGGACGAGCGAATCTTTGATAAATAAGCGCGATAAGTTCTGCCTTGCTCCGGCAGCTCGCGAAAGGAGATTTTTGATTAGATCGATCTTAGTTACTTTTTTAGCACCTTCCTTTTTAGCGCGCGAGTATCGGTTGTGCGCAAAAAAAAGTAGGTAACCGATACTTTGTATTGCTTCGATTTGTTGCAACGAAAGCGGGGTACTATAAATTTTTCAATATTTATACCTCCCTGATGGGTAGCGACGGAAAAGCGACACTTCGCAGTCGTACACGCGAGTATCGCGAATTCGATGTAAATTTGCTGGAAAAAATGAAAATATCGGCCCGAAATTCATATTTGATACACGGACGCCAGATGGTGTATTTGTTCCGCGCACCGATCGAAGAGTAAATAACGGGGAATTTACATTCCGCGCGCACCCCGTGCAAATGCAGTGCCGCTGTCAATCACCGTGCGGCCCAATGGAATCACAAGAATCCGCAGTCGATCCGCCAGCGATACATTCGAATAAGCTCGCCAAAATTCGTCCGACCGGAAAGAGCGGCCATCGACACTTTCCCCGCCGCTAATACAGACGCCAAAGCTGCGAGATTGATTAAACGAGAGGAAAAAAAAAGAAAGGACGTATACGCCGGGAGAGCGCTTTTGCGTCGTAGCTCGACTAATTGAATTACGAAACGGCGTTTGTTGTGGATCGCAATTAATTACGCAAGAGTTCGTTAAGCTCCTTTTACAGTAATTATAACGATGTAAATCTTTATGCGGCGGTCGACTAAGTGGCCTCTCTGCGGCGGGGGGGATAGGCGGTGGCTCGAAATTATCATTTTGCATAATGGAACGCGATTCGCATTGTCGCGAGTTTTAAATTAACCGAGAAGTTATGGTTAGCGGTTGGAAATTCTTACGGATGATATAACGGTGTGTCGTACGCGTACCTCGGCAGTTCGGCTAATTTCACTTTCGTCCGCGCAATTCCGGAGACACTTCACGGGCTTTCGCCATCCGAATTTGCAACGCTGAAACTCCACGCATTAAACTCGGTGCGCCCGATGACAAATTTTAACGATCCACATCAACTCGCGGAAAAGTAAAAAATAACATTACACCCGATTACAAACTGCCAACGATTGATCCCGGCCCGAGTGGCATTTCGTGTAAACTCGTAACGATAAAATAAATAAATTTACGATCCGCCGTGCGCACGCGCGCGTACTTTACAAAATTGCTGCTACGTTCATGCACCGGTTCGCGCGTGAAAATGAGCTTGCAATAGTACCTACTTAAGTTTAACAAAAAAAAAAAAAAAAACGCGTTACATCAATTTTGAAGTGCACTCGAAATCGGACAATTAGCCGCGCTAATCTTCGAGGGATATCGGATTTCGTCCGCGTCGCCGTAATGCAACTTCCGTGTGCGATACACACACTCGTTCGCTTTCATAACGATAATACGGCACGGAACCCCTTTGATTTCACGTGCACACTCGTATATAATATCCGGATATATCACTGGCTGGCGCGTGCGCCCGGCCAGATGGCACGGAGCGAAAGAGGAACGGGCTCGCGCGCGCGCATGACTGACTTTTCGCGAAAAACACCGTGTTCAGCGATGAAAGTGACTTTAATCACAAAGGGGCGGCCGGGTTATTTCGCGCATAATGCACCGGAATGTCGGGCGAGCCGCGCTAATTGTACGCCCGCGGATCATTTTGAATTTTCACGGGGCCAGAAAATTGAGTGTCTTCCGAGCTCGTTCGCGAGCGACCCCGTTTTAATGGCTGTCTTTCCTTTGGCTTTCGCTGTTAAATAAATTCCCCGCGCGCTTATTCGAGTTCGCGGAAATGCGCGAATAATCACACGGAAAAGTGGGCAGTGTAGCTATCATAACGGACAGTCGAGAAATTCTTTTACAAATTTTTTTTTTATTCGAAAGAAAACTAAAGTAAGTGGCACGTGAAAATTTTGCGCGTTTCTCTCGTAGCGAGGATTCTAAAATAGAAAGTCACTTTGTGCAAACAATCATTAATTTTTTAACTCTTCAATAATCTACTGTGCGAACAAGTGAATACACCCGTAAACCGATGAAAGCATTAAGTGCTTAAACAATAACGACCGCGAGTTAAAGAAACAAAAGATACAAATCTCGCAAACTAAAAAAGAAGACACTTCGCAGTGGAAGAGCGCAACGAACGCGTAAAAATCCTCATGATTCACGCATCGTCCACATCGCAGCGCCTCCTTCGCTCCCGGGCGTCTTCCAGACAGCTCCGCTCGAGGGGACTAAAAAGAGAGAGAAAAAAAAAACGCGCCGCGCACAAAGAGCCGGGTCGTTCCAGCCAGCTAGTCCGGCGGATTACGCAAGCTTTGAAAAGTGCGCGTGCTTTCTAGGCCCCTCGAGCGCGCGCGTGCGCGTGCTCCGCGAAAGAGGAACTACGCTCCGCACGCAACGGTGAGCAAGACTGGAGCGGAGTGGGAGGGCCCCTCCGCTCGGGGCATGAAGGCGCGGGCCTCCCGCGCGATCTGCCCTTCGGATCGCACTTCCTCCGACGATGGGGAATCTCGAAGATCGCGACGGAGCGATTGCTGCGCCCCGGGACTTTTCGCGGATCCGCATCGGCGCCGTTAATGTAGTGTGAACACCGCGGAAAGTGCCGGCCGACTAATTAGTGCATTGTGCGATATCGCCGGAAAAAATGGGATTGTATTCCCTTTTTTCGTTGTTTCTTCATGCGTATTGTTTTTTTTTTCTCTCCTCTACATCGCCGCCGGGAAACGATTACTTCGTGACCGATCGAGAGGTGGCTAATGAAATGTAAATATCAGCGGCTCGACAGTTGAAAATGTAATATCAATAAACGTGCCGGATGAGGGGCTCGGATAAAGTTCGCAGTTGGAAGTCGATGTTTGTTTTCGCCGAAGACACTGTTTATTTGCGCACCGGGCGTAAAAGAGCAATGTTTAAGAGCTGACGGGGGGATCGATATCGCCGAAAAATCAACTTTACAAGCTCCGCAAACAGGCACGACGGACTATCGTATCGAGCGTGTATCTCTCCTCTCGGCTTCTATCGAATTTACGTCCCAGCGGCCGCGTCGTGGGAGTATATATACGACTGCCGATGTCGGGAAACACACAACTCGATGTCGCCCCGGCTCTTTCGCGTCCCCGGGTCTGCTTTACGTTCCGAACACTCCGAGTGGATACTGCCCGGGCATCACGTCGACTTTTATCGTCCCGCGTATTTATCCATTGGTGAGAAGAGCGACGATTTCACTGCAACCTCGAGGACGGCCTCAGCTTCTTACCTTCAACACGCTGACAAGGGCTATCCTGTCCCCCGGATTACGGATCCCGATCAAACTTTCCCGATCGATTTCGGATGCTCAGATAATGAATAAAAAAAGTAATCGCTGCTGCTGGGAAAGGGACTTTTACTTTGCAGTTAACGTCGCCGTTGACAAGCTGACTTTTAGATGAGATAGTAAAGCGGTAAAAGTTTAAAATAATACTACTTTTTTCGATAGAATATCGATACTTACTCTCCGAATTAAAAATAGAGAAGCAAAAGTTAAAATAAATTTGTTAAAATTACTCACGTTGGATTATTTTCACCAGTTTATTTTAAACACCGCACAAGAGCTTTAAATCCAGATTTAAATAAATTTAAATCGGATAAAAATAAAGTGACAATTATTTTTTTGACACCGTGAGAAATACCTAATTTTATATCTCGCTAAATCAAGTAAAAAATGTAATAGCGCATTTCAAATTAAAGCGAATAATACTTTCTCCATTATTTTCCAGTTCAAGTGCCCTCCTAACTCGTTCGAGTGGATTCCATTGATCCCCCCGCGACCATTTCAATAAAGGATCCTACATCTTCAAAATCAAATATCATAAAAGCGAGCTATAAACAGCTCCCCTCCGTGAAACTTTCATCGCTCCGCGACTCCTCGCAGCGTCCGACCTCCCGGTGCTCCTCCGGCGAAAAAAAAAGACGAGACTGCCCTCGTGAAACATGCACCGCTCTGCTCCGTGTCGCCGCCGCCCCCCGAACGAATTCCCGTCTTCCCGCGGCCGCATCGATAAACGGCGGGGTTGCAGTCGGCGCAGCTGAGCGACACGGTTTCGCTTTATACCCCCGCGGCCGGCTGTAATTTCGTTCTGTTACATCAGAGAGACGGCGGCGTGCCGTCCTCGCCCCTCCGCCGCGGCGACTTCCTTCTTCTTCGCTCTCCTGCCCTCGTCCGCGGTGCGCGCCTCCCCCTCCTTCCCCCCCGCGCTCTCCTTTCCCTCGTCCGCGGACTCGGCCGGCCGCCCGCGGCCGAGCGCACTATAGTCGGGCCCCGCACCTCGGCGCTTCTTCACTCTCGGCCGCGCGCTCTCACCTGGGATCGTGGGAAGTCGCGCCGATCGATCGGCGCGCGAAATGTTGATGATCGGCCCGGGACGCGGCGACGCGCCGGATTTGTACGCCTCTTTGTTCGCGGGGAAATCGAGGCGGCGACAGTGACGAATAACGACGCCCGGGAAGGAGCTCGTTTAATGAGGAGTCGGCGCCGGGTGATTGATCCTCGAGAGGCCGTGCACAGTGCCGTGAGTAACCTACGCTATACGCGGATCGCAGAGTGGGTATTTTGAGTTCGGATTGATTTTTCGACGGGTATTGATGAGTTATAATTGGCTGTCGGCTGGAATGCCCGATGCACGCGGTTAACTGTATCGGACTGTTACTACTGCGCGCCGAGTGAAACTCTGGCTACTAAAAGTGCGCGAGGCTATAATCACCGTAGCGTACAAAGACGGACCGTGTTTTAAAGTCTTACTACCTTTTGTTCGGAATGAGTATATTTTTAACTTGATAATGTGTTCATTTCAAGAATGAAAAAGACGGCGGTGGAAAGAAGTATAATGAATTCGAAAGGAAATCGATTCTCCTAGATACTTCGGAATTACTTCAAGCATTGCAAAGTTCGAAAAATACGTAAGAAAGGACTCTCTGTTAGATCACTAAATTATGCTTCTTATAAAGTCACTAATTATCTGTATACATTAGCGCAATCGATTAAATAGCTCGTTAAGAAAAACATTTTTTCTTTTTATAATTACTTTCAATTTGATCAAGAAATAAAAAATATTTTAATACTCCATTGTAATAAAAATAAGAATATTCCGTTGAAATGTTCCGTAATTAACGTAACAAGTTCATGAAGATACTTCTATGCGAAAATACACAAAATTACAAGTAATAATTATTAACCCCGACATTCGAAGCAGCCATTTTCAGTCAATTTGTAGTACTCTATAAGTTTTCCTGACTAATCCTTCATCATAACTTCTATCCTTAATTAAGTCTCGTTACTTTCAGATTAAGTTTTCTTTTATAAAATTTTACGAAAACTCATCGTGATGGCTTAATTAACTACTCCATAAAGATCCATCATCTCCATTTGCGTAATAGAAGTATGTTAATTATGAATTTCAATAATTACTTAAAACTACCTGAGCGCACTTTTTTAATTTCCTTTACCGAATTAAATTCAAATTGAGTTTTGAAACATGAAATTTTCACGTGACTGACTATTCAAAATAGTAATGAATTTCCACCTAAAAAGAAATCCCTTTCTCCGTACAAAAAGGCACTGCGCTTTAAATTAATTTTTTTTGCCGTTTCAACTCTTTTCGCGGGACTAATTGAAAATAAAACGTCCGCCGCGTTTTTATTTATTTAGCATTAAACGAAAAAAAAATTACATTCCGCGCGGCGCAGAAGCCAACGGGTGCATTATATCCATCACTCCACGGCGCGGTAAGAAAATTTAAACTTTTCCACCTTTCGTGCGCCCGGCCCAAAAGCGTTTTTCCATTTTTACCGCGGCCGCGCGCTCAAACGCAGCTGCACTAATTCGTAATTTATGCAACGCCGTGTCCGCGGCTGATTACTAATTAATCGGCCGCGCTCTAAATTAATCGTTCCCGATATTTCCCCAGGGGCTTGTTTCAAAACCGACATCAAAATTCCCAGCGAAAACCGCGCGAGAACAAATAGCCCCATCGCCGTTCGCCATTATAAGCAAAAACAACAAACTCATTAAGGCAATCCGCGCAAACAAGTCTTAAAAATAAAAAACGCCCCGCTTTTCTTACCCCATCACCGCCGGGCCATTTAAATTAAACCTCTCTCTCTCTCTTTCGAAAAAAAATAAAGAAACACGGAGCGAAAGACTCGGCCACGTTGAAAAAGGCGCGTACAAGAAGGGATATATCGCGCGCGCGGAAGTATATTTTTATTATTTAACTTCCTCGAAAGGAGGCTTTCGCCCGTGGCCGGCGGTCCGTGGCCGGCGGCTCGCGCGGGCCACTGTTTTCTTTTTATTCCGGCGCGCTAATTATTCCTGAAATTTTCGAAAGCCACTGCACTCGGGCCGCCGGCTAGCGAACACACGCGTGCTGCGCCTCGCGCTCGTCTGAAATTTTAACGCTCCGAAGTATGTAGGTTAATTGACGCCTCCCCCGCGCGCGCGCGCAAGTGCACCGGGGGGCACGCAATTTTTGCGATCGCACCCCCTGCTAATGCACCGGTACACCTTTGAGGGGCGAAATTTTCACGGGCCGGCGATTAACGCGATCGCGAGCTGCTCGAGTGGCGAGGGTCCGTTGAATAAAAGATGCCCATTGTGTATAATATTCGAGATTGTGAATTATGCAAAGCGAGAGCGGAGTGATTCGACGTTATGAAAACGGCTCAAATTGAAGTGCCGACAAATCGCCTGTGTCATCAGAGGTAGAGGAGAGCTATTATGTCGCGGATTAAGGGAAAGGGAGGCGGGGAGTCGAGAGAGAGAGAAAGAGGAGGAGGAAGAGAGAGCGAGCAACGTGACTGCCCATTTTATTACCTCGGCTTTATTAATAATTCAAGGAGTCCCTCTCTCTCGCGAGCGGGAGAGAGAAGAAAGTACGGAAGGAGACAAGAAGGGATAGAGCGCAGTAATCGGCTCTTATACTCTTTTTCTTCTCATTGCAGTCTGAAGGAGCTGATACTCGATCGAAATGACATCAGAGAGCTGCCCGACGAAATCAGGGAGCTGCGCCAATTACAGCACATCTCGCTGGCGGGGAACCTGATCGAGATCCTGCCCGGCTTCCTCCTCGAGATGCGAGCCCTCGCCCTCACCGTGAGTACAATTCTTACACGTATATAGTAGAAGGGTATGTATGTAGAAGGGTAAGATGAGAGAGAAAGAGAGAGAGAGATACGACCCGGTGTTTATTTTGCCGGGTCATCGCGCCGAGTAACTGCGAATCGGCCTATCCGCTCTCCCGACGTCTTTTGTACCGAGCGCCTTCTTTTCCCTTAGGACGTGCTGTCCGGGAGGGCCGGCGAGGCCGGCAAGGCCGCCGAGGAAAAGAGTAATTTGCACAACAGCCTTTACAAAGTCAATTTGCGAAACAACCAGCTCAAAGGAAACATCATTCTCGGCAACTATGGGGTGAGTACTATACATGTTATACACGTGAATGCGCAAATGCGCGAGCGTAATACGCTTCTGCGCTGCGACTCGCATTACCGGCGTTTCTGTCGTATTGTCGGGGGTTGGTGAATTTCTGAGTGATTTGAACATTCTCCCACTGGTGCGCGGTAGTCTCCCGCGTTCGGTGTAAATTGAGGAATTTTTAAATTTTCATCGAGCGCCGCGCTTCTAAGGGCTCAGCTCCGCGGGTTCAAAGTGCAAAGTTCCAGCTCCGGGGGCTTGAAGTTATAATGTACACCCGTGTAGAAGCTCGATCTGGTTTCGCGGTTACAGCTGCTGGCAGGGGTGCCGATTTCAAATATCACTTTTCACAGACAGCGAAAAAATTGGGAGAGAGAGCTGGGAACGCCGACGTATCGAATTATTTGGGCTTTTTGAAAAATTGCGCGGCGAGGCAAAATTTTCAAAGGGATACGGGAAACGGGGTCGAGCGCTGAAAAATTTTATCTAATCGAGAAAATTTCATTTTTTAGCTGAAGGCATATAGACTCCTCCGCTGGAAGGTTCAACCTCCTCAGCATGTAAATACACTCGGTCAATTTTGCAAAAGATTTCGTCGCGAAAAATCCATGGAAAATTTAAAGTCCCCGTAAAGTGCAGAGCTACGTGACTCCGTCGCATCTCGCTTGGATTTACGGAGCCCGCCGTTTATAACAAACAGGAGCCTGCTGACTTTTTCGTTTTTTTTTTTTAATAAAACGAAATTCTCGGTGCAGCCGCGGCCTCTTGTGCGCGCGCTAAAAAAAAGGCGAAGCGCGCGCAATCCAAACAAATTCGCCGGGCGCGATAATATCGTCCGATAAATCAGCGGAGCAAATTTTTTCAGCATAATTTAAAAAGAAAACCAATTCGCGCCTCTATAAATCCGCTCTCCCTACACTACTTTTCCAACGGGGCGAGCTCGTAAATTTTCCCCGAGAAAGAATATCTCAGCAGCTCTCGGGGAAAAGCCTTCGAAGCGAAAACTCCTCCGATCGGCGCGCGACGTAAAGTACATCCCACCCCCGCTTCCCCCGTCCCGCCCCGCCGGTAGCGTCGGAGGCCCTCGTTATATTAAAAAAATAATTTCGCTTCGCAGAGCCTGACGCACCTCGACCTCAGCGAGAACAGCATCGAGAAGCTCGACCTGAGCGCGCTGCAGGAGCTGCGGAGTGTGCGATGCGCCAGGAACGTGTTGACGGAATTGACTCTCTGCGGGCGCAGCCTCGTCTCGCTTATTGCCGGAAATAACAGTAAGGAGCGAAATGGCCTCTTCTTTCTATCTCGCCTTTCCACCCCTCCCCCACGAGTTGACGCTTTTATTTCCACTCGACTCGCTTGTCTCAGCTCACTTTTACTCACCTCGTTTTTTCTCTTTCTCTTATTCTCGCCTCGCCACCTACCAACTGCCGCGACGAACGAGCAGAGCTGAAAAAGCTGACCATTGTCCCGGTGCCGGCGAACCTCGAGCACCTGGATGTCTCCTAGTGAGTATCGCGTACATTGCGCTCTGATTTTTTACCGTTACACGGGCGAGTTACGCACCGTACCCCGCGTGTGTGCGCACACATCAACGACACGGCGAGCCTCGTTTCGGACCGAACGGACTACGGTTTCTTATTCAACTGGCCGTGCCGCTTCTTTCCTCGAAAGGGGAAAGTATCTGATTTTATATCGCGCTTAGCGATGAGTATCTAATTGTAGCGGCCATCCCAGCTTATTTTCAGGAAAGAGGATTTTACGATGAAAAGCCGTTGTTCATACGAGATTCTTTAGTCCGTTCGGTGCGTGGCTTAATTAATAAAAATTAAAGTATCACTGCGTGACTGCCTTTGCTGCATTTCGGACTAGTAGTCTTGGGATTTTTTTTACTTTGTGTCGGAGTTCGAAAACGAACTTGAAAGGAGAGCTTTTCCAAAGTTTAGTCTTCAAAGAATTTTACGAGAGGATAGCCTTTTTCATTTAATCGCAAAGTTGTTCTTCCTTCTTTTTTCAAATTTCAATTTAATTAAATTGGAGTTTTTTTTAATATTCAATATTTACCGAACTGCTGCCAATGAAATATCTGCTAAATTACGTTGTTTTTTAGCTTCGCTCCAATTAATTTTTTTAAAAGCTCATTTATTTTACTTATTAGCGAGCGATAAATGTTGGCAGATGTACATTAATGCTCATACGAAATTTATAGTTGTTATTGCAATATCGCGTTCACTTTATTTTATTCCGCGGTAATTAACGATTCTGAAATATTACAAATTATTATTGCAACTGACTGATTGTGCTCCGCCGCATTAAAACTTTTCAAAATATTAAAATTTATTTACGACTTACCATCCGTTACGAAAATGCAAGAAAAATAAATACTCACCCGCAATTATTTCGTCCTCGTTAAAATTTTAACACGCCTCGCGAGTTCCAGAAAAGAAAACCCATTCCTCCCCGCAATCCAGATACAAAAGTTTATCCGAGAAAACAATCTCAAAGCGAGATCATCGCGAACCCGGCGCAATCCCCGAAAAATCCTCCCGACGTAAAAAAGAAAAAAAGAAAAGAGGATGCCCCTCGAGATAAGCGATAGGAGACTGACTCGAGCGGTTGGCTTAGTAACGAGCTGGACAGCCTGCCGGAGTGGACGCCGGAGCTGCCGGTGCTGCGCGCCCTGTTCGCCTCGCACAACGGGCTGACCGCCCTGCCGGACCGGCTCCTGTCGCAGCCGTCGCGCCTCGAGGTGCTGCACTTGCCGCACAATCGGCTGCAGGCGCTGCCGCCGCCCCGCAGGCAGCTCGGCCTCGTCCACCTCACGCTCCAGGACAACGCGCTCACCGCCCTGCCCGTCAATTTCTTCGCCTACACCATCAGGTGAGTGCGGGGGGAGGGAGGCGCCCGCTCGACATCCGGATGCTACATTATGGAGGGATTTATGGCTCGGGGGATTAGCGGGGGGAGAGTATTTGCGGAGAATTTATTTCCCGGAAGTTCGTTTAGGGGTATTGATGGCTCTTTAATCTGGTTCATTCAGGGATATGGCTGGATAAAGGGCAAATTTTCATCCGGATCAAATATTTACCATGGTTTTAAAGTTACGTATCCGGTGAAATTATATTAATTTAATATAGGTATGCATCAAATTAATTTGAAAATGGAACTTATTTATATTTAGTATTAATTAATTTGAAATGCAGGAAGATTTATTTTTTTATATTGCCTGTGACATAATTTAATTATCAGGAATTAAAAGTATTTTATTAATAATGAAAGGAATTTTATTTAATGTGATATGTGAAAGTCAAGAATTGAAAGAATATTATGACATTTTTAATTTATTTTATCAAAATTACTTTTATATTCATTTAAAAAACGAAAATTTACAAAAAAGGATATAGAAAGAATAAAAAAAGATGATTTAAAATATGCAGAATATCAGATCTCTACCCTCATAATCTTCAAAATGTGGAAGAGTGAAAAACCACTCGAAACGAGTGATAACACAACCAATCGAGTTTCGAGTGGCTGTGTTTTTTCTGAAAAAGAGTGATTTTCTGAATTTTTCAATCTTCTACATTATCAGAGTACAATATGAAATCACATTCCCATGAAAATAAGCCTCTAACCGGCTACAATAAAACAAGTAAGCTTCAATCGCAAAAGGGCACGCTAAAAACCATAAATCAGTCGGCCCACGATTTCGCACTCTGTCGGGATAAAAGCAGCGCGCCTCCCCGCAGAATTTACGACGTTCCGAATTGACGCGGAACGCCCCATATATTTCGGCATCGAGAAAGACTCCCCGGCGCATGCCCTCCTTATCTTTCAATTTTCCGTGGTGCCTTTTATATTTACATTGCGCGGGGCGCCACTTCGTTTTCCCGCAGGATGAAGGTCCTGAATCTCTCCAATAATCGATTATCGGAGCTGCCCTACAACTGCGCGGACGCCGAGCAGCAGCAGCGGAACAATAGACACGAGGCCCGTAGCGGCAGCTCTCTGGAGAAGCTCTACCTCACGGGGAACTCGCTGACCAACACGGCGCTGGACGCCCTGGCGAAATTCGCCGCGCTCAGGGTCCTCCACGTCGCCTACAACTCGCTGGACACGCTGCCCGAGAGGTAAGTGGAGCCATTTCCGCCTCTCCCTTCCGCGATAAGACCGACGGCGATCGATGGATTCCCCGCTAAAATTTACCATTTTTTTCCCGGCGTCCCCCCCCCCGTCGGACGTTTATTGTGATTGATGGAAATTATCGCACGGGTCTCTCGATACGAGATTAATTATTTTCACCCGCAACGTGTATTTTCGTTATTGGCTTGGTTTTCGCGGGAGGGAAAAAAGCCGGCTTCGACAACGTTGTTTTATTAACGCGCGGGGTGCCACGATTCATCATTCCGTCTTAATATTCCGCGTGGCGATCGTCGATATTCGTGAAATCGGAGCAAAAGACAACGTACACCACAAAAGACGGAGAGTATGGACATAGAATCGACGCTGCAGCTCCATTGCGGCCGTTTGAAATTAGATTCCGCGCGTCCCCCGTCCGATCCGTAGGATTGATTCTCCGGCCGGAGCTTTACGCTGCCAAAACGCGATATTACATTTCCGCCGGGTCGGGGCGAGTGCCGTTGGGCCGCGTCAAAGCCGGTCGTCTCTTACCTCGCGGGCCCCCCTAATTCCCCGGCGCTGGCCGCTGAAATATTGAACGAGCCCGACTGTCCCGCAGCTGCATAGCCTCGTGGCGGGAGCTGGAGGAGCTGGTGCTGTCCGGGAACAAGCTGCAGTACCTCCCGGACAACGTGGCGAATCTTCCGCACTTGAGAGTCCTCAGGGTTCACTCCAATCGACTTTTGACTTGCCCCGCCTTCAACAAAACTTCGTCCCTCAAGGTAAAGTAGCTTTGGCGCCGCGAGGCGCGCGCCGCCCCGGCCAGAATGGCACTTGAATAAGTAAAATTTTCGGCTGAATATTTATCAAGGCCCGGGCGGCGCCAGCGCCTCTGTACACGAATAATTGATCCCTTTGTTTGACTAAGTCGCGCGCGCGAGCGAGCGGGCGAGCGCGGCCTTACCTAATTTCGTCCGGGCTCTCGCAGAGAACTTTCGCGATATTTAATTGCTTTCGCCGGACGTCCGTCTAATCCCTTTTGTACTCTTTTGCTTTGCAAAATAATCGTTCGCTTATTTTCTTCTTTTTTTATTGGTTTATTTGTTTTGTGTGCTCTGAAATTGAGGAGTCGCTAAATCATATATAATATCAAGCGCTGGAATATTTTTCAATAATTTTTAAGAATTTTAGTAAATTTTAGTAAAATCTTTCGCCTATTAATTTCTTTTTGTACACGTGTGCGGTCGTGCCTTTTTTCTGGGGGTTGAAATTAATGCACCTTATGATGGGATAAATTGAAAATTATCGGTTTGTTTGCACGTTTTAGCTCAATCAAGTGAGAGTAAATTTTCATATATATTTGCCACGTCTTTCACGGGCCCTTTAATCTTTAAAGACCCGCATAGAGATCCGTTGTGCAAACACGAGGTATACCCACGCCGGAGGCTTACACTATAATTAGTCAATGTCACTCCGGTCTATAAGAAAATCTTGTTAACTGTTTACTCAAAATGTCAACTATTTACAAGCACAATTTAGCTTCACTTTAATGGGTCAGACATGGTAAAACCTGGCTAATAACTAAATATTAATATGTCGCTTTTTGATTATTCGAAACAATAAAATATTAAAAATTTAAACGTATCCTTTGTTTTAGAAACCAGAATTGTAGTACATAATAATTTCAGTTCACGTAAATATTTGAAACATCTATTATTTATTCCATGCCCATCATATTTCTTCGAACTCTCTTGTTGATATAAAATTCATGTATAGCTTTTCTAAAAATAATTTTATTAGCACAATTCTTATAGCCTTATCGAAGGAAAGAAAGGAAAAATCCACCGCCTATTAGTATGTTAAAGGGATAAAATTGAAATTCTTTTACCAATTTTTTAACAATTAAAAAGTTTTCTATTGTTTTAATTCTAAAAATATTAGATCCTTTAGATAAAGATTTAAAAAAAAAAACATTCTGAGTGTCGAATAATTATTGAAGGTAAAATATACTTTCATGTACTGAAATTAGTAAGTATAATACATCACAATTTTATAAAATAAGTGATAAAATTATTTAAATATTTTTAATAATAAAACATTAATATTTTATAATAATTATAAATATTGTTTAAACTAGAACGGTCTTGATCCCCCGGCACTGCATTCTAATTTAGTATTATTTTCCAGAAATGCATTTAATGTATTAACAATTCGCTGCATTTTATGTAAATTATTATTAAAATTTTATTTTTATTTTATTAAATCAGTGAAAATAATTCCTTTACAAAAATTATTGGAAATAACACATTTATTTCATTTTTGCATTGCATTTCCGGTCTGCGGACGATTTTTGAAATAAATAACGAATATTTGATTAAATGTAATTAATAAAATACCATTCGAAATACGTGACAATATATATTTCAACCAGTCGTACAGTTCTCTGAATTATATTTAAAAATTTGCTGTAAATTAAAATAATGAAAAAAATGCGATATTCGTCGGAAAAAAATATTTTAAAATTATATTCAAGAAGAAAACTTAATAAAAATTTTAAATAGCATTTTTCTTTCGAACTTTATTATAATTTCAATGTTTTCCATTTGTACATTAAAACAACGTAATACCATTATTATTATACATTGAAGTTTGCGAAGAGTCTCGCTTCCCTTCCTCCGTAAACGTTTTTAAATGTAAAATATTCATCTCTTGAAATGATGTAAAAGAGATGAGAGTGTATTTTAAGGACGTATTTTCCGTTCTAAAAATTTCTGCAACCTTATAACAAATGGAGTTAAGCTAAATTCAAAGAAGTAGCAAACTAGCCAATTGAACTGATTTACATTCAATAGTGCATAGTTAACACAAAAGAAAATGTTATCATTTTCTCTCTTTAACTGTTTCAGGCAGCGTGTCCATTGTAATGAACAACGATGATTGTAGTTTCTTTGAACTTTCCTGAAATTACCTTCAAATTCTAATAAATAAACATGTATGCATTAGGTTAAAGGGGATAGCCTCTCGTCTTGTATAACTTAATGCACACAAAGCAGAAACAACGAGAGCACATCGAATTAAACTTTTCAATGCAAAAATTTACTTTAAAAACATCGCAAGACAGCTCGAATTTTATTACGGAATTCCGGCAAAATTCTATTTCCAAACTTTTAAAAATCTCGCAACTCTTCCATTACTTTAACGCGGACTACCTCGCCGCTTTCGAAGAAAAAGACCGAAAAAATTCTGAATTCGCAGGTGCTGGACCTGGCGCACAACCACCTGGACCGGCTGAACCTGGACAACCTGCTGTCGGCGCAGCTGCAGTTCCTGGACATCTCGTGCAACTCGCGGCTGCACGTGGACCCCCGCCAGTTCCAGAGCTACAACAGCACGCGGCGGCCGCTGTCCCTGGTGGACGTCTCGGGGCAGAGCCGCGCGTCCGCCGAGGTGGGCGCGACCCCCGCCTCCCCGGCGACCGCCACCTCGACGCCCGCCCGCGCCGCCCACCGCAAGAACGGCGAGCAGCACCATCTCCCATGGCGGCTCGGCTTCTCCGAAACCGCCGGCACCCGCGAGAGGTACGCACGCACCCGCCCATGCACGCAGCTGCACCGGGAATGCCTCCCGGACTTTTTCGTAGCCGAGCTTGAAATTCGCTCTGCGGTCGGCCGAGATACTCGCGCTCGAAATTTCCGCGCTCGCTTTATTCCCCGCTGGCGCGCCGGATTAGTCCGACACTGCCGTTTTACGAGGGTAAATGCCGAGAGGGGGGGCGAGGGCACTTCAAATAGAGAGGCATATTGATGACACTTTAAAGCAACAGGTGCCGGGGTGAAAAAGGAAATCAATTTTTTTGTTTCCACCGAGCCGCGTACTCTTTTGTGCTCGGGCCGCCTTTTGTTATTCAATCAAGACGATCTCCAGGGAGATGAAAGCTCGCCCTCGCCGCGCTCCTTCTGTTTTCGCGCGAAAATTTTCAGCGCCAATTTCTAATTTATGTTAAGATATGGAATTTATTTATCCCGCCTGTCCCGAGCGGGGAGTTCGAGTTCCCGGAGTTTTGATGGAGTTTTAAGGGTTTACAAGCCTTTAAGAGCTCGCGCGTAATGCGGTGGGAGGGGGGAAAAATGAGCTCCTGCGATTTATGCGCAGTCGTTTAAACTTTACCAAATTATCGCTAGGACTTCTCCGAGTGTTTTACAACGCTCGCATGTAGGCCAGAGTGTCGCGGGAAGAAATCACCCAAGCGTTAACCCCCTTTCGGTGCTCGTCCGGTTAGCTCGAAAAAAGTTACCCGAGTCGAACGAGCGCTGTTGGGCACAAAGGAGGTTCCAAAGAAATAAATCGCATTTCGGTCGGCAAGGAACAATTGATGCTCGCATAAATTAATTAAAATCATATGTTGACAGTCCCATATTTTTTTTCTCCGATTGTACTGAAAGCTTGAAATAAGAATTTAAAGAATAAAAACATACAATTTTAATTCTTCTCTTTTTATGCATTTTCTAACTGTTAAAATATTTTCGTATGTACATTTCACTAATATTTGTACAAGGAATTGATAAATATGAAATTCTATAAGGTAGTAGTAGCGTGTATTAATAAAAGGAATTTGATAGCGGGTGTAGCTTTGAAATATTTTCAATTATTCTATACTGCAGTGTTATACGTGTAGATTTTTTGCACTGAGCACAGAAAAGTACATTAAAATATAAAATTCCAACGACTGCTTTATAAATCCTTTAGAAAAATGAAACATCTGATTCTGCTTTGTAAAAAATGAAAATAATAATTTTTATAAAATCGTTCTCTCCGTGTACATGGTGCGTAAATAAAGGTGAAATTCTCGTTTAACATATTTCACAAAGAACTTAGTAAAAAAAAAAATATTTTACGCTCACACACGTAAATATGCTCCTAACTGAATGAACCTTTATCCAAGCCGAAAGTTAATAGAAGCGCGACTTAAAGATACTGACGCTGTAGAAATGTCCTCATCCGCCTTTCAGGCTGCTGGTGAGCCAGGTGCGCATGCCGGCGTTCTGCAACACGGAGGGCCTGTTCGGCCTGTTCGACGGCGGCTCGAACCAGGAGGCGCCGAGCTCGCTGCAGGAGATGATACCGCGGCTGCTGCTGGAGGAGCGCACGGTGAAGGAGACGCGCGCCGAGTACCTGCGCTACACCCTGCTGTCGGCCCACCGGGAGCTGCGCGAGCGCGGCCAGAAGTACGGCGTGGACGCCGCCCTGGTGCACGTGACGCAGCTGCAGCAGAGGCTGGAGGGGCCGCCGCGCTACCTGCTGACGGCCGCGTGCTGCGGCGAGGCGCGCGCCGTCCTCTGCCGGGCGTCCGGGCCCCTCCAGCTGGCCAAGAGCGCTGGGGCGCAGTACGTGCCCAGGCCGCCGCCGCCCGCCGGCCAGCGGCACGCCGACAAACTCCTGCCCATCGCGCTTCCCGAGCCCATTAGCGAGGAGGTGGGTACTCCTTTTATTGTTTTCTCTCTCTCCTGCGGGATTGAGTGGGAGATTCGATAAAGATTTTGGAAATGCCAATGGTCTTTCTAGAATTTTTTAAATACTTCAGTATTAAATAAAACTGTTTAATTGCACAATGCAATTACAGTAATTGATTCGGTAGATCGATTCGATTAAATAAAAGGATCTGCAAGTTTAAGATTATGCTTCAGATAACTGATTACAAATTTATTCCAAACTTTATTGAATTTTATATGCAAAACTTTTGTACTGATCGATCTTAAAATACTGAATATATACGTAGAAAAAATGTTGGTTTTTATTCTGATTTTGTAAGATTGATTTAAATGCCCTAAATTGACTCTATATTTTAATAAACATGTCTGGAATAAGTTTGAAACTTCAAATATTCATGTAAATAATTCAATACTTAAATCAGTATTCGTTGTACGACCACTTAAACTGTATCTATTTATATGTAATTGATACGGATATGAGTTTTCCTTTTTCCATTGACTTTAGAACCACGAAAGTCGTTGTGTCTTTACAACTATCGGAAAACGTGTTCTGTGTCGCAAAGCAATGACTGAACCCCTAATCTTCAAAATTTTACGTATTCTCCAAAAGTCGCGCGTGAAATTCAACACAAAACCCATAAAATTGGAATTTCATGTCGGGAAAAAAAAAAATCGTACAATAAAACACCCGGGATATATTGTTTACTTTGTTCTACACGAAAGTGACATTAAATAAGAACTCCAGTGCTTTCCGTGTACGTGGAAAGTCGCTCCTTCAAGTTTGTTAGTCGAGAAAACGTTATTTACGTTTTTTTATAATAAAATTGAACATACACGCCATTCGCAAAAAAATAACAATGATTTATAGATATGCATTATTGACGAATGTCGCTTATAAATGGAAAAAGCTGTCTCAATTAAAGTGTCGTGCACGCTTCGGGCAGCTTTTAATGCAGCCCCGATTGATGAATCGCCGCTCATTCTTCAAAAACAATAAAACATACTTCAAACTGAAAACGTCTATTCAAGCCCGCACTCGCGAAAAAGCTCATTCGCGTGTTACGTTCCAGGTAATCCTCGAGGACGACGACGAGTTCATCATAATCGGCAACCGACGGCTGTGGGAGGTGCTGAGCATCCAGGAGGCGGTGCGCGAGGCCCGGGCGGAGGCGAACCCGGTGCTGGCGGCGAAGCGCCTGCAGGACCTGGGCCAGGCGTACGGCGCGGAGGACAACCTGAGCGTGATCGTGGTGCGCCTGTCGACGGGCACGGCCGCCGCGCCCCCGGCGGAGCCGCTCAGCCGGCTCCTGATGCGGGAGCTGCGCCAGGCGGTGCACTCCAAGGGCGCGGCCCCGTCGCGGGACGCCCAGCCGGCGCAGCCACCGCCGCCGCAGCAGGAGCTCGGCGGGTGCACGTGCCCCTGCTGCATGCCGCGGCTGTCGGCGCACGAGGCGCCCGCCGCCTGCTGCTGCCACGCGGCCGCGGCCGCCTCCGCGGGGTACGCCGAGGCCGGCTCCGTCAACGGCTTCTACCTCAACGGCGTACTGCGGAACGTCGTCAGCGCCAGGTTCGTGTGGCGGGGACACGGATTCTTTTTTTTTTTCGTTTTTAACGGATGAGAAGCGCGCTTCGGAAAAGTATTATACTTTGGATTTTCGAAGTTGGATCGCGGTGACCTCGTTGGCGTTCGCGTCACGCTCTTCGAGTAACTTCTCATTTTGGCGCGGTGCATTTTGTTTACGATAGTTGGAAATTTGTTTGATGTTTAAGATATCGGGGGAAAATTTGTATTTGTAATGAAAGTTGAAATTAAATTTTTCGAAATAACGTCTAAGCAAAATTTGCTGGAATTGCTGGCGAGATTATTTATGTGAAATTATTAATGTTTTAGATACTGCATTGAACTAACGTACTTGCATAATGCAGTGCGTCATTAATGCTTGAGCAAGTTAACTCAACAGAGTGGTTTAACGACTGAAGTAATTTCAATGAAAGAATAATTTATTTTATGTCAAAATTTTACATTTTCGAGTTGCGTAAAAATTAAAACTTGCAAAAAATGTAAAAACATTGGTAGCAAGTAAAAAATTCACGCTTAAGTGGAGAAAATGAGGACGCAGCTGTTAAAAAATATTACACATGTTAAAAATTTACAATCTTCTCTTTTCGCGGAATATGTTAATTTTTTATTTTTCTCCACTTCATGATTATTTTAAAATATAACTTTTTAACGGAATATTCTGAATTTCGCATTCGCTCATGAAATTCACCGTTTGCTTAACGAAGTAACCGAAATGCATTAAAGGTTCGAAAATTTTAATTTTCAACAAGGTACGATTATGATTTTACTCCTGGCTTAAGCGTAAAACCTAAATTCACTTAAAATAAAAAAGTCGAACATTTGTTTAAATTAACGACAAGGCACGTCTCAAGGATACCTCGGCCCTTTAACGATACGATAAAAACGTCCCATTTCTATCGCTATAAAAGCGAACCGCGTAAATTACGGCCGCCCGTAAAATCCACTCGTTGTAAACCGCGTCGACCAATCTTTCGGGAAAAGCAGAAGAAAGCGCTCGATAGCCACCTGTCCACTCGGGAGCCACCACCTTTCCCGAGTGTAACGCAGCCCCTCCGACAAAAAGAAAGCCACCCGTCGTTCTAATCTGACACCTATCCGACGGACAGGTCGAGCGGCAAGTCGAGCCGCAGCAGCCAGCGGCAGGCGAAGGAGGCGTCGCAGCAGCGCGAGGACCGCAGCTCGCCCAGCGGGCAGTCCGACCAGACGAGCGAGGTGGGCCTGTTCGAGCCGCGCTCGCGGCGGCGCACCTCCGGCCGCGGGGGCGGCCGCTTCTCCGCCAGCGGCGCCGTCGCCGGCAAGGCCCGCCAGCAGCAGCAGCACCAGCAGCAGCAGGCCACGCTGGTGGAGCGGACGCCGCCGCCCAGCGACGAGCAGCTGCGCTGCTGGGAGTACATGCTCGAGCAGAACACCCAGCTGCTATTCGACAAGGAGCTCGACACGCTGACCAGCGTGCCCCGGAGCACCGCACTGCGACGAGGTGGTAAAGGCATTTTCTTTTCTTAGATTAGTTATCTTTCATTGCGTTCGATGGGAGGAGAGGTGGACATTTTATTCGGTAGAAACAGATTTTTTCGAAATAAAAGGCGAACGTTTTAATGACGATAGAAACAAATTTTCACGGGCTGCGTTACCATTGGTTCACAGAGTGTACCTCGTAAACATCTGCTGCTTTAGATAGTGACTTATTTTGTGTAAACATTTTAAAAATGCGCGCGGCAAATTGGAAATTTTTAATAACAGAAACATTGTAATTTCAAATTTGCCGCGCACAAATAAAAAAATAAATAAACTTTTACCTTTACAAATAACAATCATGCCTTTATCATTATGCACAAAATCATGAATGAATCGCTGTTTTTCTTTCATACCCGATAAGCACACTTTGAAAAAAAAAAGAATTCATAAAGAATTCTTGAATGTCCGCAAGAAATAAATGCTTATAGTATTCAAAATTATTCATAAAGTATTCATAAAAAGTATTCATAAAAGTAATATAATAGAAATAATATAATAGAATAGTTTATTGTAAATTTCTTATTTACAAATTTTAAATCTTCTAATACGTTGTAAAATATATAATACAT
>JAXIUT010000009.1:43659-82376 GCA_035586675.1 Eurytoma californica | reverse complement strand
TCTATAAGAATTGACGTTTTGGGGCGGTGTCTTTCAACGAAAGCTTCGCTTTAAGTTATTTATAAGACGCGCCAAATAAAACAAAGTCAGGCTGAGGAAAAAAATTTTTGAAAAAAAAGAGCTGCGTTTCCTTAGTATCTAATCAACTTATAATGCTCAAATTTAGGTAGGAAACAAATTGCTTAATCGTAAAGATATTATGGAGGCATTTTAGTGTCCCTCACTCAATAATTGCACTGTAAAACAATATCTGTCACTTTGCATAAGCACGACATTTCGGTTTGGACTTGCATAGAACTAGCCAAGATTTAAGTAAGAACTAAAATACGAAAGAAAAATTTATGTGGCTAGTGGAAAAATGAGGTGAGGACGAATCTAATAAATGGAAATGCTTAAGTAGACATACTTTATTCACAATAATAATGCGTTAGAATTGTGTTTGTAGCTGTAGAATTGTAGAATTGTAGAATTGTATACAAGCATGTTTTAGTTAACGTTTGTTCGTCAGAGTCGTAATGACGCGCGTAATATAACATAGTCAAAAACCAGCCAATTTAGCTAACCAGATTAGAGTGACTCAATTTTTACCGAAATGCCTTCGAATGAACTGTTTTTCATTCTTTCACTATGAGAGATCTCGTTACTTATTATTGTGTTTCAAAAATTGATCACCTTTTTGTGTTTTATATTTATCACCTTTTTCCGCCATTCAAAATAGACAAGAACACGACGAAGCTCGACAGCTCGGCTCGAGTTCCAACGATAATAGACTCTTCGTATTGTAACTTTTTTCCCCGCCATAATTTGCCGCGAGTTGCCGAGACTCGATTAGTCGAAGTTTGAGGCGAACGAGTTTCTTCCCCCCGCCCCTTTTCTCCGGTAAAAAAAATGTTTGCCATGAATTATGTAGGCGCTCGACAGGTCGAGGCTCTGAAAATTTCAAGCGGACGTGAACTTTTATAATTCAGCGCAACGCTTTTCTTATTTACATACTTCCGCCGCGGCGCGAACTGCGAGATATGATTTAACTGACACGTATTTCGCGGGCTCGACAGACGCGCGGCTGTTCCCTTCTAATCACCCGCTGACTGTCGCGGAGAGAACGTAGCATTCTTGCTGCCTTTTTTCCAGCTGCGTGAGCGTACAACATAATTTTGCCGCTTTAAGAAAGCGATTGTAGCAAACATGAGATTTTGAAACTGATTACACAAATTATAACAAAAAAAAAAAAGATTTTTTAATTATACTTTTCTACCCAGTTTTTTGCAGCTTCAACAAAGTTAAACAGACGAAAATCTACTACAATTATTATAAAAACATAAACAGTTAAATATTTATCTTTTTTTTAAATTAAAACAAATTCTCTTGTAACTGATTTCGCTACTTATCCCAACAAGAATTATACTTTATGATGAAATATTATTTTATAAAAAGAAAAGTTTTAAAATTATCTAAATGATTTATATAATTAAAGAGTAACATTCTATAAAGTATTTTTATAATTATTTAGATTTTAATGCGGTCCTGACCCCTTGAATCACGGTGTAATGTTTGCCGCAGGATGCGCAATCACCGGTCTAGCGATATCGCGATGAGTCGGTCGGATCATTAAAGACGCGCGATTATCCATAAAGACGTCACGATAGAAATCGAACCACATCAATTTACAAGAGACCGGCCCACCGCGCTCTGCGGAGGCCAATAACTGTCCGGCTGACAGCTTTGCGCATATACTTTACGACACCGCGCGATACACTCTCGCACTCGCCTCCCACCTCCCGCTCTTTCTCTCTCGCTGTTTCAACACGTGACACGTCGCTCACAAGCTTATCCTGCCTCTGCCATTATGCGTAATGGCAATCAGTCATGCAGCTACGCTGAGGAGAGCTAATAGGGAACATTTTTAAATAAAAAAGTATAGTCGTAAAAATAGATGTATACTAAAATACGTGTAAAATTAAAGATGATGTATATATTTTTTCATAATAATAATATTGTCTATTTCACGTATGATTAATTTTAAACATAAACATTTGACATTATAATGTCACCGTCGACGGTGAAATAAACTCGTGTATAAAATGTAATTCGGTGACCGTAATTTTAATTTATTTTGTAAATAAATGAAGAGACAGGTTGAAATTTTTATTGTGTAAAATAATTGCCGCTCCGTGTCTGTTTTATTAATAATTTCGTAAAATAATTAACGATTGTTAAAGCGAGTCCATTAGATTACAAATCGCCCGTTTGTGCGGCCAAACTCAATTTCGAAATTTATATTCGATCAACTAAGTTTCAATCCGCCTCTATGAAAATTGATAAATTGACAAGATTGCGCCAGCCGGAATTCGATTAAATCGCCACGATCGAAAAGCGAGTCCTTTCATTCGCATCCGAGTGTCACCGAGGCGGGGCCCACCTTGCCACCGCGGACTTTCCAGACGGCAAATAAAAGCGCGTCGCCGAGATGGATTTTACTTTTTTTTATCGAGCCTCCAAATTTTTTCGGCTTTTTTCGTATCCCCGTGCACGCACGGCTAGACGGCGCGTCCGCAGCCAATTGCATCAAATCGACTCCCGACGGATTCGTTGAGCTCGTCAAGCGGCGTCACGCGACCCTCGCGCTCGCACTAACACACAGCTTCGCTATTTTTAATCGGAGGCGCGTAGACGAGATAAATACGGCGCGTACGTGAGCGCGCGATCTTGCAACAGCTGTTTCGCAAATTGCACGGCGCTTTTTGCGCGCTCACGCGACTGATTAACGGGCGGCTTACATTTACTCTTTTATTATTATTATTTTTTTCTCAAGTTCGAGTTTTCAACGTGTCATCCGTTTTGATGTCCCCGCGCGCTCAACCTTTCGCGTTTTATTGTTTCGGAGTTTCCGCGCGTCGCGCAGTAAAGCGCTGAAATAAAAGCGCGGAATCATCGTTTCTGCGTTAGATCGCGCAACTTTTCAGATAGACAATTTGATGAAAACGACACCTGCGAAGTATCCCCCGGACGAGGTGTCGGTACAACCATTGTTTTCCGCCTCGCTCTCGGCCTACTTGTTTAATATTCGTTTCGGAATTTTGCAGTAACTTTTTTATCGTCTTTTTAAGAATTGACGGAGAGCGTGCGGAGATACCTTTTTAGCGTAGAGCTTACTTATGCTTTTTACTTTTGGCGCGGTGTCGTTCAGCGAAGGCTTCGCTTTAATTTGTTTATCAGACGCGCCAAAGAAACAAAGCCTAACTGAGGAAAAAAAAGGAAAAAACGCGCCGAGCCACGCACGCATCCTATCATATCGATATTTTATCAAAGGTCTTGCCAATGCCGTTGAGTTTCCTTGGTACCTCAAATTTTTTACCCCGGTTCGACCGTATAAAAAACAGACTATCGCGCGTTTTCCTCAAGTGCAACTTAACGCTTTAATTTAGATAAGAAAGCTAGTGTTTTATCGTAATTAAAGTTAATTATTTCTTCGAACGATATTAAGGGGGTACTTTTACACCCCTGCCTCTCGCCCGTGCAGAAACGCGATATCTATAAGTGCTTTACATAAGCACAATAATTCGGTTTGAACTTGACTTGAACTTGTTGAAATTTAAATAAGAACTGGAGTGCTTAATTACCATAAATTCAATTTTCGTTAGATTCTTCTAGAATTTTCTTTGCACGGATCTACAAAATTATTTCAATTTAATTGACGTACTTTACAAACACTTAATAAACATTTTGTTTTATCAATAATTAATATTCAAATGATAAACCATTATACTAAGTAATGACCAATCAAGAACTTTTTATATGACTAGGATAAAAAATTGTAAATATGCTTTTAGTTTACGAAAACATGACAGCAGTAATCTTAAGTTTGTTTTTTCATAAGTTATATAAGTTTAATCGGTTTTCCCTGTAACAGAATTGATGATTTTGTTGACTTTCTTTCACAATAATCATTCGCATGTTTGTGTATTCCCAACTAAAGCTATCTACCGTAAAACTACAATAAACACATTGTTTATATCTCGAAATTTCACGTTTTTCCTAACAAATATACTTTTTTATGAACGTCTAAGTATTACAAATAGTTTTATACAACGGTTTAAATATTATTAAATTTGTTATATATATAAAAAAACTAACTAAAATATCAATAAAGAATAATTTATATTGACATTAATTAAATATTTTCATTCTTTGATCTTTTAGAACACTAAATTATTAAATTTTTAATATGTATAAGTCACTAAAAATTATCATAAAAATAATTAGTATAATTTATCAAACAAAGATAGCAAATCCAACTTTGAACCTTTAAATACTGAGACAATCTTCAAAGTATTTTACTTAGTTCTTGAATAAGTGAATTTGTTTTAGTCAGTTTTTTTTACGTGTTCAACGATGGCAGTACAAAAAGGATTGTATGGAAAAATTGTATTCTTTGTACTTTACGGCTTCGCAATTATAAACCACGGAATATCTCAGGTAATATTTAGGGAAAAGCGACATAAAGTAAAGTAATGCGACAGTACATAGTAGATTACCTCGTTCGATAAAAACCTCTTTATTAATTAAATTTATTAAATGTTTAAACAAATTATCAACAATCGTAAAATTTTATTTCACGTATGTAGGATGCAGATTATACGGCTGAGGTGAAGATTGAAGAGCTACAGGCAACCCCAGATAGTGGATACTTCGAAGTCCAGGGCAAACTTCCCAAACTAACCTTGTTTGTAAACCAGGAAATACAAACTATCAAGCAGTTTTACGTAGGTTTTGACAAGTATTTATACTAATTGTTCATTGCAGTACTGTTTACATTTATATTTTTATTGCAATTAGGTTGTTGATTACTATTTCGGTAAAGATGGGAAAAAAAACATGATAGGTAAAAGTCTTTTATGCGATGAAGTAACAAAAAAAAGTAGTTCTGAGTTACGAAGCAAAATTGTTTCTACCTTTTTGTTTCCTATACAACAACATTGTACGATTAAACAAGTAAGTAAATTTATATAATACAATTGAAATAATGAAAATATTTTTTTTTAAAGTTATTACGTCTTATATTATTAATGCATTTTATACAGGATAAAGTTCGAGAGCCTACGTCAAAAACGTTGTCATTTAATTATGACGCTTCTGAAGTTTCATGTAAAGAACCGTGGAAATATAGCCAAGAAATAATCTCGCTTGATAATACAAAAAAACCCCTTTTAACTCTAACGGTAAACTTGAAAATGGAAAAGAAAGGCCAATGTGCCTCATGAGGAAACTGAGGTTATGGCGAGTCTACTGGGAATGCTTTGTAGGTGTGAAATCTATTAATTTTGAAAAATTAATTTGATTGTTTTACTGCTGCAGGTTGCGGTTTTTTTTTGTAAGTATATCGTACGAAACTGTATTTTATTATTATAAAGAAGTTCTGATTTAGTGCATCAATATTGAATAACAAAGTTATGCGATGTGAATAAACAATATATTTGATAATACAAAGAATAACATACTATACTAGTAGTATCCAGACCAGTAGCGGCCTTCCACCAATCATTAGATTCTATAACAGAGCAATAAATACGATTTAGTACTATAGAAACAAATTTTTTCATCCTATCTACTCAGTGTCCTTAGAACCTTTAAAATAAAAATATGATAGATTCTCTTTAGATCATGATTTTATTTTGAAATAATTTAAGAAAAATTAGTTTATAGCTTGAAATGAAGCCCATATTATGGACTACCATGTGATCTAAACTGTGACATTGAGTTGAAAAATTATTATTTTGGCCATATTCAAAATAGAATTACCGAAATTAAATTTTATCACGTAGATTTATTATTTCTAATATTGATAAGATAATAATTTTTAAACTCAATCCCCCTATTTAGGTGTTATCATTCGTACGATAGTCCATAAAATGGGCTTGATTTTAGGCTATAAACTAATTTTTCTTAAATTACATCAAAATAAAATCATGATCCAAAAAATTACTTAGCAAAAATACGTAACAAAAATACCACATTGATTATTCGAACGCTTTGTTACGTATCTGATACGTAACAAAATTACGTGATTCTTTTCAATAGGGTATATTTCAAATAATGTTAATTACAATTTACTTACATCAATAATGCATTAGAATTGCTTTTACGACTATATGTACGCCTTAATTATTCATGAAAACATATTTTTTTTAATATTTATATCTATGGCTGACCGCCAATAGCAAACAAGTCACATTTTTGAGTTTTTGAGTTTTTTAATTCCGTGAAGACACTAAAAATTATCAAAACAGTAATTATTACAATTTCGGAAATAGGAAAAATAATTCCAATTTTAGCCTTTAAATTTTGAGACAATATTTAAATAAAGCGTTGAACTTGTCAGTTCTTTTTATAAGTTCAACGATGGCAGTCCTAAAATGCGTATATGCCAAAACTGCAATACTTACTCTGTGCGGCTTCTCTATTATAAATTATGAAGCATCTCATTTAAAATTTAGTGAAAAAGTGGAGAAAATAAACAGGCGAGTATCGGGCGTACCATTTATAACTACTTCAATCTCAATGAAAACCTATTGGTAAAAATTTCATGAAAGAAAATAAAAAGAAATTTTATTTATTTTTATAAAAAGACTGACATACTCAGTCTGCAATGGCAGCATTGGTTCATTTTATCACTGGATCCATTATACCTGCCCCCTCCCCCCTGAGTTACAGTGAATTTCAAATTTATTCCATACTTAGAATAAAGAAAAATTAAAACAATTGATTTTACATGTAGGATTATTCGGCCAATGTAGAGGTTGAGGAGCTAACAAGAAACGCAGATAATGAAATTTTCGAAGTCGGTGATCAACTTCCTAAACTAATCTTTTATACAACTGATAAAGTAACTAATTCTAAACCCATTATTTATGAAGCTTTGGAAAGTATTTATTTATTTGTTCATTGGTGTATATTGTTATAACCCTATTTATCTTTAATTGAACTGCAAAAAGGTTGCTGACTACTATTTCGATAAAGATGGGCAAAAAATAAAATTAGTGCTAAATCTTTGTATACCGAATTGCCTAAAAGAGATACTCTTGAGTTACGAAATAAAATTCTTTATACCTTTCTGTTTCCTGACGAACGACGTTGTTCCGCGGAGGCGTAAATATATATACACTACAAGTACCGATAATACAACTGAAATAATCGTATTTGTAAAATAATATACACATCATATCAAAGCTATCATTTAATTATAACTCATCTAATGTTTAATGTGAATCATGAAAATACAGACAGCAGCCTCATTCGCTTGGAAAGCCGGAACCTAGGGCAGCAATCACAGTAAATATAAAAATGAAAAAGAAAAATAAATGTGCTTCGGAAGGATCTACCTAAAAGTTGTAAGGTGTGGGCGAGTCTGCGGTGATTACTTTATAGGTGTTATATTTTCAGTTTTAAAAATTAGTTTAAGTGCTTTACTACGGCCTGCGACCTCGGCTGTGCATTATAATTCTGAACTTTAAGGTATGTAAAAAAAGATATTATTTATGCAAATAAAGAAAAAAAAGGATAATTTTAATGATAATTATGTACAATTACGCCAATTATAAATATCTATATTGTATCTCATAGCTTATTTTAAGTGTACTAATTTTATTTAATATCGCCCCCAAAGAATTATCTAAAAAGTAAATTATTATAATTTCAAAAACAAGGTCAGAAAAGTTAAATTTTAAAAGTAATTTTGGTATTGTATAAAGTGTTTTTTCTAAGTTTCAGTTCTTTCTATACATTTGGATATGGCAGCACTTGAAAGTTTTTATTCCAGTATTATATTCTGTATACTATATAATTTCGCATTTATTAATCATGGTGTATCCCAGGTAAAATCTTATATTACAAAGTATATTTTTAATTTATTCAATGAATTTAATTTAAGCAGGAAGTTTACGATTATGAAGCAAATGTAAAGGTTAAGAAGATAATCAGTACAAAGAATAAATACTTTAAAGTTGACGGTAAGCCTCCCGATGCATCTTTTTCGATAATTAGTAAGATAGAGCCTACTAATCGAGTTTATGTAAGTTTAAACGTTTTTTGAAATGGTCTAGTGCAATTTATTGTAAACATTATTTATCTCTTTGTTGCAAATAGTTCGTTGATTATTCTACTAACAGCGTCGGAATGACGGAAAAACTAAGCAGCACACCATTGTGTGACCAAATAGAGCAAAATGATACTAGCAATTTCTTAAACGATCAAATATTTTTTAAATTTTTGTTCCTTCGACAAAGAAGTTGTCCTCTAAAGCAGGTATGTACACTGCATACGGTGTAAAATAATCAAGTGAAATCATTAACATCTATTTATTTTTATCCATAGGATAAATTTAAAATACCTGATTCAATGGATATGAAATTTAATTACGACTATATAATCACTTCTAATATTACTTGTCAACCGTGGAAATATAAACAAGAACTGCGTTATCTTGACTCAAAGCAGCCTTTTTTTAGTATTACTGTGAATATAGACATGAAAAAGAAATATAAATGTGATCCAAAAGCTGAGTCTATATGGGCAAAAAAACTTGCTGAATATGCATCAAAATCTGGTTAGCTAGGTTTGTTAATTTTGAAAGATTACTCAAATAAATTAATTCACTGTTGAAAGGTGCATGGATTACTGATTCTATTGCTTGTATGGAAGCTACATATTTAACAAAAAAAGTAAATATTCAACAGATTGGTCCTTCTTTAGTCTTTTATTTTGTAAATAAATAATAAATTTATGTTACAAGTTGTTCAAAAATATTACCGCAAACATTTCGTATAAAAAATTAATATTTACTGAATTTCGACTCTAAAAGTGTTCAAAGACATTCCCTAAGAATATTCCAAAATTTTTTTTTACCACTTTCATTATTAGGAAGCAAAACCTTCACCGACAGAGCAGTTAGTAATTAATTTCGTCGGATGTCCTTGGCGCGTCAAGCCTTTTTGGTTCCTATTATCGGTCGCACGAACGCACACTTCAGTTCGAAGTTGACGCTCAACATCGAATTAAGGAACGCGATCGCTCACTAGTCAAACAACGCCAATTTGTCGATCGACATCAACGAAAGGTAAACATGTCACCTCACCGATTACACGTCACGTCAGAAATTCGTATCTAAATTGCGATTGAAATCGCGCGATCGGCGAATTCGTTCGCGCGTGCTCGCACCCATTGTTCAGCTGTTGTAGGCAGCGGCACCTCGGAGCGGCGATAGCGCGTCTTCTTTTTTTTTTTTTAACGCGAAGCCACCCGATAACGTCGCGGCCCCCGATAAAAGCGCCTCGGCATTTCACACTCGAAATTATCGCGGGCTCCGCGTCGCCGCTCCCGCCAGAGCAATAGCTCACGTGATCGCCGCGCGAGAAACGGTCGAGCTTCCCGCGGGCTATCAGAGCAGGGCCGCCGGGGCTCTCTTAACGAGCATTTCCTGGCGGTCGTATTATAGGCGAGCGCGTGCACCGCTTTTATCTCGCCTCGCAGGAGAGATGCGTTAGGTGACGCAACGGCGAAGATCGCGAATTTCTGCCGGACGGGGCTTTCGCGCCGCGGCTACTCTTCCGGTGGAATCGTTCGTAGCGGCTCGATCGCGCGGCGAATAACGAAAGCCGAACGGCGAGTTGCGTCAAAATGTTTGCCTACGGACGGGTTTTTGTGTATAAGGCGAGGTGAAAGTCATCGGACGGAAGAAAGTCGACATTTTTTTTATTAATTGTGTAGTGTAACTTGCATTCTTCGGAGAAACTGTCAATTAAATTTTTTTTTATTCATGGCTGAAATCGGTGAAATGCTTGGAAATTTTAATGCGTTTAATATACTGAAAGCCGATGTTAAATTATACAGTTAGTTGCTGGTTTGCAAAATGCGGACGTCATTAAGAATCTTCGAATGACGCACGTTCGTTATCACTACGGTTTTTTCTCAAGTCTGCTTTTTTTGGTGCAAACATTGAATAAAAATTTTACTTTTTTGCAATTTTGCATTTTATTATACTGCTATTGCCGATGTTGACTTAATAACTTGCATTATTTCAAATTTCAATTTATTCTCTCAATGTGAATATGCATATATTCTCGTGTACTTCGTTATAAATGAAGTAATGATAAATTGAAAAAATACGCATGACTTACGAAACCGCCATTTGCGGTGGTTTGAAGTAAACGTCGACACACTAATTTGTTTATTTTTTAACATTATCGTTTCCTTTAAATTGTTGAAAAGTCGTCAATTATTATAATTTTAACAGCGACGGAAATATCATAAAATTTTATATAAAATTTTATCAAAAGCAGATCAGATCTCTCTATAATTTAACGATGGCGGAAATAAAATATATTTTATGACAGTATATTTTCTTTATATTGCTTAGTAAATCAAGGAGAATATGCAGCACAATTTTTCTTTTAGAATATTTAAAATATATTCACTTTATAATCTTTTATTTTGAAAGATTATGTCATAGAGCAGGAAAGTTAATATGATTATTCAGCTAAAATATCTGAAGGAGACGAAAGAAGAAAAAGTGAATGATTTATTCGCAATCATAGGTGAGCTTCCAGACGCTCCACTCAAGGCAAATGAAAAAGTTAAGAAAATGAATTAAGTGAATACAAGTTCAGAAAGTTTTTTAATTATTTATTCCAATATGCTTTGGAAAATGCAATTCAAAGTGAATATCTTAATAAAAGCACGTAGACTCTTTTCATGAATTAGATATGGTGCCACTTACCTAAGGATGTTTGCATTATGACTTCGTTATCTTTATCATCATACACCTTCAATTTCTCAAAGTCTTATTAAATTATATTTAAATGTTAAATAAAACAGTTCTTTATTAGTAATTTGTTTATAAAATTCATTCACTTAATTAAAAAAATTATTGGTAGGTTATCGTATAAATAAAACAGCATTTTTTTATAACCTGATTTAAAAAGGTTGATGCTCGAAGTTGGACTTATTCGAATGAATAAAAATTTCAATCCTTAATATCGTAAATTTTTGAGCATGTGGAAGTAAAAATGAGCACCGCACATTTAATTGTTGATGATCCCTATACGCTGCTTGTAGATAATTTTTTAACGAGTAGCAATAAGTATAGTCATGAGAAGTTTTTCGAAAAATTAAGAAAATTGGTAGGAAAGCAGAAGAAACAAAGAGCGATTTATTTGGAATCGACTATAGAAAGCGGTTAGTTCTAATCGCTCCGCTGCAGTTGGAAATAAGAGCGGAGGCGGCGATTCTTGACACAGTTTCCCGCGGTTAAAAGTAAATCGATTTTGCGGCTTTCTAATCGCTGCAAAAAGTCATTTTGTTTCTCTCCCACACTCGGAGCAGCTCGAAAGGAGCTCCGACTCTCGTCCGCAATTGAAATCATGAGAGGCCCCGACGTAAATCAAAGAATCCCGTGTTTCCCACAGGCAAACGCAAAAAAAAACGGCAATCTATTTACGCCCCCGCAAAAATCACCGCCGGGTTCTCATTTGGACTTTTCCTATACTCATCATCTGGATAAAAATTCTTCCTACCGTCACGCACGCATTTTTTTAAGGACAAAGAAAAAGCAAAATATTTATGAAAGGAGGGAAAAAAAGTTGGGGAACACCGGGCATCTTACGAGCAACCGATTGCGATCACGCGAGTCATGCTTGACACGACGACGCACGTGAGCGTCCAAAGTCCGTAGTGCCGGTCACCGCGTCCACTACCCGTCCTTGTCGAGTCTCTCTCTTCCTCTTTGTCCCTCGCTACCCAATTCCATTCTCTCTCCTTTTTCACCGGAGATAACGATTACGCAACGCGGGGGAGCAGGGGGACAAGCCGACAAACAGACCGATCGTGGCGCTGACGCGTAGCATGGGCGACAAGGAAAACAAGACGAGGCGCGCGACGTCACCGAAGCGCTTCCGTAAACACTCGCGTGACAAGTATGCACTCGCGAGCGCGCCCGATGAAGCGGCTCCGCTCGCGTTATGAGCTTTCGCCGAGTGCCGTTATTAAGCTCCGCGGGACGAGTTCGCGCGCACTTCGCCGAGTGGCCTTGGGAATAGATTTTTACACCGCTGTTTATTACACTCGCCTACTGTTTGCGCGTGGTTTCTTACTCCGAAAGTACGCCGGGGGGTCTCGGTGCTTTTTACGCGGAGGAATACCTCCCGAGGAGCTCGCGGCATTCATCAGCGCCTTATAGGCGGCGCGTCGAGCTTTTTTGCGAAGCGCCACCTGAGGAAAGTTCGCGCACCGTTTTTCGAACCGCCCCGACCAAGTTCATACTCAAGCGCGCTAATCCTCTTTTTTCCCCTCGGAATCCTCTAATTGGCAAATTAATAGCCCCCGGTACGGAAGATCTCGCGGCAACTTCGACGTCGTTTTTCTCTCGCTCGGCACATCACGGGTTATAATGTAAAGTGTTGAAGCTTTTTGCGGCTATGCAAATTTCAGCCGGGAATTTACATTCGTTCTCCGTTTTTTCAATATCCAGCGTCGCTCCCATCTCTCCTCGCCTTTTCTTCTTCACGATTAAGATGATAATTAAAAACTTTAATTTCGCGTTCGAAAGAGCGCGCCACTTATTTTTCACCTCGCGCCATACACAATTAACGAACGTTTTCTCGCGAAATTTCCCACTTCGTTTTTTTTGCGCGAGGCAGCTCGAGCATCGAAGAAAAAGAAAAAGTGACGCACCTCCGTCAGCCGTTTCTTTCCAGGACCTACGCCGCCTCTCGGTGCAATTTCACGGGCGCATTTCTTCCACCCGAATTTGTTCGGTCGACAAAAAAAGTGGAGTTCGATGCGCCTCGCCTCCTTCGAGGGCAATGCGCCACCTCCAATCTTATCTCGCGGCATATTTCCCTTTCTTCCCTGAGAAGCGCCGGGCTCCTAAAAGGAAAATCGATCCGACCCGGCGCACCCGCGCTAGTGAGTATAATATATTGCGACACTCGTGGGTATGCGCCGGCAATGCCTACACAGGTGTGTATATACGCGCAGACGAAGTGCGCGACGTCGGCGAGCGGAGGCTCGTATGCTAATTGATGTTTTGACTAGCGAGAGGCAGACTCGCGTGCCGCTCGTAAAGCCCCCACCTGCGCCACGGCTTCGCTCCTTGTATACGTCATTAAGGCGTCGCGCGCGTGTGTCGATAAAACGCGGACTTAGCCGCGGAGACCCCCGTCCCCCCGCGCGCTTCCGCGGGACACACCCGCGCGCGAGTCTCTTCGTTAAAGTCCTAACGCGCGGGTGAATTCGTCTTTACTCGCGGCGGGAGCCAGTCGATGAATTATTTAGCTTGGCCTCGTTCCCGACGGACGCCTGCGCGGCCGAATACCACGGAGGTTCGGCGTGTTTGCTCCGGCTGTTTTGATGGTCGGCGCGGGCTTCGCCCGCTCGAGCACTTGGGTAACGTTTTTATTTACCGGGATGATAAGTGTTTATCTTGCGCAGCGCTCGTATCGCCGGCGCGAATTTTTCTTTAAGCGAGTTTGAGGATGGCGGAGCTTACGGCTTTAATCTGCGTAATCAAGGTTAACAACATAATGAAGCTGTTCTCGGTTTTACGCCTGCAGTTAAGTACGTGAGGTGGAAGGTGTTCCGCGCGAAATATATATATATCTGGGGAGTGAGAGCGCAAGATCTGCGGGAAAAAACATCCGCAGAACTCTCTTTCTCTTTCTTTCGGGTTTTCATGGAGTTCCGCTTCAAGCCTTCCGCTGCTCTTGTAATTACACCCGTGTGGCGTTCAACCTGAAAACTTGTAATACATAAAAATTATTTTTTTTATTGCCTTGAACAAACTGACCTTTCCGAGAGTTATTTTTCATACTCTCATTATTTCGAATTACCACAGCTGCCATTGTGTACTGAGAAAAAAGCGTTAACAAAAATTACTATAGTCAATTTTAAAGTTCTTGCAGACTGTCATTGTTGCAAAAACTGGAGCAGTTTGTTATCAGCACATTTTATAAAACTACAATAAAAGTTGTTAATCTTCGAACAAATTCAAACAATAGCTACTCTCATAATGTGAAAGGGTGAATAACAATCATCAGTTTTGAGTGAAAACTGAAATAAAGGAGCTTGGACTCGTTCTATTTTTTTGGCCCTAGAATTTTTCACTCGGCAGTAAATTTTACAAAAAAACTTTCCGCAATGTTAGTACATTATTCCTTACAGTAATTAATAAAACTAATTAATAAAACTCGCAAAACAATTACAAAAATCCCGAATAAAATCAAGCGATAAGGAGAATCGCGTATTTTCCGAGCACAATGAAGGATAAGACTCAAGTGAAAATCTCGGTCGTTAGCGATGATGCAACCGTTAATCGGGAAAACAAATTTTTCTTTCCCGCGGGCCGCGTCACCCCTTATCGAGCTTCGCTTATACAAATTGCGCCGAAAGTCGCGCTATCAACGCGGCGCGCAGTCTCCTCTACACTCGAGCGTCGCCCGGGGAGACGCGGCACAATGGGGCGCTCGCCCGGTCTCGCGTGCCCGGCCCCATTCGCGCTCGGCCGCGCGTACTAATTTTAAAAGAAACTATTTCGGAGCGAGCGCGCCGTTTTTCCCGTTTCTTCGTGGAACAAAACGCGCGGACAGTCAATGACACGCGATGCGCGAGCCCCGCGCTGAAGGAATGAAGAACGAGCGGGGACAAAAGGGCCCCCGCGGCGGAAAATAAACCGCGCTGTTTGCTCCCGCGGAGCGCGGGAAATCCGTATAAACAAGAGGCCGCGGCGAGCGCGCGCATACACTTGGCACTCTGACAAAACGGGGGTGGAGGCGAGCGCGGGGCTGGGGCACTAATCCCCGGGGCGCGAGCTAACGAAGCGCGACCCGGCGTACTTACTTTTCCGCCCGAGGACATCTTTTTTAATAAAAAAAAAAAGACAGGACGAGGAGTGAGATATGGGGGGCGCCGCGGAGTCGAGCGCGCCGGCCCCGGCAGATGGTTCGTTTAGTCGGCGATTAGCGGAATTTCGGAGCTCGCTTACTACCGAGTTTGTCGATGAATAGTTTTGCCTTTCCAAGATGGAAGAGTAGGTTAATAGCTATGCTTCAGAGATTTTCAGAACATTGGAAAAAGTTAAGGTTTTTACGTGTGCTATAATTTGTCTTTTAAATGTACCATTTGATTTGTCTTTAAATTTAAACTGACCTGTTGTATGACTCTTAATCTTTTTATGCAACTGGTGTCAATTAATTTTTAACAAGATCTGCGCATTAAGAATTCATTGTGATTCAGATAAAAATGAAAAGCGGAAAAAGTATTTATAAATTTTCCTTTTAAGTATGCCTGACGCGAACGGAAGTGTATAAATAAAACTACGTTTTAATATGAATTGTTACGAATAAGACGTAAGCTACTTCAATTTTCAGTAATAATCCTCGATTTTGCGACTAAAATGCAATGAAAGAAAATTAAAAATTTTAATGACCTCTAGAAATATTTAAGAAACTTTTATTGACTTTTAATTTCCATTGAACTTCTAAGCAATTTAAATTACATGAAAGTACAGATAATTACCGATCTAAAAATAAAAAAAAAAGAATCGTTCGTTCAGTGTGACATAAGATAAACGCGCAATATAAATTAATGTAGTTTCCAAGAACTACCATAAAAAACTTTGCAAAAGGAAAACAACACACATATACCTCGTTTGCCAGCAAAAAAATCAATTTCAACGTGTTATTGTAAGTACGACAAACAGTAAGTGAGGAAGCCTTCCTGGCGCACTTGGAAACTTTCATTAAGTGGGTCTAAAGTCACGTCAATTACGATATCCGGATATGCCAGACTCGAGGCTTGGCGCTACATTAATCTGCATAATGCACCTGATGCGCCTCCGAATTTTCCTCAGCCGAGCGAACAATCACTGCGATAATAACTACTCCCCTGGCTTCCGATCATTTCATTCCCCGCCACCCCTCCCCCCCTACTTCACCCTCTTAAATTGCGCCTGGAACTGCACCATTCAGGCATCTCATTCGAGGCAGTGACCTAACGCGCTAAGGGCATTACGCTTGACGTAATACCCGCGCGCGCCTATTCACTAGCTTAAGCTCGCATTAGACTGCCCTGCCCCGCAACCCCACCCCCGCCTCCCTTCGGCCGATGATGCACATACGCGGCTAAACTTGGCATTAGATAAGGATATATTAGTCGTAAATGCCCGGCGATTTGTGGTCAATGGCCGCGAGGGTCTGATTGCCCGGATTACATTGGTATCCGCGTGCCGGAAGAATGGAAGCCGGAAGACTATACGCCGCAAATCGACGACGGGGGTAAGCGGGAAAAGGTCGTGGCGCGCCTGACGTGACGCAACGGACCGCAGCAACGTCAATTAGCCTCGCGATATACGCGTATACGTGTGGCCACACACCGAAGCGCCACAAAGGCGAAGGTCGCGGCCGCGCAGCAAAGTGATGTATACTATACTAACGTAAGTATATCGGCTCGGAGCGCGGGACTTTACACCTGACGCTGACGCATCTGTCTGTCTTTTACTTTTTCTTTTCTTAAATTCGGTCGCTTATTTTTTTCCCCCGCGCTCGATCCGGGGGAGCTTATCTGAGCAGCTGTGTACGATGGGAGATATAACATGTTTGTTGATTTTTTTTTTCTTCATTGAACTTAATCGAGCTATTGTGACGTGCACCGTGACTGATTTAACGATATGAGACATGGTTTTTCTATTGGCTCGTACGATGTGCACACAATTCAAGTACTTATATTTAGAATTGCATAATGTCCCGATGAAGCTCGTTCACCGTGGATTGGATTATCTATAAGAAATTTATCGATACGTGTGAATCGGGAACAAAAAATTTCCGTCGCTTTTGGAGACCCGATTTTACGAGCACGATCGATGGTGAAACTGGTACCAGGAGAAAATGGTATTTTCAGAATAATATGATGATTAACCTATTCTATTGATTTTATATTACAAAAGCGAGGTTCTTTTTAGGAAGTCATTTCGTACAGTTAGTGCTTCAACGAGCAGTACTAAGCAAGGATTGCGAAGGATAAATATTTCTTGTCGAGTTCTCTTACGAGGGGATATTACAATTTTTCGCTACGTCATCATATTTTTTACATAAGTCACTGCATAAGTTCCTTTCTTTTCTCGTTAAAAATAAACAACCTAAATTAAAAAAAATCTATAAAAAAACGCAAGTGATGCAATGTGTAAACCTTTAATTTGATTTTGATGACTACCGGAAAATATTCAGCGTTCCTTGAAAACTAAAAGTGACTTGGCAATAAAAAAGAACTGGCGAGAAAAGAAGTAATTCGATTCTGAATAAAGCAAGATAAAAAAAAGCTATAAGTTGCCGATTTAGCAATTTATAAACAATACGTCAGCCTATTTTTTAATGACCACGTTCGAATACTTATGTCGGCCCCAGGGTGCTATCTCTATTGCTTCTGATAATCGACGCTTATTTAAAGGTCAGTAATCCTATATACATCGATAAAGTTTCCGTAATTCCAGCGGCATATAATTACTTAACCCGCGCCTTATCAGTCTCGTTCATATACCGTTCTACATCGAACAAGAAACCTTTTATTTCAATCGATCGGTCTGCGTTAAAACTCTTTCACCTCATTACTATTTTTTGCAACTCGTGAATAGCGTAGTCCCGATGTTAGCTCACATTTTTTAGGCAAACGAAATTTATGTTATTTTCACATCTGCAACTGCGTAAAAACAGCCTGATGTTGATAAAAATCCGGTAGCTCAAAAACTTCCACAAAATCAGATGTAAAAACACACTGAAATTTTCCGTCAACGTTCGTCCGGTTCAGCAAACATAAATTTTTTTTCGTGGCACACATACGTGAATACATCATTGTATACAACGCAAAAGTTTAGGCCTTATTTACGACATTTGGATGTGAGGTACCGGACTGGAAAGTTGGCCGGACAGCCTCGCAGAAAGTTATTCAGAGGGCAAAGAAAGACTCGCGGGACGCCTATCTTGATGCAATTGCAGTGTTCCATTATTACGGAGGGTCAAACGCGCAGTGCGCGTGGCGCACCATCAGTGTTTCCCAGCGAGTGAACGATGTTGTCCAGGGCAAAGTTTCGAGCATTTCGGATGGTACCGTGTACCGTCCGTTGTAAATGTAAAGGCATGGCATCTAATTTTGAGCTCCCCTTGGACTCGTGACAACTATGCTCTGTTTTATTTTAAACCTGCGGGAAGAGTTACTTATAGTAAATAAAAAATAGGAGAACGATAAAAAATGTTGTATCATCTGCATTTACTTATACCTTGTTTTCGAACGTTTAAGGATTTGCAATAAAATAAGTTCGTATTTTGTCGGTATTTTATACAAGGGTGGTTTCATTCCACCCTTAGATAAGGAATTCGTGTACCTTGCATCGGTAAGGGTAGATATTGTATTATCAGCATCCGGATAATAACAAATTTTGCATCTTATCTTATCCAACGTAGACCTAGAATTGAATAAATAAAGTTATAAAAAAATTGATGAAAAAAATATATATAGTTTGCCCTGAATTCTATATCGCTTATATCAGTGATGAAACCAACTTCCTCGCAATCTGACGAAACTCTCACGGTCTCAAGCTGCTCCGCGAAAAACTCGTCGCAGTGCACCATATCGGCCAACCTGCGCCGAGATTTCTAAGATAAACGATCCGGCCCTGACTCGCCTGTAAACATTCTTACTTTTACGATCAAACGACTCGGTCGTCGACATCGACATTCTTACTTATTATACTTATTCAACGGTATCCAATTGGTCCACCTCCAAGCGGAATGGACCATGCGTCACTTCCCATCGTCTTCCTATATCGAATTTCCGTTTTTCATCCGCAACGGGTCGCGTCATATATCTCGCCGCAACGTCCGCGGCGGAGAAAGGTCGCGCGAGCGGGGTTCGAGGGGGGGAGGGAGGCAGCTCTCCTTTCCGCGCACGAGGCTCGTGCACGGGCCGCCGGCGACCGAGCCGCCGCCTCACGCCGTCGTCCGAAAGCACCGCTCGTGGCGAGCCTGCCGGAGTGCCAGCGCGCACACGCCAATCGCAGCAGACCGCTGACTTGCCAGTATCGCAGTACGCGCCGCTCTCGCAGCAGCTCCGCTCGAATCCGACATTCCGCGACGCGCACAGTAGCCCGCGCCGTCAGGAGAGAGACGAGGTACCACTCAGTGAGATACGAGATACGCGCGACCGCGAGTGTGGCACCGACATACGCCAGCCAGTACGTACGCTTTTCACACGGTAGGGAAGAGGTGCACGCCAGTTGGAGCCGGCCATATTCAGCGCAGGCGAGCGGCCCTTGCCCGAGGAGGATCGAGGCTTTGAGCGCAACGAGTCGCATCTTCCGGAGAGGTGGGCGCGCGAGGTTCCTGCTCTCCGAACATGTCGCTGAGGCCGTCACGCAGCGAGGACACGCCGTGGAAGCCGCCTCGCGTCATTGTCAAATAGCACCCGGTCCCAGCGACCAGCAGGCCGCCGCCGTCCTTTGAGCGCTGACTCTGCTCGAATTGTGTAGCGCGAAGTAGCGACGAGTACCAGCCATCGCGCCGCGTACCCCAGTGCCGGACACCCTGACCCACACCCCCGCAGAGCAGTTGCCATCGAGACCCCGAGGCGTCAACCAGGAGGAGGCACGTCGCACCGCACACGTGAGTACCGTCTACCTGTCCCATTGTGCAACGCTCCGATCGTGCCCCCTTGAGCTGCGCTCGAAAGCCATCTTTGTCGCACCCCCTCTTCGTACTTTTCGCTTCTTTTCTGCACGCGAGGGGTGTTTCGTCATCAGCTCGAGAGCCATATTTTTTCAGCGTTCGAACGAAGTATATATATAAACCGCGAGGGAAAGGCGCGAGCCGAGTCGGCCTGTCGGTGTGCGCGCCTGTGTGAGTCCGTGCGCTGCCCCGAAAATGACGAGGGGAAAAATCGAAGCGGCCGATCGATCGTGTCTGCTGCGCTAGACCTCCGATTTCGCCGCGCGAGAGGAGACGCAACAAATAACAATGGCTCCGCTCTCTCCCTCTCTCCTCGACGCAGCATATGTTTATTTAACCGTGGCGAACGCGCCGGAGCCGTCTCTTTTGTTCGCCGAGGCGCAATCGATATAGGCGGACTGCACGCGAGCTTTCGCCGCGTATGCAGCTTTTCGCGGGCGATGCTGCCCGGAGCCTCGATAAACTTGACTCATTTCACCGGTGGGGGGGGGTCACGAGGTGAGCCTGGTGCACGCGATTGCGGCTGAACGATCCCACCGCGCGAGAGTGATTGCGCGACGACCGAGTCTCTTTTTCGGGGGGCTGCTCGCGTTCTGCGCAATTGGCAAATGCGGTTCGAGCCACCGCTATACTTACTTGCACGGTCCCGGGCTGTTTTCTAATGTAAGATTCATGTATAGCAGCGAGTGGCACTCAACGGCTAGTCCAGCTGCTGTCCTGAGCTTTCATCACATCGACAACATGAGGGCCTGCAAGAGGGATTGGATGTTCAGAGTCCAGGTACTGCTTCCTGTGCTTTCTTTTGTAGTCTTACTTCTTAGAGCAGTGGAATTATTAATAAATTGTTTAGTGATTGTTAATGCAAATGAAACAAGAAAAGCAGCAAATTTTATTGGTATTCGTTTATACAACTATTTAAATAATCGATAAGAAATACTTCTTTTTCATATCTCTATTTTTTCCATGATAATCAATACCTTTTTTCCATTCTTGGTACTGGATTAACAGTCTCAATTTACATTTAGTTAGCCAGTATCACAAATGTAAACTATAATCATCAGTAAAGTTGCAGTTCTTGAATAATTATGTTTACTCTGTAAGTTTCTAAGAAACGAGTCAGAAAGAAATCAGAACATTACATGTGTATTAATGCTTCAATGTTTCTGTTTGTTTGATAAATATCCAGTTTTTGATAATTATCCAATTAACTGGTCTTAGTAAACAAGTGTATTTTGCCCCTTATCTTTTGTTAATTGAAGTATAAATTGTTGATAGGTGCCTGCCTTAGAGAAAAACGACGTTGTGTTTGTAGTGGGCAATTTGCCCGAAGTGGGTGCCTGGAATCACAACCAGGCTATCCAGTTGACAAAAGAAAATGATGGAACTGATTCCCCAACAGTATTTGATAATAATACCTCTACAGATTTTGCTGATTTTTATGGAAATTCTAGAGATGGTTTGGATTCAGCGGGAGACAACTCTGAAAATTTAGAAGAGTGAGTACAATGCAGTGCAAGGGATTTAAAACTAACTATAAATATTTTACATTAACAACTAATGTTTATAAACTTTTTTTATTTTAAGGGGAGGTAGAATATTTTCACAAAAAATAGCTATACCCCTTGATGCGGATGTAGAGTTTCGTTATTTTGTAGCTGTAGTATGTCAACCAAATGGGACAAAAAATTCAGCTAAAACACTTATTATTAGAAAATGGGAAACTCATATGTCACCAAGGCAAATAAAAAAAAATAGTAAGTACTATCTCTTTATTTTCAAAAAATTGAATGCAAAGATAAAGTTTAAAAATATTCCATGCAAACAACAAGTTACATAAAGTGGAGAATGGAATATTGACTTCATAAAATCAAAAGATAAAGAGCTTTGCTCTATTACAACTAAATTTTTATATTTTTAGCACCGAGCAATTTTACTGAGGATTCTTTGCCTGATCCTGAAAAATTTGGTTATCATAATGGATACCGCAAAATTGAAAGGGGTTGGCTTACAGATGAAACAGTAATTCAGTTTAAACTATTTAATAGTCCTATTAAGTTATGGAAAAGTAGATTACAAAATAAGAAGGTTCATATAAAAGTAAGTTAATTTTTAAATTGAGTTTAATATTATAAATACTAAAAATTTATCAAACTTTACATAAACAAATTACTTATTTTAGATGACTCCAGTAAACTTAGTAAGGCATAATTCGTTAGAGCTGCCGCAATTTGCAGGTGATTGTGTTGATGACAGTCTTTCCATGGACACTCAAGATATTGTAGATCAACCAGCATTCAGTATTACAGAAATAGCTGTGAGTTTTTATCTATCACAATTAAAAATAATTATTCATCTCCAAAAAAGCTTTTTTTCTAACAGTATCTTTTATTCATAGGTCATGAATGATGAAGAGGCTCAATTTAAATACCAAGATCAATTTGGTCGCGCTTATAGCGAGGATGAATTTGTTATATTTAATGTAGCAGTTCGGTATCCAGAAACTGTCGTAAGTATTTCAAATTTTAAGAACTAGACAGGTATAGATATAGGCTGAATTGGCAGGTGAATCTTCTCAGAGCGATGCTTGTTAATATTATCTCTTACTCTTTAATCATTAGAATCGATTGTACACTTTTTTTTTACAAATTTAATCTTTTCACAATGAAATGAATATCATTTAATAATAACAAGCAACAGTCGGAGAAGGTTTAAGAAAGAATTGAAATACAGTTGCAAGTGCACACATTGACCATACCATGTGAGTTTTCAGTAGACCACGAGTAGGCTGGCCACGTCTTCTTTAACTAATAAACTTAATTTTCTTTTCAACTTGGTAAAAGATTATTAAACTTGTCCAGCAGCTTATTGATCCAGAGTGGAGACCAGCACTGATGCCTTCTACAATGTATCGGACAGTTGGATGTGAAAGCTGAGAGCCTTTGACTTGTACAAAAGCAAGATTAAGATCAAACTGACGTACCGATGTTAAGCGAAGCTTTACATTGCACATGGAGATTTGATGGTTTTGATTGTCGTTGAATTCCCTCCAATCCCATCCCCAGCGCCTAGGCTCTCGTAAACTGTGATTCGCGACATGCGGCCTATGAGCTAAGAGAGAATTTTTGAGAGATATTTTTACCAAGCAAAAGTAAAGAGAAAAACAGAGAAATCGATAATGGTACAGTAGTAGAAACAAATCTTTCCATTTCGAACCTGGTATAATGTTTGACCAGTGGAATTGATGATAGCGGTTTACGCGGGTCCTAGACCTCCAGTTTATCCTTAAGTGTATTAGACAGTGCGAGCGAAATGAAAGTAATGCATTTTTCAATTATTCTATTTAAAAGAGCAATTTGATGAGAGCGGTCGCGTAATTACCATCACAATTTTTATTAAACACTTTTGAACATTAGCATTTTTTGACTATATTATTTTATCGGTAACAATTTAGTTAAACATTGATTTCGAAACAATTGATCAATTAAACCGCTTTGCAAATCAACTTAATCATTTAAATTGAATCGTTCAAAAGTGCACTGCAGTCACCTCGCTCTTGAGATCTACTGCACTTAAAAAGAAAAGAGTGAAAAAGAAAAGAAAAATCTTGCAATATCAACGCTGTCACATCTCGTATACATCTGTGTGCGTCGAAAATGGTGAGATTCCCTTTATTCCTCTAAATCCTACTTAGTGTATTGCTATTATTTTCTAGCTCTAAACGGCTCAACTGAACCGCACGTGGCCATCGCTGCGCGGCGAATGCCAGAAATAAAAGTTGTCGAACTTATGACAAACCAAATTCGAACACGTTGGAATTTTTTTTATCTACTCGAAAAAAATGATAAAACGATAATGAGTAAAAAAATGATAAAGAATCCGTAAATTACTTAATCATTCATGATTGGCAGGTGTTGCGGGCGTCGCTTCAAACACCGGGCAGTGAACAGCACATTTGGCATGCGATTGGTCTGGTTCATTGCTAGATTTCACAACGAGTAAATTGTAACACGCTCAACGTTTTCATACTTTAAGTCGCCCTTTCTAAAACCAGTTTTTTTATGCAACGTCAATCATTTTTTTCACAATTTGACTGACTACACGTTAAAAAACGGTGGAGCGTTACAACTTGCTCGTTGGCCAAAGCTAAGCCGATCGAAGATACGAATCGACGATAAGAAAATTAATTGAAAAAGATCTCTCTGTTTCTCTCTATCTCTCTCAATTATACTACAATATGTTCACGTTCAAAATTTTCATTTCTCTCTTAATCCTCTGTACCTTTTCGAGCTTCTCACAAACGCGAAAGGAGATGAAAGGAAGTAATTAGAGAGGAGCCAGCCGACGACGCACTATCTTCGATCGACCTGATACCCGTTTAATTTTAACCCTTATCTAAAGAGATGAAATTTTGTTGTGTAAGCGCGAGACCACCGCGGTCTTGATGTGATGCCTCTCCGGTTACGTAATTACGTTTATATCGGATACCAACTATACGTAGACTTGCTTGCTATCTATTATTTATGTCTAGCCGCAAATGAAGTGTGAGTTACATGAAAATTTATCTCCCGACGGCTAATCTTCCGATTAAAAATCGACGCTTTAAATTTGCATGACTTGTTTTAAAATCGCCGAACTCGAATGAAGTTAAGATTCAATTATTCTACTTTGAGCACTAGCATCAATCGCAAAAATATCATCTTGGTAGATAAGAGTTGAATGAGTAAATTCTGTAGTAAATTCTGAAGTTCAATAGCAACAAAAATTGTGTCATGTGGGCACGAATGCCACTTGTTGATGTTGTTAATGCCTTTAAAAGATTAATCTGCGTTACACCACTTTTTTAATGAAAATCAATTTTTCAGGCTTATTTAGTGGACTACTACGTGTACGCCAATAGATCTTTTCCCGGCGAGCCACCCAGTCACATTGGGTTCAGCTACATTTTGCCCAGCACTTTGCAAGCCAGCACGGGACTTCTCACCGTGCCGATTACCAGTACTAAACACAGACCCATAGGTAATTAAAAAAAATGTTATGCTTTTTTAAATGTTTTAATTATATTCACATAACAGTATATTTACATAACAACAGTATTTGTGTTGCTTTAAACTTTCCACTTTTTTTAATTAAGAAAATAATTACTGATTTTTCCAGTCAATTGTATACTTTTAACGTGCAATTTTTACCCTAGGACAATTAACAATAGAGTATGTCACCATTAAGCCAATTCCTGATTTCCCGTGGGATATGAGTATTTCCTATGCAAAGCACTGGGAGCAAAGATGGGCAGGATTAGATGTCGGCCATCGAGGACTTGGAACTTCCTTCACGTGTAAAATGAAAAAGTATGTATACAGCGAATTAATTCATTTTTTTTTTCTAAAATAAACATATAAATGATTATTTTTTCAACAGCTGCGCCAATGTACGAGAAAATACAGTTGCGTCATTAAAGACTGCCTCATACCACGGTGCCGATATGGTTGAATTTGACGTGCAGCTATCCAAGGACTTGATTCCCGTTATCTATCATGACTTTTATGTATCTATTTCGTTGAAGCGTAAAAAGCAAATAGAGGCTATGGATATGTTGGAGATACCGGTGAAGGATCTTACCTTGGAACAATTGCACTTACTCAAGGTGCGTTTTTGCTTAACATTTTTTTATATGATTCTATATGTTTCCCTTGCAGTACGAATGAAAAGAGTTTTTGAATACGAAATATAATTTCCGGGATTGTAATGTTTTTTAATCAGGAAAAATATAAAATAATAATAACTAAAGCTAAATTTAAAGAAAGATTAAAGAAATTAAAAACTAACTTTACTGTAAAATAAATTAAAAATTCGTGCTTCAAGGAATTTTTTAATTTTTTAGGCACGTGATTTCGGTCTCTCAATTATTTATTTTTCTTCTCAACTACCGTACCTTTTTTACTGGCGGCCTGACCAGTACCGTGTAATCCTAATATTAAGTATAGCGAGAAAATGCGGGCTGCCCAAATTCCATGAAGTACTTTTGAACTTTTAAATCTAGAAAGAGTACAATGTGGGCTTTGTCGGTTCTCCTCGAACTCGACCTTTCATTTTTAATATTTAACAGGATTTTTATTACCCGGGGGACTCCTTGGGTCGGGTGCTGTATTACCTTGATAAAGCTGAGCTGGGGGTTTTCCAATCGGTGAGCTTTCATGCCGTTTGCGCCGCCTCACGCAGAAATTCATTGCATGCATCAGATTTTATAATATCTGACACGCATTCATACATTGTGTGGTGGTCACTCGGCTTCAGAGTACTGAAATCCGAATTCAACATTGTTTCCTTGAATTTCGGTAACTTTGAAGTCTACTAATAATGAAAAGAGTTGAAGTTTATTTTTCAGTGACTGAATACCTATACAGAACAAAAATTATGACTGGTAAGCGTTTAGTTAGATTAGAAAAGTCATTCAGATGGTTGTATGAACATTCCACTTTTGACTGGAATCCAGTGACCACCAGATACATCTATTTACCGAATTTGGCACTCCTTACGAGTAGAAAAAAGATCGTCATTTCGCCGTTTCCTCGAATAGTTCTTCAAAACTTCTCGTTTTTCTCCGATTCTATCTTTCATATTCTGCTGATCCCTTTTAAGCTTGGAAAGAAACTAAAACTTCTACTGTCCTATCGGAGAGACTCGAAAAAACTATCGATTGCGGGTGCCACCTCAAAGTCGAATTTTTCTTTGGAAAGCTAAGTCTTTTACGCTCTCTTTATTTACAAATGCTTTGCTCAATATTCTGAACCAGCGCCATATTCCAAAATGACCTTTCAAGTATCCGCACTCGAACTTTCTCACTCTCACTTCATGTCGCATGAATCCAAACTTCATGAGGTATTGTTTTCAAAAGACAGTGCTATAGTCTCGAGTTTATTCTATATTGTTTTTGTGCATTGTCGGATGGAAAAAAAGTATTGTGTGCAAAGTAAATGAAATTGTATGTCCAAAGCCTCAACAGACCTTTTGGCCTCTTCATCTTTTTATTTTTATGTACTTTTTCCTCTTTTCAATTTTTTTTATCACTTCAACTTTTTTTAACATTTTGTTTATGATATATTTATTTCTCAGGTCTATCATCTGCAAGAAGGTAGAGAAAAGACTACTAAATTCTTTGACGAAGACTTAGAGGATCATCAACCCTTCCCAACACTTCAAACCGTCCTTCAAGAATTAGAGCAACATGTAGGATGCAATATTGAAATCAAATGGACAATGCAGCTGAAGGTATTATTTACAAATGCTTGCATTAATTTAGAAAAATAAAAGTAAACAAGCTAACGGTATATTTTTTTATTTTTAGGATGGAACTTTTGAACTTAATCACCCCTTTGACCTCAACATGTACTTGGACATCATACTTAAAGTAGTATTGGAGCACGGAGGCGATAGAAAAATTGTATTTTCATCTTTCAATCCTGATATATGCGCTATGATGCGCCTGAAACAGAATAAGTATCCGGTAGTTTTCTTAACGCAAGGCGTTACCGTCAAATATCCGACCTATCACGATACAAGATGTCAGACCATACCAATGGCCATGAGGCACGCACTAGCCGCAGATTTATTAGGAATAAACGTCCACACCGAAGATATTCTGCGCGATCCAAGTCAAGTTAAACTTGTTAAAGACCGCGGACTTATCATATTTTGTTGGGGCGACGATAACAATGACAAAGATACTATACAGCATCTAAAAAAGCTTGGCCTGCATGCTGTCATTTACGATAAGTGAGTATAATATCATTTATTTAAAAATATTGCTGATTTAAAATGTTAATGAATTATTTTCATTATTGTTATTAAATGTTAAATTAATTCTCATTTTGAATGAGAAAATTGAAATTTCATTTGTCCTAACTTTGACTGCTTATTTTACAGAATTGATGAGTACAACGCAAAAGAAGTCAAGGAGAGTATATTCCTTGTAGATGCTCGTGAAAACCAGAAGGCCCTGATCGCGTTGGCCCAGTGCAACCAGGCCAGCGCCGTCGCGGGCGCTGCTAACACGCTTGCGGCGCCCTTCGTCAGCAACGCTGGTGGCAGCGAAAGTGACGACAGCGTTGGCGGCGCGATCGTTACTCTGACGAATAACTGTGATATTGCGCAACAAGACCAGGATATCCGCGATCTTACCAAGGACTTTAGCTCGTGCGCGGCCACCTTCGGACATCCGCCCAAAATGAAGACTATCACAGATCTAGTTTGTGGCAGTCCACCGGAGATACGAGCGCAAGAAGAGTCCGCTCAGGACTGTGTATGATGTTTTTCGTCTAGAAAAGGCTTAAATTTGTGCTTCTAAAAAATCTTCGAAACGCTTTTAGGCGTTTCTAATTCATTGTTTTCTTCTACTCCTTCTGAAAAATAACCCTTTTTTGTAAAGAAAGAAGAAAAAAGAATCATGTGTGCAAATTCTCACGCAACTGTGAATTCGCACGGTCATTATGTAGACAAGAGTGAGTTATCAAAAAATTATACGAAATATGTATAGAAATATGTATAGAGAAGAACAAGGTTATGCAGGTAATTTAAGAAAATGCCGATAATGGAAAATATTCACTTTTTTGTTATGTTTTATGTTACTATTTATTTGATGTAGATCACAATGTAAATAAGTTAATTGAATTAAAAACGTCCGCTATATCTCAATAGTTCGGTGTGCTGGTTCACAAGAATTAATTAACAAAAAAAGAAAAAAAAAATATATAAATTGAATTGCTCATTAAGGATAAATACGAAGCGTCCTGTTTTAGATTTTTTAGACTGTGTGTGAATTTTCTAAAGTAATATTAATTTTTACGTACAGTATAAGCGATGACAGTATCAAATTTATACAGAACGTGCGAAATCAACTATAATTGATCATGTGCTATCATAGACTTTGAAAGCTTTGGATGCCTGTGGAAAGAGAAATTTTTAATTTAATGTTTATAAAGCAATTTTCTTTTAATGATCTTTACGCATTCGAATGGCAGATTTGTCAATGGAATAAAACTAAATTACATTTTTTTTGTTAATAATATTTTAGACGATATAATTAATTTCATTAATCATGTAATAACTTGAAGTATTAAAGTGAATATTTAGCATTTATATGGCTTAAGTTTACCTATTGATTGTTATGATCTTGTTCAGCTCTAATATTTGTTTTTTATAAGATGTGAAGTGTAATGACAGATTTTTATAAAATGAACTCTACTGTTAATATTTGTAAGTTTAAACACGAAGATCGGTATTGGTTAAGTGCGGAAATTCGCAATTTTACTACATATATTGCTTTTATAACTCACTCCTGTAACAAATAGAATGAACAATTTATGATTAAAATAATAGTGAAACGTACGTAAAATTTAAACGATCTATTATGCAAGCTACTCTTTTTCTGTTAAAATTTTGTAGATTACGATTATGCAAAACAAAAATAATATTTTTTGTAACATAAGTAGCACATTTTTAAAATAATTTAACAATAATTTTTATTACAATTAACGCTAAGAAAAAAAAAAAGTTTTCTCAAAATCTGCATCACTTTATTTTCCTTAAAAATAAATTTCATTATATATTTAGTATAATTGTATTTTTTTTTAATGGAAAATAATAAAATGCAGAATATTAACTTAATAGTAGCTTTATAAAATATATTAAAATTAAGGTATGATTTTCATTTACTTAAAATGTCATTTGATAAAAACATACAGAAGACATTAAATTGAATTTTTAAATTTCGGTATATAAGAATATTTATATATCCCTAGCATATTTGTTTAGTTTACTCACTAGTTTTGAGGAAGATTATGAATATGTAATTTATGGAAAATCAGGGAAAAAAGATTAATGAAATTTTTACAGAGGTAATTGGTGATTTTCTTAAAAACTCATATTTCCTCTGATATTCTGGATTCTTTGAGTCAATGTATTAATTTTTTTTTCTTTTTTTTTTTTTTTTAAGAAAAATGAAACAGTTTAAAAATATTTCAATTCTGAAATTAAGTTAGAAATAATAAAGTTTATTGTACTGCTGGTGGTGAATCAACAGTTTGTTCTGCAGGATTCAGCAATTGTATCAATTGATGACATCCTGACGTGTGATATCATCCAGTGCATATATTTAAAAAAGAATTACATTATCATTGCATCCTCTCAAGCTTCATTCAACCAGTTTTTAATTCAAGGCTTTAATTGATCATCATTTACTTCTGTCATAAAAATATTAGGTAACGTGAACAGAAAGTTTTGCATAGTTGCTAACTCACTTTTAAGAAATACTGTAATCTTGTGATAATTCATCTACTGAGGCAAACAATTTTTAGTAATAGTTTTGGTATTTATAATGCGTAATATTTAATTTAAAATTAAATTATGCCGTTTGCCTAATGTCAAGTGCAAGTTCACTGTAGCAAATAAGAAATAATTTGATATTTGTATACTTTATTTTTTTTCCTTTCTCTGAATCTCATTGTTCCTACAGACCTCCAATTTTATTAGAAATTACAGGTATGGGATAACAATTATGAATGAAGAGATCATCAAAAGTATTATTTTAAAATTCTTTTTATTAAATTTATTTAATAAATTCTTTAATTCTCCATTTGTGGATGGTTGACCTGACTAAAATAGCAGTTATAGAGAAGATCCAAGTTCCTTCAGCAATTTTACAACACTCGAGTCCAGATACCAGCTTCATAGCTTTCTATGAACACCAAAAAAAGTTTTTACTGTTGAAAATATATTTTTGAATATAAAAATGTTGTTTAAAATTGCTGCATTACTTATTTACCTTTCCTCACAATGTGCAGATGTATTTACATTCAAATTTCAATATTTGCATCTTGTTTAAGAATATCCTGAGTAAAGCTACAATATAACACCTACCATACCCGTGATTTCAAACTTGATATATTTGGCTTGTCAAACAATAACTAAAATATTATGAAAAACAAGGTGAGTCATATGGGATTTACATATAAACTTTGACAATAGAATTCCATAGTTAATAAAAAAAAAGGAATAAAAATACAATGCCAAACAACTTTATAGTTATTTCTTTTTTACGTAAAAATGGATACTCGTTAAAAAATATTTAAATAAAAAATAGCCAACATGGGCACCATTAAACCATCCATTATTAATCCTCCTTCAGCACTCAATGCTCGACCTTTCGCAGAAGCACTACATTAGGTCTTACATTAATTTTCCAAGGTGCTAGAAGTTCTGGAGCCTGTCTTCCTGCTCTACTCACTATTGAACAACCCTTTGCCCTTTGGTATAAGAGTTTTAGATCTGGAAACTTTGGGTTCAAACATCTGCAGAGAAGTTTTTTCTCTATAAAACACCTCAATCATCTTTTGTGAATTACATATAACTATCTATAGAGCGTGAATTATGAAGAGGCTTAATTCAAAGACTAACATTGTTATAATGTTAAAAAATAACAGAAGTAGATTTATAAAATATATTAAAACTACTACTTTTACTTTTACTTATTTAACATATGATTTGATAAAATCTTACAGAAGACACTAAACTGAATTTCCAATCAATGGTGTATAATTTTAGATTCTTTGTGTCAATTTATTCCAATTTTAAATTAACATGCTTTATACAGGTACTTTTAAACAAAACAAGCTTTTCCTAAAAAAATGGAGTAATAATATTTATGAAATTCAATTTAGAAATAAAGAATATTGAACTACTAGCTAGTAATTACAATATCTTTTTATCCTTTCAAGATACATTCAGTTATTGATCCAAGATTTTAATCATCAACATCTTTTTTCATCTGACAAACAACTTTTAATTAACAAATTACTGGTTTAATAATTAGTTATGAAATTACGCTGTTTGCCTAATATCAAGTTCACGTTTCACTACTATAGTAGAAGAAATTATTGTTATTTATAATTAGTTATTAATACTTATTTTATAAATAAGTTTATTTACTTTTGATTGATAGAAATTTTAGGTAAGAGATGTGAATTATGAAAGAAAAGATCAACAAAAAAATTAATTTAAAACTTTTTTATTAAATTAATTTACTGATCCTTAACTTCGCGCAATCGGCGAACAGCTGACCTTACTGAGGCAGCAGTAGTTGTGGAGAAGACCCAAGCTCCTCCAGCAACTGTCCTTTTGCAACGCTTGCAGGACCACACACCGACAACACTCCTCTTCATGGCTTCCTATAAACACCAAAAAACTCATTAGTGTTGAAACTATACTTTATTTTGTATTTATTTATTTGTATTTTATTTACCTTGCCACAAAAAGTGCACGTGTATTTGCTGTGCTGTGTAATTTCCATCTTTTTAACCATTTTCCTGAGTGAGGCACCATATCGGGTACCATATTTGCCAGTAATTCCAACCTTCTTGGTACGCTTGGCCTGTTGAACAATGAACAATAATTTAAATAGTGTAAAAAATAACATAAACTCCACTTCATATTTTTAATTTATATTAAAATATAATCCTTTCATTATTTAAATCTCAATTAATAAAAATAAGTGATTAATATTGACATCTTCTTGAATGTTTAGTTATAACCTATAGTTCACCATTTTCTACGATTTCAATATTATTAAACTACCATTCTTTAGTACAGCCGAATTGACAAGTTAAAGAAATACAGTAGGATATCACCAACACTTTAAAACAAAGGAAAAACAATTGAATTTTGTTTCTCTTCTAAATAATCTTCATTTATTCGTTACGTACGCAAAACAATAACATAACCTCAATTAAGAGGTGCTCTACTAAAACATAATTTACTTCGGTTTAAAACGCATTGAACCAAAAATATCCATTTGCACATTAGTACCGATAACCATTTTGCACTATTTTGAAGTTTCCTTGATTATTTTGTTAAGATGCACTTAAAAATTAAGGATTATTTTATTACCATTTTGCCGTCGGCTGTTCACGCTTGTTGACAGAACCGGAAAAGACCTTCGCGGTGGTCGACCAGACGAATCAGACGATTGGTCGTCTGCAACACTTCCCGTCATTTTCGTTTAAACGCGGCAATTTTATTACGAATATATCTTGAATAATTTAAATGAATAAATATATATTTTATTTTAAGTATAATTATAATATAAAATATATCAAACTTGAAAGGTTTTAGAAATAATTAATCTTTGGAAATTACAATGGCACGCAGCATATAGTAGAATAAATATGATAAAATAAAAATTATAGTTCAATCAAGAAAAGCAAACTTTTACAAATTTATTTCTAACATAAAAAACACTTTTTAAATATTGTAATAATAACAATTCAATTATTATAAAAAGTTTAAACGATCAAATTAACCTAAAGTAAACAAATTGAACATTATTGTTTTAAATGCTTAAAACCATGAACAAAGTATTAATGATTGCAAAAAGCAAAATTTGTAAAAACAAAATATAAAATAAAGCACGTTTCTGAATCTGCATGTGCGGTATTTCAAAAAGTTTAATTCGTCGATAAAACTAAAGGCGGTACCATCGTCGTTGAACCTGTGGTTATTGAAACCCATCGCAGCGCGGCGCGTCTAGGTTTATCTCACCTAACCTGCGCCGTACGCGGACATCTGCCGGGTGTCGGTGGCCGCCAAGCGAAGCGAAGTTTTGGGTTTTGGCGCGGGTTTGCGTCTCTCGCGGGTTTAACGAGACACTCGGCGCGCGGACAGCGTTAACCACCACTGCGAAGCCGTCATCCCAGCAGTGCGACGTACCCACAAGTCCTTGAACACAACAACAATGGGCGATAAGGACGGCGGTAAGTCTGACGCGTGTAAACAAGGAAATTTGCCGGAGTAAATCTCGCGGGGGCCGCGAGCTCGGTCGGTGGACGCCCGCGTCTTTCGTTCGCGACTTCATCGAGAATAGTCACGAGGTGTCGGAGTCCCGAATGGATGGTGGAGTATGGGACTGCCTCGGAGTTCCTGGAAAAGTCCTAACGGCAGTATGTTTGTTTTCGCTTGAAACAGGATCAATTAAAGTCGACCCGGTGTAACGTATATAACCTCCTACAGCGATTTATGTCGCTCTCAACCCTCGAGGCGGCTAATGGCGCTTTGCCGCTCGAATTTTAGTCGCTGCCGGTCCGTCTGGCAATTCAGTTGAATTCTGAGCTGAATGGTGTTTTGACTTTCGAATTTTGTTATGCATTTTTTAATGATTTTTTTAATAAAATAAATACTAAGGGTTTTGTTTAGTTTATTAAAGTTAGTAAATTAATTGACCTAATAATAATAACCATGAGATCCTTTTTTGGTAATTAAGGATTTATTAAGTGTTTTTTTTATCTTTTGAAATTTTTATGCTTTTGTTTTTTAAGTTTTTAATTTTTTTTATTAAAAATCTTGTTTTAGTTTTCTGTAAATCAATATTTTTACAGATTTTTAGTACGAATAGATCCAGCTCTTTTTATTTTGCTGAAGCTGGGAATATCCAATTATTCAGTTCTTTTTAGGCAAATTATTTAATTTTAAATTAATTGTGCTTATAGAAACTTTTGATGATGCGGTTGAGGAACGTGTCATCAACGAGGAGTACAAGATATGGAAGAAAAATACTCCGTTCTTGTATGATCTTGTTATGACTCACGCCTTGGAGTGGCCGTCGTTAACAGCACAATGGCTTCCTGATGTAACTAGACCAGAAGGAAAGGATTACACTGTCCATCGGCTTATCCTGGGAACTCACACATCTGACGAGCAGAACCACCTTTTGATAGCTAGTGTTCAACTGCCAAATGAAGATGCTCAATTCGATGCATCACATTATGACAATGAAAAAGGTGAATTTGGAGGATTTGGATCTGTCAGTGGAAAAATTGAAATTGAAATCAAGATAAACCATGAAGGAGAGGTTAATAGAGCAAGATACATGCCACAAAATCCATGTGTTATTGCCACAAAGACACCTTCCAGCGATGTATTGGTATTTGATTACACTAAACATCCAAGCAAACCAGACCCTAATGGTGAATGTCATCCAGATTTAAGGTAATTAGATGACATTAAAATTAATATTATTTAATTATGTTTTAACTACAGGCTTTTAATAACTTCATTTTATTATTACAGGCTACGAGGACATCAAAAAGAAGGATATGGACTTTCTTGGAATCCAAATCTTAATGGATATTTGCTCAGTGCCTCTGATGATCATACAATTTGTCTGTGGGATATTAATGCCACACCTAAAGAAAATAGAGTTATCGATGCAAAGACAATTTTCACTGGTCACACAGCTGTTGTAGAAGATGTTGCTTGGCATTTATTACATGAATCTTTGTTTGGCTCTGTTGCTGATGATCAAAAACTAATGATTTGGGATACAAGGTAAACATCTAAACTGGTCAAGTATTTAAATTATAAAATACAAATATAAATAATTCTCAATTTAATCATTAATTTACAACAATTTTTAGATGTAATAACACAAGCAAACCTAGCCACACAGTTGATGCCCATACTGCAGAGGTCAATTGTCTAAGTTTCAATCCTTACTCGGAATTTATTTTAGCAACTGGTAGTGCGGATAAAACAGTTGCTCTTTGGGATTTACGAAACTTAAAGTTGAAATTGCACTCATTTGAATCTCACAAGGATGAAATTTTCCAAGTTCAATGGTCACCTCATAACGAAACTATTTTGGCTAGCAGTGGCACTGACAGACGTTTACATGTTTGGGATCTTAGTAAAATTGGTGAGGAACAATCCAGTGAGGATGCGGAAGATGGTCCTCCCGAATTATTGGTTAGTAATAATTTCTGTTCTAATAATTTACATAATATTATTGCTCATTTTATTTAATTAATTTTTGACCAATTACTAAATTTATTTCAGTTTATACACGGTGGACATACTGCTAAAATAAGTGACTTTTCATGGAATCCAAATGAACCATGGGTGATTTGTTCAGTGTCAGAAGATAATATAATGCAAGTATGGCAAATGGCTGAAAACATTTACAATGATGAAGAGCCGGATACCCCTGCTAGCGAGCTTGAAGCTGGTGCTTCATAAGCTACTATTAGATTTAAAATATGTATTCAACTTTTTAATCACAAACCATTAGTTATTATCTTGTTTTCTATTCATTAAAGTTTTCAATATCTAAACTCGAAGTTCAAGCATGGTGGAACATTAATTTGTTTATTTAATTAACGAACATTATTTTGTATTAATCTTTTTTGTCATTGTTAAGACTGTCGTAATATCATTAATTAGTACCATTGTTCTGTACAATCTATTGTCGATATTTTTTTAAAGTTTATCAGTAAATGATAATGAAAAATAAAACAAATGATTTTTTTCATTTTAAATCCACTTAAATATAACGTTTGTACTTGTGTAAACCTTTTCAATTTTGCTTTTTTAAGCTCGCGCATAATTAATGTCCGTTTGAACTGGGTTTATGTGAAATACTTCATAGTCTTATGGACACAGCTGCTTGTTGCATTATAAATAATCTGTGCAGAGGATCGCATTTTAATACATACTCGATGTTAACATTTTTTTCTTGGATTGCAATTAATATTACTTTTAAAATATTTTGAAGTAGAACTGTTTATGATGTAAGAAGAATTGCATGAATAGAAAAATATTGGGTTTAAGTTAGAAACCGTTTTCGTGTAGCAAATAATTCAACGCAAACATTCCATATAAATAAGTAAAGCATTTTAATATTGTATTTTTTTATTTTATTGAAAAGACGTTTTCATAGTATCATGAATATATAGGCATTTATTCAAACAGAAGTGATAGAAAGTTCCTTGTATATTTGCGCAAGCAGCGAACCATTTTCACTGTGCTCGCTTTCCGGACTACTCAGTGATATCATGTCCTCCGAGTCGACATTCGGTAGTCTGCAAATGAAATATATTCACGTTAAAATTTATTTTTATTTGTTGTTTAACTGAGAAAAACAATAATCCACATAGACAAAAAATGGAACTGCACGTTATCTATTACCAACGGTCACTGGTCGATGCGATCTATATCGGCTGTGCATGCAAAACAAATAAAAGTCATGCAACATTGTCTCATGCAATATTTAAAACAATTGTAAGTAGCTTAATTTTACCGCTTGATGGGAGTCTTGGGACATTTGATGCCATCGAGTATTCTCGATATTGGAATGGATGTATCTGGACGGAAAATCTGAAACAATCGAGTAACAAAAGTTTTACTGCTCGACTCATGAATGATTTGTGATCGCATGACTAATAAAGGATCTTACATTAACCGAAGCGTTTCTCATTTCTCGAAGATCGATATTGCGAAAGAGATCGTGCAATATTAATTCCTCTATACTGGGATACCTGGATCCTGCTGTTTGCCGCTCAAATATAAATCGCAGACATTCTAATACCTGAAAAATGATAACTTTATTGAAACATCAATATTTATTGATACTTTTTTACATACCCCATACCCCATACATACATAACGTTAGTATTTTATCCCCGCCGAACTGAGCTTGAAAACTATTTCTTTTATTGGACATAAAATAAATAGTCGTGCACAAATATATTGAAAAAAATAGATGATTTTTGTGCTTCGTAGAAATAAAAAAAGTAATTTTACTAGATAAAGTTATAAGCGCACCTGTGGGTATTTCTGAATATCGGACAGATTTGCGGCAGTCGGTTCAAAAGTGCACAATTCATAGCCAGCAGTCATTTCAAAAAGCATGTGACCTAAGAAGCGAGGCAATGCATTAAAATTATTGCTTTTCTATATTAAACAGTTCGCAGATAAAAAAATAGTTATGATTTATCAGATGATCGTTTGTGTAAGACATTATAAATGAAGGCGTTTCGGACTACTGGTGTCGACTGGTCCGCGGAGCACCAGTACAGCCTTTTCTAGACACCCTACCAGTCAGATTTCCCGTGCCTTATAGATCTTAATGAAACAACTTGCTCGTTGCCGGGTGATATATTCCAGAGTCCGCGTGACGGCAAAATTGAAGAAACGCTTATTCCCAATTCGCATAATCCCTGACCACTAGACTCAAGATTTTACTATGTGCATTTCGTTCTGCGGGCACAGTCGATAAATTATTATTATCAGCTACCAAAATCTCAGAATTCACCCTTTTGCCTGCTATGATAAAGGAGGAAAAGGAGATATCCTTTTCCCTCCTCTAAAATCAGCTGAAGCATTGAAACGATCATCCAACAAACCCCCATAAGGCGAAAAAAGCACCGAAACTACCAACCAAAGCAGACGGTGTCGATGGCCTCAGGCGCCAGTTGACTCTTGCTGCTCTGCAGGCGGGTGGCGATTACGGGGTGCACGCGGCTGGTGAAGCCCAGCAGGCTGTTCTCGAGGGCGGCCAGCCTGGCCACGCCGTTCTGCACGATGACGTTACCGGAGTGCAGGTGCGCCACCGTGGGGAACTCGCGCTCCTTCAGGAAGACCAGCGCCTCGAGGACCTGCCGGCCCATCCGCTGGATCCGCGTGATCGCCAGGCCCTTGCCGCGACTCCCGTACTTCTGCGACCAGTCCTCGTTCCAGCAGTTGCGCTCGATCTGGAACGCGTGTACGGCGCGCTTGAGATGCCGCGGTCGCTCGGGGATCGCATGCCGGGGTTGGCGACTGTTCGCCCACCAAACCCGCACCGAAATTGTGCGGTGAACATAGCGGTCGTAGGTGCTTTTATTTATTTTTTATTTGGAGTGTTAAATTGACTTGGTATACAGTGGTGTATATACCGTATAGATTTTTTTTATGTTTATACTTTGATTTACACGAATGTATATACTGCATGATGTATATTTAATCAGATTAGATTTATTGAAGCGATTTTTAAATAGATAGTTTATTATAAAGTTTAAATAGATTAATTTATTACTGTACTGTTTTTCTATTATTTGTTAATTTATTATTGTTGTTGTCCTAACTTGTTGTGAGTCACAA
>JAXIUT010000009.1:16602-43559 GCA_035586675.1 Eurytoma californica | reverse complement strand
CACCAAGTTGTACTCATTTACATCGACTTAAGAACCTTATAATAATTATACATGATGAGTGACAAGAATAAACGATTTAAATAGATAGGTTTCATTTCTTTCTTAATTTTCAGGAAATTAACTCAAAAATCTAAAAAATAAATACAGAGGACAAAAAAACAGATTGAACATCTCAATAAATTAAACTTATTATTGTATAAATTTATTCAAAAATAATATATTAGGTAATAAATTAATAAAAGCTCTTCGCTAAAAAAAATTTCAACTGAAAATTGCGTTGTTAAGATGATTACTATATTTTTTTTTTTCTAAGCTGTATTAATATGTATTATTATTATTATTATTGTAGTACAAACAATTTCTTGAAAAGAAACATTATCTATGACCCGCATCAAGATTTTGCAAACTTGGCGAAATTATGATTTATGAATCTATCAAAAATTTGAAGCTTTCGTCGACTAGAAAGTCCCGCACAAGGACTACCCTCGACGTCCCAAAGTAATTTATCAAGCAAAGTTTATCAATATCTTGAGCCAGTTTTAACAAGCACTCGAACACGCGTGGAGAGGTACTGGCAAAAAAAAACGCCCTATGTTAATTTCCCCGATAAAAAGCATCATCGACTCGACCGCAAGCTCCTTTTTCCCTACTAAGCGAATTATAAATTCACGTTTTTTCCTCTGTCGCTAATTGCCTCATCGGCAGTGAAAAAAAGGAATAGCTCGGCAAAAAGTCTCGCCCGACGGAAAATCAATCGGCGAGACGCGCGCGCGGATGGCCCAACCCACTTTCGGCGCGAGAGGAAAAAACGCGAGAGCCGCCGGGTTGGCCGTCATCAATAAGAAGCAGCCCGAAACTCACCCCGTAAACGATGTCCTTGAGGCTGCCCTGATTGATCGGCTGGACGAGGATGACGTAGTCCTGGCCCTCGTACTTGACGAACTCGAGGTCGAGGATCGGGCAGATGTAGGGATGCTGCAGCGTGAGGAAGAGCTTGTTCAGGACGTCGCGCGTCGAGGGCCCGATGCTCAGGCAGCAGTTGCGGTTCAGCGGCGCCAGCGTCAGCAGCCGCTCCGTCTTCAGCAGGCTGTCCTTCACCACGAACCAGTGCTTGTCCACCCTCGAGCCTGTTTTTCTCGTCGTTGTTTTCGTCCGGGTGGTTGTTTTTTTTGTCCGGGGGGGATGGAAGGGAAAAAGACGACTTGTTATTACAGAGCAGGCGGGGCGGTGGTTTGCGATAAATAAGTTGAACGAATCAACAGGTGGTGGCGGCGCGTTGAAAAATGCAGCGGCTTTGATTGGGCGCGACGTCGCGTCTTCGACCTTCCGGGTAATTATTGATAATCGCCGTCGGCCTTCGACGGGGTTTGCATAGTAATGAGGCTTGATGAAAAGAATTGCGCGAAGTTTAAGCGGGCTTTGATATTGTTAGCTGGAGTTTTAATGATGTCGGTGATAAATGTATAAGTCGACCAATTGTCCAATTCTGTATGGACGCAATTTTAGTAATGAATATTGAAGGATAGTAAATCCATTATCGAATAGTTTTCAGCACAAAATTTTTAAGTATGTTTTTGTTATGTAAGCTTTTAGAAAGTTTAATAGAAACGAATAAATTATAATGATTAAAAATAATATTTACATATAAAATGAGTTATTTTAATTCTAATTTTTGAGACATTTTAGACTAATAATAGAAGCAGAAGCAAAGATAATTTTACCGTAAAGTCCTTGTAAAATTAAAGTCACTGTAGCTTTTAATATCAAGTGTCATCCAATAAAGCTTTAAATATTCCAAAAGCTTGCATTAGAGAAATGAAAATTTCCATCCCACAAATTTGAAATTAAAATCAGTGTCACTTCAACTATTCGCTAATAATACCCTGTTTCAAAAGTACCGAACAAACATTTTTATAAAAAAATTCAATAATTAAAAATAAAACAATGAATACTTTGAATAATTTACTTAACAATTTAAAAAAGAAAAAGAAAAATTACTTTCCTCAAACTGTTCCTCGTAAAAAACGAGAATTTCAATCTTACACCGGACGTACGGCCAACTTCTGCGAAAACCGCGTAAAAAGGTTAATACCCGTGCGCGCAAGTAACAAGGCAGGCTCGCTTAGTACAGTACACCCCCCGGCACTTTTTTCCTCTAATTGTCGAGGGAGCCGGGGACGCGGGCGAGGGGGAGGCTCGCGTGTGCCACATTCGCTCGGGGCTTCGTCGCGAATCGCCACGGCGGGTCAGCCGCGCCCGGGTCGTACCGACGTTGTTGAGATGCTTCAGGAGGCTGTAGCGCGGCGTCTCTCGAGTGTAGATACGGCAGATCGATAGGGCACGATCGCGCGATCTTTTCTCCATTTCCATGCTCTCGGCCCCGTTGCCGCGGCTGCTGGTGCTCCCCGTGCCGCCGCCGCCGCTGGACGAGCCCTCGCCCAGCCGCGAGTGCTGCTGCTGTTGCTGGTCTAGGGCCACGTACTGCTGACGTCCGTTGCTTCTGAAGGTTTTTTTTTGCGTTGTTAAACAACGAAGACGGTAATTGTAGGATTTAACGGTTAATTAAATGCCTTGATAGATTAAATGGAGAACAAATAAGTAATTGAAAATTTCAGTGTTTTTTTAAACGTCGTTTTCGTGATTATATTTAACTGATAAATGTATTAACAAAAAAATTGTTTCGATTTAATCTACTTGGGAGTTTTAATATTATTCAGATTTGTGCAACTGTATAAAGAGCTCATTAGAGTTCAAGAATTTAACGCAAAGAATATTTTATACTTTTGTTATCTTAAAAACATAGAGAGTAGTTAAAGTTTCTGAATGAAATTACGGACTTGATCTTCATGCAAAATTATACAATACGTACATAGTTGCGCATAAAATTTTGCAAGCGAATGCGTACAAAAATGAATAAAGAAACGAATTTACGCTCAACAATCGTAATTTGATATTCAGGAGTAATCCCAGAGACTTTCTTTTACAAAAAGCTGAATAGGCCGCAATTCTGTACTAGCAGATGGCTGCATATATATAGTCATATACACAGTTATACACTCCTCGTTTCATTTCGTAAACTTTAACTAGATTTCTTTTCCACTCCGAGAGGTCACTGAAAAGGAGGTCCATTTCTCTTTGTGCGAGACGGACGTGCCCTTTTTCCGGGGAAAACCGCATGCACCCATTCATAAGCGCAATAATTATCCGCGGATAGTACTCCCTTCTTCTTCATTTTAATTGACGGCTTTCAACCCATATTGTTCAGTGGATAATACAATGGAGCTTTTAGCTCGGTCCCGTCGTCGAATTTGTTACTCGCGGAGCACTCTCCGCGCCCGATTCGAGAGACTCTATTTTATCCGGGTGTTAAATTATCATGAAGTCGCTTCTAAATTGATGTTTGTATTTAAAAGTTTATTTACATGGATTTCCATTTAAATGACCGTTAGTCAACTAGAACGAGGGGAAATTTATCATTCATTTACATTCATTTGCGATAAATTAGTCACAAAAGCTCGCGCGTTAAGCCCGCTAATTTATCTCCTTTTAAGCTCGTATGAATATTTCTGATTATTAATGATTATGAAGTATCGAGAAGACCCGCGTTGTTGCGCTCCGTACTATAACACACGCGCGAAAACCAATTACTCCTAATAATACCCGAGTTTTTTTTCAGACTTCACAAAATGCAACAGACACACGCCAACGTTACACCAGCTAATACCATAACAGACATCTCACTTAAACCCATTAACTACAATCAGCGAGAGTTAATAGTCCCAGGAAATTAATTCCGCCACCGCTGAGTGAGCCCTGCCGAGAGACAATTAAACGGAGGAGGGAAAAAAAAAGCGTCGAGTCGCCGTTCAGCCAGGGCGGCGCTAACGCGGGATAATGTACCTGGAAGTGGCCGCGTCCGGGGCGTCGCGCGAATCGCTTCCACAGCGCCGCCAGAAGCAGATTAACCAGCCGAGGCAGGAATTAGCCGCGAGCAGATTGGCACCTCGGCTCCGCCATCGCCAACAGTTTTTCCTACCACTGCAAGGGTTTCATCCAATAAGCAATGCTCATAACACGCCGGCGGCGATCGCGAAAGATCGCCGCGCGGCGGAGGGCCGCAAAGATTCGTCTGGGCGCTCTTACACGCTTATTATAAGCGGATTGCGCGCAGTCCAAGGGCGCGACTATTTCTTGCTTTCTTTCTTTTCTTCGGATGCTTAAGAACCGCTGTTACGACAGCGACCAATTACGAGCGAAGGTTTACTTAATTAAAGGGGGACTTTAAGTTTTTCGCAGTTTACAGAAGACTTTAAAAGCCGTGTTCAAGGTAAACATTATGATGAAAAATTTTTTGTTGAGTCTTTGTTTTTTAAGATCTTGTCAAAAGTGCGTATATTTAATTAAACGAAAATTAATTAAATCATTAAAAAATATTTTGAATCTAGTTTTTTCTTTGAATAGATACGTCATGTTAAAAATTTAAATTTATGAGTATTTAATTAATGGTGAATAAGTTAGTGATGAAACTATATATGTTGTCGTACCTCCTGAAGGATCTTTTTTTGAGTACAAGCTTGTCAGCTGTGTGAGAGTCTCCCGATTGTTGACATTTCCGGTGACGATCAAACTTTATGGATCGAGTCATGAAATCCCAGTCTATTTGTTTACCTGCCGTAAGGAGTCGTTACAAAGAGAAGCCCGAGAAATACTACAGTAATTCCATTTCACGGTATGATTCTAAAATCGATCGTTTAGTTTATTTGCGAGCCGTCGCTGCTTGACAATTCCTCGACGTAATTGAGGAAAAGTTTAAAACTTCGATTAATTATATCAACCTAATTGATACAGATACTTTATTCAATTCCAACTTGCTCAATTAAAGCAAGTATATTTATAAAAAATAAAACGACATTTTTTATGTTCGAGATTGGAGAAAATATACATCGCGTAAAAGGACAATTGTTGTTCCAACGATTTTTCATTTTTAACCAATTGATTTTGACGTATCACTATCCCGCTACAGACGCTGCGATTTATCAAAGTTTCACGTTGACGGACAAATTCGAATTTCCGTCACGCCGTGTAATCGTCCGGCAGGAGTTATTAAACTAGAAAGTCATAGGGCGCGTACAACTTTGTTTCAGCGCGCGTACATTTCTCCTCGTTACAGGAGTGAGCGATTTTTCGCTCCACGCGATTTTTCACCTTGCAACAACTCTGAAAAGTTCGACACCGCCGCAAAGCAAACCCGCCCCAAATCGATACCTTAATTTTCCGCCGGCTCCTCCGCTAATGCATTAATTTTTTCCCCCACTTCGTCATCCTCGCGAAAACCGTATATGAACCCTTATCCCCGGGAGCTCGCGCTAAGTCGAGCGAGCGTCTCGGCGCGGGAGTTATCCGGGCGGCGCGCCTCGAGATCCGCGGAACAAAGAGTCTTTGATAAGGCACAATGCCGGGGAAATTATATCGGGGCCCTTTAAAACTTCGTCGCGCGAGCTTTTGTCGGCCGGGGGGAGAGAGAGAGAGAGAGGGGGGAAAAAAATACGTCCGGAGACCTCGGCGTCGACAATAACCCGCGCGACGGCCGCGCACAATGCTCTCGCCGACGAGTCGCGCGCGAGAGCCGAAAAGGAATCCATGTCAAGAAGATCGCGTATCGGCGACTCGCGAGGGAACTGCTTGCATTGTGCATGCATGTTACGTGACTGCATCGAAAACTCTTGGCCCCCCCTCGATCGAAACTTCGGGACTTCGCATTGTATTATTGAAGTTTAACAGAGCTGCGCCGGTGGGCGGTGGCACTTCAAACTTCAGATACTTCAAAATTCTATCTTACGTAACCCTTCTTTTTTTAATGGGATTAACTAGTTTAAATAATTAAATTTTAAAATTAATTTGATTTAGGTAGTTAAATGCACAAGTACGTTGAATATTTTATTAACTTTCTTAAAAAATTTAATTATACAAACTTATTTCTAAATACGTATAAGTGAAATTCTTGGATGTCATGTTTACTTATTCTACGTTATAAGTATTTCACTGTTTCTATAAGTAAGCAGCTTATAACTTGAAGTATGAACATGCGACTGAATTTCACCTAGTCATATTTAAAGATAATGTAAAAATAATATGGCATTGAAAAATAAAATCGAGCATATACGTGAAGTGGATACAAACAGCGACTCCCGGATAATGCCAGCGTATATAACGTATATAGACATCGGATTAAAGTTTTCGCGCTGATTTAAATATATATCGAAGTGCTTCGGTAGAGTATAAGTGAATCGTTAATTGCAGAAATCAATCACGCTCGCAATAGCAATGCTCATGTGGGATAAGTGCGCTTTAAGCGTCCTCTCGCATTCATCCGCAGCAATTCCCATCTGAAATTTTTATTCCGCCCCTCAAGATAACTAAACGATTTCGCGTCACATCGAATATCCGCTGATTCGCCGCCCCCGCGTTTCCCTCCGAACTCTATCCCTTTTTTCATAATAAAAATCGAGTAAAAGATCGATACGTCATACAGGTTGAAAGCCGTCACTCGAGAGCACACGCTACCCGCGCTACCGTATAAAAATCCCTCCTATCGACGGCAACAAAAAAAAAAAAAAACATTAAAAAAGAAAGAAGAAGAAAAGACAGAGAAATATTCTCGCTCCATAAAATCTCTATCTCTTCCATCCTCCTGGCTCCCGACAAAAGAGGCTGCGCTCGTACCTCGCGGGCTCCGCCTGGTCCTTGTACCCCTTGACGGCGTAGACGCGATTGAAGAGTATCTTGGCGAGGCTGTCGATCTTGCTGGTGAGCTGGTAGTAGCCGCGCGCCTCCGCCTCGTCCTGGCCGGAGGCGGAGGCCGCGGCCGCGGCGGCCGGCGCCTCGTCCTCCTCGACGCTCGCGCTCTTCTGCTCCTTGCGCAGCAGGACCGAGCGCACCGAGGCGAACGCGTCGTTGTTGCACTCGATCTCGATGGCGCTCTGGGTGCGCCGGGAGGTAGCGTTGCGCCGCTTGCGCCGCGTCGCCGCCCCGGGCCGGTGCTGGCAGAAGCGGTCGTGGCCCGTCATCTCGGCCTCGCGCTGCAGCTCGCTCTCCTCGCGGCGCGCGTTGAAGTTCTGGTAGAAGGTGAACATCTCGCCGGCTTGCGGGTGGACCGGACTTTCGGGGCTTGCGGGGCTTTAGTCGTTAGGCTGGCGGCGCATTTGACGCGCGCCGGGTGCGGGCGAGGCTGAGCGCTAAGCGCCGCTCGGCGAGGCTGGCTGATGGCTCATCGCTGAGTGCTGCAACGATCGCGTGGACTGAAGTTTTGCGATCTTGCTTATCTTATTGCTTAAAAAATAAATTAATAAATAGAAAGAGTAGTTTGTTAGAGTTGTACGTGTCGCGCGATAAGCGGGTGTTGACCTGATTACAATTTTAAAATAAACGTACGAAACATCTTCTAATGGTTATTTTATAAAAAAAAAGTTTCTCGTTAAAAGAAACTTTAACGTCCTATGTACATACTACGAAGTTTATCAAAATTATGACAATTGTGTCCTGAAGTATTTAATATGCGCAACTAGAAATGGAAAAATATTCAAAGACACTAATTTTTTTAGACGATTTTTTTTTAAAAACATTTAGTCAATAATGAAGCTGAATATTTACTTGTTTTAGTATACTTTCCTGTTATAAATGCTAGAAGAAATTGCTTATGATTGACATTTAATCCATTCTTTTTGAAAAAATCTAATGTAAATTTCGAGTTAGCAATAATAGTATTGAATATTTATCCAAAAAACTTTTATGAAAATATATTTATAACTTGTCTAAGTGCTTCAAGAAAAAAATTGATAAAATTTTGAAAAGTCTTACATTTTACAATTTGTTTGTTTAGGTAATAAACAACAATCTTAATTAACGTAAATTATTTTCTGTAGATAATTAAATTTTACTTTAATTATAGTTAATAACACTTACGTAATACAGATTTCAGCGCATTTTAAATAAAAGACATGAGAATCTTAAATAACGTAAAAAGCTTGAGTCATGCATCAATTAACATATTTAATGGAATTGATGGGGAAGTTACAGAAATAAGCAAATACTCCACATTTTACAATAAAAAATGATAAATTTTACAAAAAATTTATCTTTTACTTCAATCTGTGCAAAAATTCGCGGTTAATTTTTAATTAAACAACTTGTATCGGAATTATTGAAGCGAATTTAAAATTCTATTAACTTCGTGTCATTACTGTTTATTAACAATAACCTTGTATTATTATTTAAAATTATTATAAAACTTTGTAATAGAAAAATTAGAGTATGTTAATTTTACAACAGCCGTCTCATTATTGTGCAGGAAAAATAAGTATTTAATTAAAAAGTCTCAGTATTATATAAGAAAAAAATGTCTTCACAAATTCAAATATGAATAAAGTCAAAGAAATTTATTTCTTTTAAAATTACTTACATTTTCTTTGATATATTATTTTAAGAATATGAAAACTGAAACTCTATGAAAATTATAATAATAAAAGTTTTCATTAAAAAATGATATCGGCCAGAACATAAATTTTGATATTAATTTCCGGTGACATAAACTTCGCGTTTAAACGGGTAATATAGTTTCAATTGACCGATTACGCTTTACGGTGCCTATCAAGAATTCATAATACCTATTTATTTTCGTTCTCCAATGTGACCTACAAAAGTAAGTCATTGAACTTTCGGAAAACTTTCAGAAATAAACGCACGTTCAATGTTTAAAGAAAATTTTTTTTATTTATAAAATATTTGGCAATTCTTTAACTAGTGACATTACTTTTCTAAGCATTAAAAGTACAAAATTAATAGAAGTATTAAAAATTAAACAAAAATCAGGTAATGTTTAAAATAAAAGAAATAAATTAATTATCTAAATACCCGAGCTTTGTTGACTTGAATACTCTCAGCCGCAAGCAGTACACAGCACAAAGAGGAGAGAAAAAAATCGACGCTATATAAATAATTAAAACTAAATACCGTGAGACGCAGCGGTGCACGTAGTGAAAACAAAGCTCCGGCTGGATCACGCTCGCGGAGCGTCGAACCAGATTCATGAAGCGCGAAGACGCGGAGACTTGAGGACCCTTTCGTCAGCGACGAGGCTGGCGGAATTCAGCAACGCAAGTGATAAGAGTAAGTATCGAGGCGGTCGCGGTGCGCGCGCGGGGCGCCCCGCGGAAGTGGACTCGCTCGCGTTCACCCCGCGCTGGCAGGAGGTAAACTGGTTGCTGCTCACCAGTGACGCGCGACGATGCTGCACATACAAGGTGCTTGCACCCGCCGACTTGCAGCGCGCCTGCGCCCCTCGGCGGCGGCCCCCGCGCCGCGCACCTATACACGTGCTCGCGCGGATCTCGCGCACGGATGAACTTGGGCTCCTCTGGCGCGCGGCTGCTGCGCGCCGCCGAGCCTCTCCGCTTTTTCCCTCTGTGTCTGCATGTGCGCCCGAGCGACGGGGTGGAGCGTTTAATCGACGACTTTGACCTCGTTGAGCGAATAAGCGCACAGTGTTTGGCCATGCTCGCGACACCTGTAATCTAGACCCGCTAAGGTTTCGTCTCTTCGCTCGTTTGCAAGCCAGAGTTGTAAAAATACTGATCTCCTTTACTTATTATTCTGTTAAGAATTTAAGGTCATGTGTATTTTTTGTTCTTCTTGTTATCTCGATAAATAGTTAAGCAGAAAGAGAAATCCACTCATTCTTCCATTCCATTTTCGACAGGGTTTTGAGTTCCGCCGGGGCGCATGTTGTTGCTTTGTCGTTGTTGTTCTTGTTCCATTTCTAGCATCCTTTGATACTGAGTAGGCCAATTTTCTGGTTCTGCCTCATAAACCTGTAAAGAAAAATATTTTGTTACAAACACAGTAGAAATTCTATTTTATTCAATTATGGATTTATAGAAATTCTTTCATACCTGGCCTACAAATTCCATAATTGATCGTACTGGAACCTCTCGCAAAGCTCTCTCACCCCAAGTCAATTCAATTTCATTTTCAGCAGTTTCTGATTTTTTTGTACTTATATATTTTTCTTTGACAAATTCCTATAAGAAATTGAAAAAATTAATTACAGTATTTTAGTTTACAAATTTTGTTAAGTAAAATTTTTGTGACCAACTGACTCCCAAGATTAAATCTATAACATCACCGTAGATATCGCTTTTCACACTGTCTTCAGTTATGATCCCAAGTTGTCTTAAGAAACCTTCTAAAGATGCTGGAAAAGTAATTTATTATAAGTTACATAAATTTAAAAATTAGTAAAATAAATTATTACAAAAAATATACCTTGTGTGCACATTTCTCCATTCATGAATATATGTGATAGTACTAAAAACACTAATACATATCGTTCCCTGATAGGTCCTTCAAAATTCAAGTATGGATTTTGTAAAGTATTACACAAAATAAATTTTGCACTGCTTTTCTTGTCTGCATCAACTTCTATAAGATCGTAGCCAAATACCTGTTTAGGATACCAAAAGTAACAGTACATTTTTAAATGCAATAAGTTAGTACAAAATTAAAAAATGGTTCTCACCTGGAGTAAAATTGTTCGTGCAGATTTCAATACTGACTTGAAATTTTTACCTTGATAATTCACACCCTTGATAATGTTTGTCCTCAGAATCGGTGTTTTACTGTGATTTGCTCCAAGAATATATTTAACCACATTAGCTACATTGTGAGCATGTTCTTCATCGGACATAGATTTGTCCTGAGCTTGCGTCAGTGAACCAACATCATCTTCGAATTCACTACTACGATTAGCCCTACTAGTACTAGGCTGTGATAAAGATTTTTGCGTTCTTCGTTTAAGTTGCGACATTTTGTTGAATTAGTTATAACAGTGCAATATTCTAATTCTGTTCACTGTGAAAAAATAAAACAGTGATAGTGATAGGTTAATAACTATTTCCAAAAGTTTATTAAGAAAAATTGGAAAAACGTACCTAGAAAAATTATTTACACTTACGTCACCTCCAGAGCTTCGTCATATTAAATCTTCTATTAATCGTAGAGAGGAAAAATTTCAAGGCTTTCAAAAGATAACAGCGTCAAATAATCTTTTCCCAGCGCTTTCCCGCCTACAAAACACGCTGCTTCAGATGCATGTGTACACAGAGGGCGCAATAGTCGAATCTTCAACACGTGCAGCCCGAGCTCACACTTCTCGCGGCTCGCATGATCATCACGCATGCTGTCAATGATGACGTATATATAGGTGTGATGTCTTATCATTCAATAACGAATTTATAATTTTAATAACAATTCATACTAAAACCATTACCAAATTGCGCTACAGAAAACTCCGAAATATCTCCTGTAACGCAAAGACCATTATCAACTTTCCCAAGGAAGTTATAAATTTTCTTTAAAAAATCGAATAAGCTTAGCCTGGGCGGTGTGCTTGTGATCATGCGCAGAAACTTTGTTTACGCGCTGGCGCGCATACTCACAGCAACTTAGATCTGGTGCATATATCTCTACGAAGTCACCGAAAATTAATATAACCCACCTGTAGGCGCACCCGGAGCTTGCGCGCAGTTCAGGCCGCGTACTCATCGCGATCGTCGTCGCCGTCCTCGACACATATATTATATACATAAAAACAAAAAATCGATGACGTCGCGTTGGCAGCCGAGCGTTACGCCGACGGCTAGTATCAGTTGACTAATAGAGCGACGTAAAAAGTCACCTGCGCTGCGTCAGCGCGCGGGGCTGCACTCAGTTATGCCAGCGTTGTTTTTTCGGCCGTGACGTGTTGCGTGTGCGCGCGCGTATACAAGTATCCCGTCCGGACGATTGCACGGCGCGTGTACGGAGGCCCATGAGAAGCGCGCGACCGTCGGTTACGTCGAGCAAATCTGGTACATCAGCTCGCGTGTGATGAACAGCGTGCTGGAGAGTTCGTACGCGTGGACCGGCTCGTTCGTCGAAGCACTCACGGCCCTCACCTGCGACATCGCCAGCATCATAATCGAGAGCCTCGGCTTAACCTCCAACGGGACCAACAGCACCGTCGACAGCAGTAGCAGCAGCGGCAGCAGCGGCAGCGGGGACGGCGTCCCCGCCTCGGCTACCGGCGAGAGACCTCAGTCCAAGGGCACCCAGGTGAGCAAGGAGGCCGACGGCTTTTTCGCCGTTGACGATTTTCAACTGTTGCTGCTGGAGGTCTTCCTGGCTATTCTGTTCGTTAACGTCTGCCTTGTTTACATCGCTTGGTACTTCTACGGAGAGAGGATTACAAAGCAGTTTATGACGCCAAGTAGGTGAAGGACTGTTTACGGTTGTGGTTTTTTGATCTAAGGAAGTGTAACAAGAATGAAAGTTGGTTTTATTTCATATTTTAGATTCGGGCGAGGAGCTGAAGAAAGCAGCTGCAAAACTGAAGCTTCCACAGGAGCATTGCCAGCGATATTCTTAGATAACTTTATCAGTAGATGGTTAAGGAATATTTATAAAAAGTAAAAATGGCAGATAAAATTAAGTCATTTTTTCAAAAGAAGTTGAAAGATGGAAAATTCAAACATGCAGGGAAAGGTTACAAGTACGTTTATTGAAGTATTCTTAAAATCTTGTTTTAAAATATAACAATTTCTTTATTCTTGTTTATGTGATTTAATAGACTGAACGAATCCAGTAGTACTTCGTCTGCTTCAACGTCTAAGTCTGTCAGCGCACCAAAGAGACATGAGCCAACTAATGAAGCAAAAGTAGCAGGTCAGGCTGCTTTAGCTAGATTAGAAGGAATGAAAAGTAATGCACCAAAATTCAACACGTAAGTATAAAATAAAAAATAATTTACTATTTCTGAATAAATAAATTGCAATTGCAAAAGAGAAAAAGAACATTTCTCTGTAATCGTAATTTAAGGATTATTATTAATTTAAATATTATAATCATTTTAGTTCATATGCAGCTATTCAAGCTCGAGCTAAGAAAGAATTAGAGCAAGAAAGGCTTGCTCTTGCAAATCAACATTTAGATGATAGTCCAAAGTCATCTGAGAAAGGAGAAAGTAGTAAAACTGTTCCAGAGACTCCTATACCTGCTGTGAGTGGTATTTACTATTCTTGTCCTTTAGTATCAGAAGAAATTTTAGAGAAAGAATCCTGGTATGAAAAAATTCAAGACTTCTTAAGTACCCAGCTATCTGATGATGAAACAGGCTTGTCAGCTTGTTTAGTCATCCATAGTTGTAATGACTCTGTAGAAAGAATAAATGCGTGCGTAGAAACACTTTGTAAGTATTTAGATAATATTCGGAATGATCCAACTGAACAAAAATATTGGAAAATTAGAATGTCTAATAAAATATTTCAAGTAAGTTTAAAATATTTGCATAATAAATTTCACTAATATATTAACTAGATATGTTTCATTTATGCTTTATTTTGTAGGAGAAGATAAAACCTATGAGAGGAGCCATGGAGTTATTGGCAGCAGCTGGATTTGTACAAGAAAAATTAATGCACCAAGATAAAGAAGAGGATTTTCTTGTCTGGAATCCTGAAATATGCACTATTGATAATTTAACAACGTTAATTGATGCTTTAAATTCTGCTGAAGCTGTACCATTGCAACTTGATAGAAATGTACAAGTTTTACTACCAAGTCAGGCAGCGAAAAGAAGTGAACTACCCATACAATTTTATGTTCTTTCAGCTGAAGACCTAAAACGTGAACAAATAGAAAGGTATATTAATACTTTTTTATTAATAGTTTGAATGTTAAAAAAGAAAACAATAAATAACATTTTCATTTAATTTTTATAGAGCTAAAAATGTCGAAAAAAGTCAAATGTTAATGACCCAAGCAATGAGAGAGAAATTTATGAAACAAAAAGAGAGGAAATATCGATTTAGCTTAATAAGGATACGATTTCCTGACAACATAATACTGCAAGGCACTTTTGAAGTAAACGAAAACTACGAAGAAGTAGTAAAGTTTGTTAAAGAACATTTGTTGAATGAGGAATTTCCATTTTACTTAATCACCGCGACGAGAGAAAAGTTAACAGAGACGGATTTCGAAAAAACATTAGAGGCTCTTGAATTAGTTCCCGCGGTTGTTCTTACATTTTTTTGGGATACTAGCTCGAATCCCGAAGCTCCATCTCGGTATTTGAAAGAGGAAACATATAATCTTCTCCAGTCATTGTAAATATTTAGTCGCTGGCGATATTTTGTATACAATTAATATACAACCGCGTAAGTTAAGCCGTTGACGGCTAGGCTTCTAAGATCATGTGCATCAGTGTTTTTCTTTTTTATTTAAATGAATTTTTGCTGTTTGAGCGAAGTAAACATTTTGAACTTTAATAAATGAATTGTTTTAAAATAAATTACCGCTAGATGTAAATTTTATCAAGATTTAAAAGAAAATTCTTTAACGAAAAAAAATTTGGATAACGTGCAGGGGATAGTAAGTGCGGGAAAAAAAAAATAATGTACATCGACTTTAACTGAGATATGTGTGCTTGTATTTAAAACCCCATCAATGTTTATCATGCTAACATTCATTTTTTAATATTTGTGCTAGTTGGACGTAACAAATATAGTCGGTGCATTTAGGACTTTGTATAACAGTGCCCGTACATTACATTTAATATAACTTATTAAAAACTGTCAGTCTAAACGAATTCTTTAAAATATTTAAAACTCAATCGAGCAGCGTTCAAGTTTTAATTAGTGAAAAACCAATTTAATGAAAAACTGAAGGATAAAAATCTTTACTGTACGATAAATTTGCATAACGTAGTATTTTATACAATTGATAAAAATAGATAACGGTGTAACAAGCTTTATACAATATAAACATATTTCACACAATGAAGCATTTATAAACTTAAAACGATTAACAAGAGAAAGAGACAGATTTTCAACCATTGATGATGATTTTAGAAGTTAAAAAGTCTTATTAGCTCTAAAAGTCGCCTATCATCTTACAGTTTAATGTGACAGTTGTGATAAAATTATCTGACGTTCTTCTCTTACTAGTACCACCGCTATTGGTTTTAGTATCGCTTTTGCGTCGGCATTTTATAAGCATTTTGATGTAGAAAGCTCGTACAAAAGACCAACATTAATTTAACCAATTTTTTACTTTAGGACAATATTTATCTCTATGAGAATCTGCTCGCTACGAGATTACAATTTTTTTTACACACTAGTACTGATACTCCACGTGAGGAGAAAAGTCTTGAGCGAATTTTTTTATTTCTTTCGCAAAAAAAAAAGGATTTTAATTTCACTTCGGTTTTTTGGCTGAGCAATATCACAATTTTACCTTTGTATAGGGCAAATAACGTTATCAAAAATCTGTTGTAAAAAGGAATAGATTTAAGAAACTTGAAAACTGCGATGGACGATAGTGAAAAGGATTTGGCTAGATTGTTGACGGGGAGAGGAACTGTAATTGGCTTTTTTCACAGGCCCACGTGCTTACCACAATATTTCATGAGCAAACGAATAAGAGCACATTAATATCTATAGAGCATAACTTTTTTGATTTTTGGAGTCTAAGCTATTGTGAGCATAATTGAGGGGATGCACCGTTATTATATATTATTTATTTTTATCATATTAGTATTTGCTTGTTTGATTTAATTGTTAACAATTTTCAAGGGTTTCCTTCTCTTTTATTTTAATGAAGCCAATGGTTCAGAATTATTTTTATTGCTTTATTTATTCGTCAATTTTTTTACATTTTAGATAAATACTTATATGATCGTAAAGTAACTCATCGAATTCTGCTTATTTAAATTTTTACTTAAATACTGACACACCCCCTCAATTATTATCTATAAATTTATCTAGCATAATAACTAATAACTTATGAATTTTCAATTTTTGAAGTCGACTTATTGAATATTTATAAGCGAGTTAAGAAGACGTATGTATTTGTTATGACAACGTGTACGCAATTTATTTATAAAATATACAAGAACATTTATTTTCTACATGATATTGCTCATTTATCCGAAAATTTTCCAGCTCTCCTTTCAAGGTAACGAATCGGCATTTATTGGATGTTAAAAATGTCCGTGGCCTTTTTTCGTCTATTACAAATGTCCGTGGCACTCAATGAAAAGCACGAGAGAAGTTTCTAGGTACGCTGCGAATTCAGCTCATTAGCTTTAATTAAAATATTTCATAATTAATTAAAACGTTTCATCGACTTTACGCCAAACTTCTCTCAGTCGTCCTGCAACGTACTTGCAGTTTAAAATTCGCTTTCACTTATAAAAAATGTTCACGAAAAATTTTCAATTACACAATTGTAAGCGTAACGACGTAATGTTTATGAATTAATCAACAACGTGAAAACTATATATATACAAACGAATATAAATTATCAAATATCTTTGTACATTGAAAGTTAAAAAATTGAAACGCTTTCTTTCTGTTTGGCTGTTATTTGGCACGAATCGCTCGTACGAGTTAATTAGAGAACAAATTAGATACTACAGCGTAAATTCGTATTCAAATGAATTTTTTCGTATATTGTGTACGAATTAAACGCATCGCATTCTTTTAGTGCATTTAAACAACACGGTACGCCTTTGAAAATCCAAGTGGCATTGTTTATTACATACATGGCACATCTAACAGTTTAGTGATATAATTTGGTGGACATGGACGGGAGATCCACAGTAGATTCATCATACCTGCTGTTTAAATGCAGTACACCTTCTAAATGTTTTAGAGTGAAATATTTTTTTTACACCGTAAAAGAGCGGGTGTCTTATTCATTCTTACAGATTAGTAATCGAGTCAGCCCATCACTGATTAATTTGTCATAATTGATCCGAAGCTAACTGATAGTCCGATGAACTATTAAATTTTTTTGTAAAATTATTTTTATTTCTCTAGCTTGCAGCTTATTGAGAATACGACAGAACAAATTTACTCGTAAATAATTGTTCAATTAAATCGCGCTTTTAAGCACCTTCGAAATGTACATTCAGTCTTTTCAAAAACCGGAAAAAATTCTTTTCTTTTTTTTTTGTTCAAAGATTGTAAAAATCCCCTACAAATAAAAAGCTCGCCAATGAAATATCCAGCCTTTCGGGACGCCGCGCCCCTTTAAAAAGAAAAATCTCGAGCAGCCGTGCAAAACGAAGGATGAAATTCCGATCGGCTCCCCCGGCGACGCGGCGAATTCACTCTAAAAGATTCAGACGGAGGGCTCAGGCGACGCGGGCTCGTCGGGCTTCTGGCTGGTGGAGAGCTGGCTCCAGAGGCCCGTGATGAGGGGCACGTCGCGGAAGCGCTACGAGGAGCACACGACGTCGAGGCCGGCCCGCGTCGTTTCGTTCTCCAGCCAGGCGTTCTGGAGCTTCGGCTGCTGGGGCGCCACCGTCCTGTTGGCTCCTCCGCCGCCCGGAGGCGACTTCAGCGGCTTCAGCGGGATGCCCTCCTCCGGGACCGCCTCCTCGTCGAACGACACCTGAACGGGTAAGACGGTTTTATTTGTATGGGATTACTTGGAGAAGTGATTATGATTTTTTTTTTATATTTTTAGGTATTTCTTCAAGTACTGGGGTTCTTTCGTCGTTTTAGATTAAATGATGGTTTGCTTGCAATTTTAATTGAACTTTTTTTTGTTCTTGAGTGAAAAGAGAATCTCGTCATTGAAGGCGTATTTTTCAAAGTTTGCTAAAGAAGATTACTTAAGTTTCTAAAGAAAATTCGATGTATTGCGATTCAATTACAAGATTCAAGCTCATTCTGTTAGTCTTATATTATATAACAAGCAGGTGTAAGTGGTACTTGATGAATAGACATGAATTGACTCTCACGCTCTGATTGGAGTTTCATGTTCATTTTAAAATATTAGCGCATATAATAACCATCAATCCATGTGTCATTACCTCCATAAAGTTTCCACTTATTGCAAATATACCGAAATCGTAATTTGAACACTAATAGGTAAATTCTTAAATAAATTTATGTAAGTATAAAAAAAATTATTTTTAAAAATGATTAATGATCAATGCCTTGTGCGCAAGTATTAGTGTGCATACGAATATCAAAGCAGCGAAGCGAATGGATACGAAAATCTATTATTAACATATATGCAACCTCATGCACAATGTAACTTTCAATAATTAATTTTATGTCGAATGAATATTTTATGAACAAATTTTTAATTGTACATAAGTTTTTGAAATTGTAATTTTACAAGCAACCTTAGTGAGTATTTACATAATAGCCTTTTCCCTTGTACCGTGCTCGAACTGTTCGTGCATTTAATTATTTACGTGACCCTACTGAGTAGCGACGCTCTCTGTAATTATGAAATATAGCCTTTGCATCGACTGATTTCATCGCTTAATTGCAAATGAATTTTCCTTTTTTTTTTTAACGAAACAAGTTGATTTCCAAGAAAGAAAAGAAAAGTTAATAACGTGATATAATTGCAAGGAGTAAATAAGTTTGCGTTACTCGTAAAGAACACGCGGAGTTTCATAAAGTTAAAATTCATTATTTGCCCGTTTAACGATGGGTGTTTTTAGTGCCACTAATACCTGAGTAACGTTTCTTCAGCAGCAGAAGTAATTGTAAAGTAGAATTAAGCACGGTTTTAATATGGCTTGAAGCAAAACTTTGTTTTACTGTTCGAAATCAATGAAATATTAAAAATTTTATCTCGGAGAAAATGGCCAAGAAAAATTGCTACGTTAGCCAGTGAATAATTACCGTGTACTTAAATTAAAGGGGAGGTTCACTTTGCATACCCTGAACGAAATGGCTATAACGGTTCGTAAATTATTACAGTGTAATCTTATACGAAATGTGTTTAATGAAAAAAAATTAGGTCGCTTTCAATGCAAAATAACAAAAAAGTAATCGAGTGTTAGTTGACCTATGCTTAAACGTGCAAGTAGAAACAGGCGAATACTGTCAGACGTGTATTTCCAGGCAATTAAAAAGTTTTTCGCTTGGAGTAAACAGGACAGTCATTTAAAGTACTTAATTTTGTTATTTTGATCTGAATAATATCTACTTTCTCTTTCAGAATTTTGAATAGCTTTTCTACAATATCTTAACAAATGTCGTAAGCAAAATATTTTATCAACTAAAAAATATCTAATGAAGTATGAAAAAAAAGTTTGAATTAAAAAAAGAAAAATATCTTCGCAAAAAATAGGGCATTTATACACTGCACCTTCTCAAACACGTCCTAATCATAACAATCGCGATTAAACATCCAACATTTGAATAATATAACGCCCGCGCTCGCGCAATCGTCCGCGCAATCAAATAATCCCTTGCAATCGAGTAAAGTAATCGCGATACAATTCAGCCTAGCCGCCGCGGTAATTACAACAAATCAAACAGCTTCCCCTCTCCAGCAGCTCATTTAACTAGTTCCCCGCGCGGATTCTCCGTACGGCCCATTGTTTAAGGCGGCGCCCGCGCGCTCGTATCCCGCAACTTTCGCCATAAATTTTGACGCGCCTTTTTTTTCCTCAGCCCCGCCGAAAACGCTGAAAAGAACTTTTCGCATGCAAAACTCCGCGGGGTGAATTATCGCCCGGTGCGCAGCGGGACTGGCTGGCCCGGGCGCGCGAGCAGCGTCCGTTTCGCCGGGGGCCGCGAGCGCGTGGCTCTCGATCAATTAAGAAGTAATTTATGTTCGCGCCGTTTGACGGCCGCCCTACGTTTATCCGCGCTGCGCGACGAGACGCGTCCGGAAAATATTAGAAATCGATGAGCGCGCTGGCCGCAACTTTTTGACGCTCGGCTTAAATTCCGCCGGAGCGGAGATGTTTATTACGCCGGGGGTTGGAGCAGGTCCAACCTGGTTTCGATCGGGTTTTCGGCCCTCGGATGCTTTATGGAGACTCGTTTATGAATGAGAATAAAATGCGAGCGCGTGAGTACGGCGATGGGTAAGGGAGAAGTCGAGTGGCGGGTTCATTTGCTTTTAAGCTCAGTGGAGAATGTCGAAAGTGCTTAGGTGGACGTTTTATGCTTTAATGCGTCCGATAATTGCGTCCGCGATCGAGGATCTTTGAGTCTCAATTTCCTGAGTGCAGAGGGTAAACCAATCAGCAGCGGCAGACGCTCGTACCTGACTCTCTATAGCAGATCTTGCGCGGATGCTCTTGCCACTTTTTTTCGAGCCTCTTCGGGTTCTTTGATGCATTTCAAATCAATTTTTATAGTCGATAAGGGCGCAATGCACTCTTCTCAAGAATTTTGATGCGAACAAAAGCAATTACGGTTTGTAGATGAAAGCAGCTATGAACATAGGCGATTTTGGCCCTAAAGATAAAATTGCATGGAATTCAAATTAAAAATTTGTTCTTTTTTCAAATTAAAAATTTTCCTTTTTTATTGTATAAATGAGTATTACTTGTTGAATATTAAATAAGAAAGCATGCATTTTTGTGAAAAAATTTTAGTCTACGTACTCAACTATCCGTTGAATTAAAATGGTTTTCATTGAACGTGATAAGACAGGTCATACTATCTAGGCCAAGATCATCTATGTCTATGCACGTGGTGTCTCTATTTTTCTGCAAGACAGCGATAAAGGTTTTAAGTGAAAATTCGAGATGATAAAAACACACAAACGTATTTACACACTAAGAAAAAGCGAGGTAAAGCAGCTTCATATCCGAGTCATAAGCGTAACTAGCTAGAGAGAAACCCAACGCCGACTCGAATATGAACCGCCTCTTTCTTTTTTTACCTCATAAGAAGAGAAAAAAAGTTGTTTACAGTGAATTTAGGATGGAGATCTAAAAGGAGACTAAGCAAACAATTACCCAGGACTCGACTTTGGCCGTAACTTTGGCATCCTTCGGAATGTCGATCAGCACGCTCTTCTCGCTTTCCTCTTCCGGGCTGACTTTGCCTTTGGTCTCCTCCTCTTTTATGCTTTTCTTATCCGCCTCTGGAAAAAGAGATTCACGTCTCAGCGGCCGACGTTCACGTACTCTATTCCCCGGGCCGACTTTTATACATGCATCCGTGGAAACGTTAAAGCCGTCCGTTACTCCCCTGAATAATGTCCCGCGAAGACTGCTTTATCCGTTTCAAGTTATTGCCTGATGCATCAAAAGCATTAATATGCCGCGCGTTTGTTTAGAAATTTATGACCCCACCGCGTTACTGATCCACGTTCGAAGTCTACGTTTCGCCTTTTATCATCATACTCTTGTTTCTTCAATTTCCATTCTCCCGATCGCTCAAACTTACAAACTCCTTCCGTCAAATTTTAGTACTATTTTAAGAGAATTTAAATTTTTTAACCATGTCGAAGTTATTTTATACTTTTATGCAATATTATTTTATTCAACACTGACGAGGTGCAATATTAAAAACAAAAATCCGTAAAACCTTTGTTCACCGTGTGAAAAAAAAAAACATTTGAAATGAAACTCGACTATAAAGTTTAAAACAACGAGTATGAAATTTCAATCGTTGAAAATTATTGTTATTGTATAATATATAAAGTGGTTGATTTTCATTAAAGAGTAAATTCCTCATGCAGCCGACAATAAATTACCGTCGCATTGGTTTATCCAAAGTTATTAAAATGAGAAAACAATCAGCCACGCGAACGTAGTAACTCGTTAAATAATTTATGATACGCCGAAGCGCATCGCTATGTCGCGCGATCCGCTGATCTAATGCTCGCATTATTTTATACAAATATATCGATTTTCCGTTTGCCTCGTAGAATCTCGTCATTATTTATCCCCGTGCGCGCGCTGCGGGACGACTGAAAATTTAGCCAAAATTAAGGTTAAACTATTTGGCGTTAATAAACACTCGAAACTCCGGGGCTGCATCGTTATTTACTCGGAGCGCGCGGCGCGGTAAATTCTTTAGGAAAATAATACAATATCATCCTTTGTGGAAATTCCTGGGGTGTTATTGCGGCGGCTTTGCTTTGCTCATTAAAATTGCGTGCCTTTGAAGCGATTACCGCCGAATGAATTTGACGTGTTCATTACGACTCCGCGCTAATAACCCGATAATCTTTGTCCCTCATTACTCCCGTTTTATTGTTCTTATAAAGGCGAGTCCGTCTGAATTCCCGGGAGGGCGGGCCGCACGCGGGTCGATTGATTGGGATATTGGAAATTTATCAAAGGCCGAGCGCGTCAAAATATCAATGGCAGACTCGCCCGTCGAAATTATGAAGATGAGTCGGAAATTACCATGACATTGACGAAGTTAAATATGTTAATAAGCCTGAGTCGATAAAGGCTCGTTCGGCTATCCCGCGACCCAAATCAGCAACATTTCATTATCCCGAGTAATTCTGAATTTTCCCAATTATCGAAACGCACCGCTCGATTGTTGTGATTAACTTTGCGATCGAATTTTTAAATTGGCACGGCAAACACGCGAATTCGACCTCCTCGAAATTAAAAATCTCCCTTTCTTCGTTCGACGACACCGTTCCGATGTACCAAAATCAGCGCTTTCCGCTCGGGCGAATTTCATCCCGTTCGACACGGCCGAGAGGCGACTCCGAGAGAGGAGGGGATGGGACAGCGGGAGGGAATATTCCAGACGTCACCTACCCTTCTGGTCGTCGGTGAGCTTGGGGCTCTTGTCCTGGGCGTGATAGATCCTCGAGTCGAGTTGCGACAGCTGCCAGAGCTCGTAGGCGGTGTTGAAGGCCTGGGCGACGGTGAGGGTGACCGTCTGGGCGACCTTGCGCTTCGGGCAGAGGTAGGCGTGGCACTCCATCGTCTCGTTCAGGTTCGTCGCTATGAACGCGAACACGTGGTCGTGCCGCGCGTCCGCCGAGCAGTACGAGATCCTGCGACAACCGCGACGCTTTTACAATTTAGATCGTGCACCGAGTGGGTGGGTGTTTCTTTCTTCTTCTTCTGCGAGGGAGTTTCGTTTCTTTTTGTTTTTCGAAAGGGGATTTCTTTTTTTGGCGATGGCAAACACACTAGCTAATTTGGCAGCGGGGATTCGTTTGATCCGGAGAAATTGCGGGTCGCGCACCCGGGAGGCATTAAAAGAGCGAAGGGGGTGGTTCGTTAAATTCGAAAATTTCATTCCGCGCGCGCATCCGTCCGGCTATTTTTTTTTCAACAGCTCCGCCGCGTTTATATGGCCGGCGTAAAATCGACGCGATGGGGCTTTTATTAAAAAAAATTTGTATAATTCCGCGATTTGTACACGACGCGAGCGTCAGCTCGAGGTCCCGCCTTGCTCTTCAGCCGCGGACGAGCGAGTTTCAATGGGTGCAGCCTCCAAAAGGCAGCTTGGGAATTCGTCAATTAATGCGGCTTGGAAATCTTTTGATTCATTTGGTCGTTTAATCCCGAGCAGAGCAAATTGTAGTTTAACAGCCTTCCTTGATGTAATAACGCTGGGAAAACGCTGAGACTGATGAATTGAATTTTTTTTTTAATTTGTGCTGTAATTTCGTTGTAATCTGTTTTAAAATTGAATCAGATTTGTTTAATCGTTAAGTCTGCTGTAAATTTAATACCTTACTAGTTTAGCATTATTTTAAATAAAAAAAAACAAATAAAAAATTATTTACTTAAGGAACGAATATGATTGATTAAATGTGTTTTTAAATAGATAGAAAAAAATTGTTTGATACAAAGTTTCAATAATAATACCAAAATGTAAATCAAAACTAAAGTTGACATTAGAATTTAACGTTTTCGAGCTTTTAAACAATTGCGACGGGTAGGGTTTCCACGGCGATTCTCCTCTCTCCGACGGTCCTATCGCGAGAAAAGGAAGGCAAAAAGGAAACGAACGAAGAATGGGAGGAAAATCCAATTACGTACCTATATATCGAGACCCGAAGCTGTTCCTCCTCGGTGGCGAGGTCCGTCATTCGAATGCCCAGGCGGCTCACCGCCAGCGCGACCCTCTGGAGCTTTTTGCCGCCGGCCTTTGCCTGAAAGCAAGTCGGTGGCGGCCGCCGCCGCCGCACAGTCGGCGATTTAGAGCTTTCATCGCGCCCCGGCCACAAAGAAAGGGAGGAAGGAGCCGCCGCCGGCGGCTCTGACCTCCCGACCGTCGGAAGTGCAAAGAAATAATGGAAAAAAGCGGGGCGGGAGGGGGGAGAGGAAGAAGGGGCTGCAGGCCAGCGCCTCGGCTATTGGCTTCGTTAAAGGAAGAGCTTAGCGGGGCTTTCTTCCACGCTAGGAAATTGACTAAAAACGCGAGTACAGCGGAGGAGCTCGATTCCCGATGAATAAAACATCCGGCGCCGGACTTATTTACGCTTAGCTTTCTTTTTTCTAAAAAGAGAAGAGAAGTGGAGGGACTCGAATTTTCAGCCGAGTCAAATGGACTTCTGATGATGCCGCGGCAGTCGAGCCCGGATCCCTTTTCCCTCGCGTCCGTGCGCTTTATACACCGACTGTATCAAAATGGCTCTTCAGCTTGTAAAGGAATATCGAGTAACTCAATAACTTCCTTTTCGATTACGAGGTGCTTTCGCAGGAATTTCAAACACTGATAAATTGAGTGCGCCGTATATTTGAGAATCAAAATCGTTGAAAGAATAAAAAAATACGGTCTGATAATGCGTCAAACGCGCGTAGCTTTTCCGATTAATCGATTTACGAGCGATTTAAACTTTTTAATATTCGCGTTTTAAATTCTTCCCGGCGATAAAAAAAAAATGTATAAAATCGAGTGCATTAAATAATAATCGAGACTCTGCGTATTCAAATAGGCCGGCGGATGAAAAAAGAAATCGAATAAAATCCCGATAAAAGCGAGTAAGAATATCGTGCCTGAATCTTACGTAAACTCTCATCGATCGGCCTACATAGCCGAGGGAAGTAAGGTGCCCCTATCAAGGTCTTAATTCCGCGGGCTCCGCAGACCTATATATATATATATAATACGACTCCGGTCGCCCTCATAAAAAAAGCACTCTCGGGCTTTGAAGTCGACTCCTTTTTCACGGTCGAGATACTCTTCCGCCGTCTCGGCCCCGAAGCCCCGGCCGGGAGGAGGAGAGAAAAAAAGCCGCCGAAGGGAAAAAAAATAACTGCGCCGCGGTCGACCAAATTTCCGCAGGAGAGGGACCTTTGCCGCGAGCTTTGATCGCGCGGCGCCCCCTGCTTTCCATCGCGGCTGAAAAAAACGCCGCGGCGGAGCTCGAGGAGGCGGCGGCCCGCGCGGCTCGGGGGAATTGTTTCACGCGCCTTGAGCTCTGGGGAGGTCCTCGATCGTCGAGTGCGTTTTCGCGCCCGCGGAGCCCCGTCGAGATCCTCGAGGGCGTCGATGCTTTGTTGCCGGCTCGATTGCTGCCGGAGGCGCTTGTTTTTTGGTAGAGGCGAGCTGTTGTTGGGGAAATATTGCGATATTGCCGGCTGGATTTTGGAGAGTTTGTGTTTATTGCAATTTTTTTTATTGTGCCCTTGGGAAAGGATTAGTATTGGATTTGGATGATCATTTTATTAAAATTTTATATTAAAAATCTTTATTAATACAAAACATTGGTTTGCGTAAAAATTTAATAAAGCTGCGAACAATACCTGAAGCTTCTAAATTAAAAATTTTATGTGTTCTAAAAAGTTCGTGTAAATATACGATGATATTTTATGTAAATAAGTCAAAGTTATTTAATCTAAGAGAATGAAAAATTTGAATAACAACATTTAAAAATTTATTCTAGACAAAAGAAAGGAAGAAAAAGGAAAATGAGATGCATTTACTTGATAAAAAATGTCCCTGTCAACAACGGCATTCTCATAGAAAACTCGATAAAGAAAAGAAGTCAGAGCAGTTCGAAGTTCCCATCCCACCGGCCCTGTCGCATCCAACATTTATTTACATCTAAAACACTGCATTCCCGGGCTTTACGAGGCATCAACCGCGAAAAACTAAGCAATCTCGCGATATACGAGCGATAGCACATCGTCCTCCCGCGCGAAGCGCAAGCGCCTACAATTACGGCGCGCACTCGGCTCACAATGGAAAACCATAAAAGCTTCCTGAAAAGGGCATTTTCCTCATCCCTCACCGCCTCCTCTCGGCTCTGAATTTCAAATCGCGTCCCCTTCCATTCTCCCGGGAAAAAAGATATCCCCCTCTCCTCCTCCCTATCTACGCAATGCTCCATCACGTTCCTGCCATTCTCGAGTATTTCCCCGGCCGGCCTCTCGCTCGCTGCCGAAGCTGGCCGCCGCTGTGATAAATCGTGATTAATAGCCGCGCGGGCGTAAATCACGCGCGCGCGGCTTGACCGGCCTCTTTAACGTCCGAGAAAAATTCCATTATACGAGCCGGACACCCGGTCCCCGGGTTTGTTAAGGGCTCCGATTTCCATCCGTTTGGTGCGACGCCATCGCGCGGCGAGTATTGTTTTACCTCCGCTATAGGGCCGTAGGGCAGCACGCGGAAGACCGATGCCACGGTGAAATTTCATATGACGTTTCGACGCCGGATGCTTGGGCTTTACGCGTGGAACTAGCTCGCTGTTCTGTTTTTGAAAATAATACGGTTTGCTTGTTTTTTTTTCGTGGGGAATTTCATTAAAACGAGCACGAGGCGTGGTATAATGTGTTTTTTCTTTTTGTCACGGCGAAATTGGAAACATTTTCAACGACGGGTGCATACACGCGGTATTGAAAATTACTATGAAAACTCGATTTTGAAGCATGGAACATCTGCGAATGAAATTTAAATGAGAAATGAAAGATTTTAGGTGAAATCCGCGCTTCGTCGAAATCAGAAAGATCAAGCTTTTTTCTCACAATTTAATCTGTAGGACGTGAAACGTAAAAAAAGAGGGAAAAAATTGTAAAGTTTAGGCGTAAAATTGCGCCTTTCCTCATGCAAAGGTTATAATCCACTTAAGAAGGCTTCTTCTCGCGTCTGCGCAGTTCGCTGACCAGTGTCTTGATTAAAAATCGTAAAAGTCCGCGCAAGACCCCCGTAAAAATATTATACGAA
>JAXIUT010000009.1:0-16502 GCA_035586675.1 Eurytoma californica | reverse complement strand
TGCGCAGTTCGCTGACCAGTGTCTTGATTAAAAATCGTAAAAGTCCGCGCAAGACCCCCGTAAAAATATTATACGAACTTAAGAGAAAAACTTAACGAAGCATAAACCGCGAGGGCCCCGCGATTCAATACACTCGTTCTCGAAACTTTTTACGTTCCGTAAACTATTTTTACGCCGCGCCCGTCGAAATTTCAATGCGGGAAACTTCCGACCGCCGCGGCGCATCCCCACTCGCGAGAAAGGAAATTTTTCATTACGAAAATGAAAGAAACACCGCTGAAAGGGCAAACTTGGCGTAATTAAAAAAGAAGCGTAAATTAAAAAAAAAAAAAAAAAGAAAAAAGTAGAACGAAAAAATATCGTAACTTTGGATCCTCGGGCGATTTCTCCGCGCCATTTTTTTTTTTTCACCGGCGACGCGCGCGTCTTCGGCGATAAAGTTTGTTTCGCGCGGGCCCCGACCAGACTCGTCGCGTCGTTATTTCGCCGTGGGGGACGTAAAGCCGCTTTACTACCGGCGATAAAACGTATTACCGAAGTTGGCCGAGCGACCGGCTCCCTCATATGCGTTAATCTTTATTTGCAAAAGTGCATTCGCGCTTTACGCTTCCGGCGTCGCCGTGCGCGCATATATATTTATGCCGGGGCTCGACGTCGCGCCTCGCCTCCCCGCGGAAATTGGAGGAAAGTGCGGTGCGCGAGTCCCGGGACGTGCCCGTCCTCGAGGGACCCTGAGGGAACGCGGGGGAGGGAAAAAATTATTTTGATTTGCTCGGGGAATTTTTTTTAGGCGGTCGACTGCGGGACGAGGGTTTCAAAGGGTCTTTTTGAGAGAGTTATTTTTTAGAGTATCGTAAAGCTCACTTTGTTTGAACACAAAGGGTTATTGAGCTCTAAAGTGGAATGCGTCGAATAATTGTTGGTTTGAAAAATATCCACGGTAGAGTTGTGAGTAATTGGAAAATACCATTAAATTATTTGTTTTGATTGTAAATGTAATATTGTTTTAAGCAGAAAAAGTAATTATTGTTGTTATTTCATAAGGTATGTACGGTCTGTAAATACTTGATTTGACCACAGTATTTTTTAATCAGAAACGGTAATAGAAATGCGTATCAATAAAAACATTGTCACAAATATGATTCACTCATAATTGAAAATATTAACTAGACGAAATAACGATAATATCCTTCATAAAATGGAAAAATGATAAATGAACATTTAGTGAAATTAAGAATTATCAATATTCTTAGAAATTTTTATTATAAAAAAAACATTTTATTTATTTTAATATTTATAAATAAAGAAAATAAAACAGTCTTCTGAAAACTTCCTAGTCAGGTAAGACGTGCATTTAATATTGAATCCGTTATTAAAACATTCCATCACTCACTCCGATGAATTTCTTAAATTAACAACTTCTTATCTCCCCTGTGCAAAAATATCTACCCGCAAGTAGATACATCCCGCTCGTGTCAGACATCCGGCGGATACGGATACAGCGCAGCACGTCAGTCCCGGTCACCCCAACAAAAATGAATTGTATCCAGCTCGCCCGAACGCCCGCGGGGCCCGCCATCGAATCCCGCAAATCCCGAAGCAGTCGGCGCAGCGCGAAATCCCACACCCCTCAGTCGTGGCTCCGAAAACAGTTAGCATCGCCGGCGGCGTCGCGCCCGCGAAATTAAAGTATGCCGTGACGAAGGAGGTAGTTAGCCGGGGGCTCGCTCGCCTCTCCCGCGCTACGGGCGTTTAATTTACATTAACCGGGGCCGGGCGCGCCATAATTGCGAAAGGGGCAAAAGGTCGCTTTGTCGGGCGGGCTGCAGCTGGAGCGGCGGCACCGCAAACAGATTGCTGGCTGCGCGCGCGACGAGTTAAGTAGAATTGGGTACGGCCATTCCATTAGGCGCGTCGAGGGGGGCCACCCCCACCCCCCCGCACGCACGCATCCCACGCTTTCGTCTGCATCCATCTGTCTTTCTGATCTTGATACATCGAGGGGGAGGCGCGCGGGGGGAAAGAGGGCGCGCTACCTAATAAACGATGTATGCGCGCGTCGCCGGATCTGTGTTTGCGCGCGACTCGGCTGGTTGCACCGCTTACGAGGATGCATGCGATGCAGATGTTCCGCTGGGTGGGCCCGAACGCCCGCCAACATTTTTCTTCAGTGTGAGCGTGGGCGCGCGTACGTGCGCGCGCCTGCAGCTTTGTTAGCGCAGCTGTTTGCTTCGCGGGGGTGAATTTAGTTACTGCTTATCAGAATTTAGGACGTTGCGTACTAGACTAAAAATTTCGAGAGTGTGAGGGTATTTGTTTTTCTTATTTTAGCTGAGGTGCGAAAATTTCCGTTCGCGTTTGAGGCATTTCGAGACAGAAGAAGGCGCGGAAGAAGATTCGAACTTCAGGCTGCGAAGTTTACTGATTGAGACTCTACGCGATGAAAATGAAATAGAATTTTTAGTGAGATATATAAAGCAGTCGTCATTTTAAGCATATGTAACCACATTCAATTCAAGAAAATGATCCCTTTTATTAAAATCAACGGTAGGTTTGAAAAACATGGTTTCACTCGTCTTACCGCATCTGTCTGTTACTACTGTCCCTTATGAAAGCTAATGAAAAAAAATCGGATCCTACATTACAATTTATTTCCTTTTGTTTTAAACGACATTTTAATTATATTAAGTTACTCATCAAATTTTAATCCGACCTTATTTAACGAAAGACATAAAAAGGAGTAAAAAAATTCCTTAGCTAATTTTCATCAGCTGCTTATCAGCTCGCTAGAACAACGCTCGCAGCAATTCGCGAAAGAAGCCAATTTTCATTGGCTTAAATTCGCTCAAGTGAGTTAGCAGCGTTGCATTAGCATGTAACAGCCGGCGCTCCGAAATTCCGGGGGAGCTCGCGCAGCCCTAGGCGGGGGCGTGCGCGGAAACGGGGTAGCGCGCGACTGTTCTCGCCTCGAGGGGTACGTAAACGACGGCCGCCGCTCGTATACCGGCAGCTCGGCGAATCCTGAGCACCCCGCTGCCGCCCTGGGAGCGGCTCGAATTCGAGATTCGGCCGCGGCGACAGCTGCGGCGACGCGGGAATCGCGAGGCGCGCGAATCGTATGCGCGACCCGATCTCCAGCGGCGTCGAGGAGAGACTGTCGGGACTGCCCCGGAAGCCGCGAAGGCCTTCGGCGGACGCGACTCTGACGACCGAATGATCGATTCAATGCGATTCCGGGTAGTTTCACTGGCGTGCTCGCGAGCTCGAGCGACGGATCATACGGGTGATGGATCTCCGAAGGAAGTACAGCGATTGCGTGTTACATTTTGTTAGTTACGCTGTAGATGTGATTAATCGTAACGGTCAATTTTTGTTCGAATGATTGATCATTAAAAAAGACGTCAAGTTTATGTATATTTAGAAAGAATAAAATAAATAAATAAGAATTATGTGATTTTATACTTTCTCATACTAAAAACCTTTTTTATTAAAATGCCTTTTAAAATGTTAAACGATAGTATAGTAAATCTTAAGGATCTACCGGCAGCTTTTAATAAGACAAATTTAAAAAACAGCTGGGAATTTCACTCGTCTTACCATACTCGTCTATTACTACTTCCGTTTATTAAAGACGGTAAAAATAAATGTAGTTCCGTTATTAATATTGCGTTTTCCTTCAATAAAAAGAACCTTCCTTAAATATTCTGATACAATATTATTCAAACAGTTTTTTATGAAATTTTAAACTGGATCTATTGTTGAAGTCTAGGTACCTTTGTACTAATCGCTATTACCATCGAGAATCCTAGGAGATCATAAGATGTAATCCACTATTCTTGTATTTATTTGTCACTTGCGCAAAATACAGTGTTCATTGTGTATCCTTTCAAAAGCTCGCGATCTCGCTTTGTCGCGGAGTCGAGTTGGCTAATCGCTCGACGCTTCTTATCGCGTTCTCCCGGCGGATAAGCTGACTCGTCTTCCGCGGCTCTCTCCGTCGAGGTTTTGTACGGCCCGGCGTCGCGCCACCAAACTTCCTAGTATCGCGGCTCGCCACTTAAATCAGCAGGCGCGCAAGAAACTTTAATTTAGCCCTTAAATTCGGAAACTTCGCCCAAACAAATTGAACGTCTTACCCGGCGGAACGTAAATATCATAACGAACTCCAGGCGCCCGCAGGCAACCCTTGCACCCGAAAAGTAAGCAAAGTTCGCCGGGCGCAAAGTAAGAACAACGGCATGGATTTGCGCGCGTTAATCCGGCGATGTGGACCGAAAAATCGGAAATTGAAGGGCGACTCGCGTTACGGGAAATCGATGGGCGCCGGTATACAGGAGCCCAATTAAGTACATACTTGACCGGCCGGCCGATCGGTCAACAAATCGCGGGTCCTTAATCTATTTGCTCTCGTTACATATCGCGCTTGTTTAACCGGCGAGCCGCACGGCAAACTCATCGGCGGACTTTGTTGACGCACCGCGTCGCTGGTTAATTCCTTGTTCGGCGGGCGAAGACAAAGGGCCGATCGGCCCAATGGGAAAATCATCGGCCGCGAAATAATCCGCGGGATTCGCGGTTGATTTGCGGCGATGTAACGACGAAACGATTGGCCGTGCGGGGGGACGCGTGAGAGAATCGCAAATGGCTCTGGACCGACTTTGGATCGCGGAAGTGGGGGCATTTTTTTTCTCGAGATTTTTAATTTAGTTAACGGGAACATTTTACGGGACGGCCGGTGTTGAATATCCAAAGAGCGCGACGTAATAGAAAAGCTTTTAGCAGAGGTCTAATTAGCCTCTTAGGGGATATTAAAATTTTTAAATTTGAATTTAAATTAATTTGAGAATTCGTTTAAGTGGGACGGTTACACTGTATTATTACTCCTAACTTTTCGCACGCAATTTCGGTGAATTTTATTAGTTTTCGCGGAAAAAGGAGAACGACTAAATTTAATTTAGAACAATTTGCGTGATGCTTTGTGTCTGTGCATCCAAGAATTTCTGATCTTTGAACCAGAAATGGAATGTGCTTATTTCATTTAGAAACTTCAATTATCGTTGAGATAAAAGTATTTTTCTTTCACCTTCACAGGACTCTTTCGTGTTTGTCAGAATAAGTAAAATTAAATTTGCGCCAACATTATTGTATTTCGTAAAATGTAATACTTTCGCTACGTAATAGAACGTCTGGGAAAAGTGTAATTTTTTAAATTCTTTGATGTAAAAATCATTGCTTTAGGAATTTTCATATTGTTTCGTGGATACTAAACATAGCGTAATACATAATTTAAAATTTATAAAACGAAATTAATAAAGTGAGCAAAAATTCCGGGATAATTTAAATTAAAAAATGAAAACAAGAGAAATTACAATATAAAAGCGAGGTGGAAAATTTTTTCTCATAATAATTGAGCGGAAGCTCAGTAAAAATATCACGCGAAAAACCGTAGTCCTAATGATTCGGAATTTTTGTACGGTAGATAAAAGCAAAAGTAAACTATAAAAAATTAAACGAAAAATAAATAAATAGAAGCAGCTTGCTGCAAGCATACCATATTAATGATGGTCTTGATGGCCTCGGCGGTCTCCTGCTCGCTGGAGGGCGACTCGACCAAGGTGCTGCCGAGGTACTTGACGTCGAAGACGGTCTCGGGCGCGCTGTCGGTGTCGTCGGGCCCGGTCCTGCTGCTGCTGGCGCTGGCGCTGGTCGAGGCGCAGCTGGCGGTGCTGCAGCTGCCGCTGCCGCTCGACGTGCTCGGGCCGACCGACTCGCAGCTGTTGGCCAGGGCCCACTCCTCGCACAGCTCTGCAAGAGAAAAACGACCGGGCGTCAGCGCGATTCGATCGCGGGCTCATTTTGCAAACGCCGCCTTTCACCGACAGGGGCGGAGTTTGTGCCTTTGACGCGGATCGCCAGCGAAGCGCGCGGTTGGATTTTTACGGCGGGACGGCCGGCGCTTCGCAGTAGTAATGGCGCGGTTGCGTCAGACGGCCGAAGTGGATGGGGTGGTTTGCGGTAATCGCGATGGGCGGTGGGGGGTTTTTGAAGGATTTTAAGTACGGTGTAAAGTGGTTTTCGTTCTTTCGAGCGTTAGACAGGCGATGGAACATTTTTTTATTAGATTCATTAAGGTGCAATGACATTTTTAATTAACTACGATTATAATGTGAGAGTAATAAAAAGTAAAGTCAATGAAAATGTCGATAGGAAAAAAAGTCGAAGTCACATTGTATACGGTATTAAAAAAGTTTAGCCGTTGATATAAAACGATCGATAAAATTTTAATATTCATTACAGTTTGACAACTTTATAGCTGTTCAGTAGCGCACTCGCATTTCAGTCAGACTCATTAATTTTAATAGAAAATTAAAACGTCCGAAGCTTTAAAAAATATTTCTGTGAATTCGATGATACTTCTCTTCTATAGAAAAGGTCAATTGCATTGCCTTTTGTGAACGGATATAATTTCATTACTTTTTTTTTCAAAATACTTGAAAGTTCTATTCGCTGTTGAAAGAGCTAGACTAGATAAATGCGCTAAAAAAAATGCTCTTCCACAAAAAGAATTCTAGCAGCCCCGTCCCGGACGATGCAAAGTCCATCGGGACTTTTGAAAACATTCACGAAAGAGGATACATTTTTTTGCAATATTTCCAGATGAATAAAAAGCAATCATTACCTCGCGCGGAGTTAAAATGAACACTCCTCCGATTCTCGTTCCACCCCGAAACGTGTAATTACCCATCGAACATTGATTTCCCCTGCAGCACTCGGAAAAATAAAAATTCTGCCAAAAAAAAAAGACGGGAAATAAATTAAAGCACAAAGGAAGGTTAAATCGACGAGAAATAAAAGCGGCCACTCGTCCGTGCCGTCGAAATTTAATTGGCGCGCTGAAAAAACGCAGGGCCGGGTCCTACGGCTCTACTTACGCCCCGATAACCTTTTTAACGGTGGTAAAGTGGAGTAAAAACAAATAGCCGTCGGCCCGATAACGACGTTAATAAATTAGCGAGCGCGCGCGCGCGAACTCGACGATGCGACGGGACAAATTTAAAGCGACGAGTGAAAGAAAAAAGGAAAAAAAGAGAGGAGGAGGGAGGGAGAATTCACATAGTCGCGTCCTTTTAACGAAGAGACATTAGCTCGTTAGACGCGAGGTACGCGAGGCGAATTCGTAGAGCGGATCGTGCCCGACGGGCGGCGGCGAAAAAATCCCGTGAAACGCACGGGCCGCAGTCTACTTTTTCGGACTTTGAATTAACGAAATTCCGCTTTGCGCGACCGTCTGATTGAATGGCTCTCTCGCGCTGTGACGAGGGAGGCGAGGTTTTTTTCAGCGGGGATTCTTCAATTTTCACAGTGATTGGATCGTGAAACGATTATTAAAATTCGACGACTGATTTAAAGCGAAATTTATATTTTCTCACTTGATGGAGCTTAATGATGTTAATTAATATTGGCTCTTCATTAATTTTGGTTGAAAACTTAATTATTTATGCGTGAATTTTTTTAAATTTATGTCACCCGTTATCATTTGCAATAAAAATAAAAATAATTAGTTTAACTAGTAAAAGAAATAATCGTATTACGTTAAAAAGAATTAAGAGCGACAACTTTTTTATAACTAACCCAATTTATTTGTATAAATGTTTAAAAACTTAAAATGAAGTAAACGCTTGCACAATGTTACGAGAAATATACAACCAATTAAAACTTTAATAGATTACGTTCTCGCAGCAAAAATTTTCCTCTACATATCGTCTGCATATTTTTAAAAACAAATGAAAAAGAAAATCCCACGGAGAAACTTGAAATGCTGCTCGCCTCGTTCGAGCAGACAATTCAAGCGTACTCCCGGCAAATTTTTAACCCATAAAGCCCTAACCTGCGCGTTAAATTTTCGCAGCCGGGCCCTTACAACCTCCGCGCAATTCTCCGCGGCGAATTAATTCCCGGCAGCTCCTGCGGGCTGTTCGCGCCTTCCGGCGAAAACACCACTCTCTCCGGCCGCCCTAAATATTCGGAAAATCTGGGGCGCGCTAGACGCAGCGCGACGGGTTTCCCGAAAACGCCGGCGGCGGCACGTCGAAGGCCATTCCGGCGCGCGGCCCGACCGTAAAACGGGCGGCGCCGCCCCGTAAAGCCGTCCGCGGCCCCGACGGCGGATCTGCCTCGCTGACCCTTCGCCCGGCGGACAAGTGCCGGGGCTCTTTATTAACTGCCGGGGACGGCGCGGCCGCCCGTGCAGATCCCGCGCGAACTGCCCACCCCCGCCGGGATTTATCATCGACGGGCCGGCGCGATTTTTCGCGACGGAAATTCCATCGGAGAGCTGCTTAGTCGGCTGCGAGATTTCATGGGCGTAAGGCGATTTTTATCGCGCTGTCGTGTAACAGCGAGGTGCTGGGATTTGATAAAATTTACTGTCGAAGGGGATTCTTCATCTTTCATTTTTCATTTTTCGTTTAACTATTAGGTGTTTATTTTGTACGTCTAATTGAGAAAGGATGTTAGTGACGTAGATATTTTATTTCTAAACACAGTAAATAAAAAAATTTTAAAAAAGAAATGCTAAAAGAAATAATAAATAAATCTTCAATTGAAAAAAATAGCTGCCATGCGAAGAAATGAAATAAACAAAAGTAAATGTGCGTCTGGCCGTACTCGTCTGTTTCTACTTATGCTGAGAGTAAGTACTATACATAGGTATAGAAATCTCCATTACTCTTTTGGGAATAAATAAAAAATGTTTTTGATTACGGTGACATTATTCTATAATATTAATATTAAAACTGTAAGTATGCAGCAATTTGGGCTTAATACATTCTCGTTTAAATTCTGCTTATATCTTAGTTATCGTAAGCTTTAAATGTGATCAAAACTTGCTGCAGCAATAGTTTAGAAATTTAACTCGGTAGTTTAACTGTTAATTTTATAACAGGTTGTCTAAATTTCTGCTGAATATTCAACAAGCGAGTTATGAATTTTGTTGAGCTTTTTTGCTGATCCTAAATATAAAATAATGAACATGATGGAAGAAAATTTTTGACATAATGGCTTACACCATTATCACCGTGAAAATGTAATCTTGCACTTTAATATTATTAGTCTCATAATTACATCTTGTTGAAGCCTACAAAAGCTGAGGCCATGCCTTTGATCTGAAAGCATTAATAATAGTAACACTTAATAATAACTTGATACTCAAAAGAAGCAAATTGGACTAATAACAATATGAATACCTACCTACGGATTGTATTAGTATGAAACCGAATAAGCAATTTAAGTTCACGAAAAAGTCGACTGAATTGAGGTATAAAAAATTAAATCAGGTTGAAATGTATTTCTGGAAAATTACGAACTGATAATGTAATCATTGAAATAATTACACTCGATTTCCCCTAGTATGAATATGGAGCTTTGTAAGTCGCGATTGCTTTCGGTGTGAATGTTATTGAATCCGCCCAAAGTCAATTAGGATCTCGAACTTTATGAATACGTTGTTATTATTAGCGATAAAGCGAAAATTAGGACACTGCCAATCCGAGTGGATGAAATTCAATTTCATTACTTAGAATTGAATGTTACATGCTGCCAAAATTGCAGTTACAAAATTCAGGGAACCCTTTTGTGTGTGATTCTATATCGCATATACTTAACAATAATGTTGCAGTGTTTAATTAATGTAAATGTATACTTATTGAACCATTGATTAAATTTTAACAGAGGAATAATGAATGCGTTATTCAAATATTTAATGAAAAATGGAAACAATGGTTTATTTGACGAGAAGTTGCGTCGTTCGCTCTAACACATTATATTTAATCTTTCAACGAAATAAAATAGAAATACCGCTTCAGTTACCAGTTATCCATTCATTAATTTACGCTACTGAAACTTATGAGAAATTTATGAAGTACCCAGTATTTAATTTACTTTACAAGTTACATATCGCAAAATTTAAATAGACCACCATATTCTCGCAATAAAAACTTTAACGCGTTTGAAACTTAAATCCAAGTAAAATAAAGTCGCGCAAGAGTGCAACGTCACTCCTCCCCTTAAATCAAGCGATAAGACCGTTAATCTCATAATCGCGTCTCTCGCAATTACGAGCCGGTTAAACTTGGAGGAGGCAGATGAAACGCGACGCGCCTGATAACCTGGAAAAATCCTCTCGGAACGTGCCCGCGCACTATCGAGCCACTGCGAGGGGCGGTAACTCGCGGAACAACTCAATGGCGCACCTGTCCGAGGCTCCTTTTCGCGCAACGAGTCACTTCCGCGCCGCCCGAACTTTTCAATTTCTCGGCGGCGGCTCGCGAGCAATTTCCAACTTCCGCCCCGGGTAAAACTAATAAATTCCCCGACAAAGCTCCGGAGGAGGGAGGGGGGCGAGGAACGAAATCATCGCGTCGCAGGATCCACATGCAAATCGCGCGCCGGCGGCGGCTCTTTGACGGGATTACGGCCCGGCCGATAATCGACAGTAGTAATTGCGCGCTCGGCCCGATTGGCGGCCGGCCGCAATTGCAGCGGCCCCGGCCGTTTTCCGGGAAAAAGTTTCATCAGGGACGACGCTGGCTTCCTTCGCTAAGGCTTGCGCGGAAAATTGGCACGCGTTTCTTACTTTTTTCTTTTTATTTTTGACAATGGTTTAAAGGGCTGCAAGTTTCGCCGAGCTTTTCTTTCTTTACGCGCAGCGGGAGTTTCGTTCGTTACGAATTTTACGTACAGGGTCGGAGGGGTAGTTTTCGAAGTGGAAAGGCGACGTTATTTATAGGTCGATGGTGTATAATCAGTTTCCGCGTTTCCCGCGAGTCAGAAATAACTTTTCGGCGCTATTCTTTGCGACGCCGCGGCATTGATCTAATTAAGCCGAGAGTCCGCGTTAGGAAAGTAAAAAAAAATTAAATTTGAGAAATGTCGGCAAAAAGTTTCCTGCACGGAGGTCATAAAACTTTGCAATCTGCTTCATTTCAAAAGTTCAACTACAGAAATCTTTTTCGAACGCCGAGAACAAAGGGGACACTTTTAAGGGTTTCTTTACAAGCGTCATCCGAGCACGTGACGTAATGCAACTTTGATAAAAACATTTTTATGGACTTTTATTGAAATAGTTTTTCCATTTCAAATGAATAAATTTTGTAACCGAGTGCACCTGAGTAAATAGCGCGGCGACGCCTTGCAACGCGTTCACAAATGAAAATAGAAGAATGTAATAGAAAAAAATTCACAAACAAGCAGACCAATGGCTTTTGCTTCTCTGAATAAATATCGCACGGCTGCAGCTGCTGTCGACCCTTATCCATTTTTACACAACGGAGACACTCGAAAACCCCCCGGCGGAAATTGAAAGGCAGCTGCGTTTCATCCGCATCACAAAGAAAGCCCGAGAAAAGGAAAGCGCGTCTTCATTGTTTGCGTTACTTCCATCCGCGGGCGAGAGGCGTGAGAAGGAACGCGCGCGGAGCAAGACATTTTCGTGCCGCTGCGTCGCGGGAGCATCGATTTTCAATTAATCATAGCCGCACTTGCCTCTCGATTAATTTCTCGCGAGTCGCTTCCTTCCGAGGGCGAAAGTCGCCGCGATAATTTTACTCGTGCGAATCCGAAAGAGTCGATCGGAGGCGCCGAAAAATAAAATTCGCGGAATTAACGAGGGAGGACTTCAAAGGGCGGCCGTTGATGAAGCTTCCCCGCGTTGGCTTTGGAGAGGCGCGCGAGTGCAGTCTTTTAAATTTAATGCAGTTTCATTTTTGCCGGGCTCCACAGAGGAACGCGGCGGCTCTCGCGAGTTTCGCCACCAGAGGTATGCAAAGGAGGGTTTTTTTTTAAAGCGGAGAAAGGGCATTGCGAGAGTGGCGGGGCGTTTATTTTTGAACGAGCTTTTTTTCGACGAAAGTTTGAATGTCCACTGCGGGGAGGGAATCTTATTCGACCTTTTGCGCCATTTTAATGACTTTGATTTTATGCCGCGAGTGAAGGGGTCGCGTGTCAGGTCGCACAGCTGCATGCCTTTAATTAGGTATTTGGCTAACTAGTCTTTTTGTGCGTTGAGCAAATGAAGGTCTTGAAAATGAATTAACAATGCTTATACAGTGAAGGGAGCATTCATGAAACGAGGTTTTATTGTTTTCATTGCGATTCAAGAATAAATTAATTAAAAAGTAAATCTATACTTATTTACATCTATGAAATTGATTTTTTCTTCTGATAACTTGATTAAGTTTCCCGCAGGAAAAAGGCCTGCAATGCAAATGCACATTTGGGTAAAAAATTTTTCTGCAGTGAAATTTCAACAGAAATTTTTGCAAATATTTTATGGTAGAATTTTTTGTATAAATTTCTGTAGCCAAAAGTATACAGATTTTTGTCCTAAGGCTTTAAATTGAAAAAATAAACGCTTCGCCTAGTTTTCCTGCGCGCGCAAACACCGAAATTTGAATGTTTATGCAATAAAAAAAGGACTACAAGTTCGACCAGCGTCTCGCGGGTCACCGGCGGATCTGCATGCCTCGGGGATATAACCAAGTGCATACACATGCAAGCGGCTCGGTGCGTGCGGCGGCGCCGCTGAAAGGGAGCATCGGTTCGGCCGGCGGCGAGGGCGTGGCGGCGCACAAAGCCACCAAAATTGAGTGGATCCTACTCCTCGCCGTCGGAACACATTGCGAAGATTAATGCGCGCCGGCCGCTGACGAGAGACCGCCGCCCGGCCTCTCTTTTACGCTTTTCCGCGATGCGCCCCTAGGACAATGGCTCGAGCGGCAAACGTTTCACGTTGATAATGGATCTGTTGCTTTTTTACTGAACAAATTGGGCTCATTTATTTACGGTTCTTTTCTGAAACGCGAATCGGAGCTTTTTGTAAGATGTTATTTGTCGGGGTTTTTATTTAATTGAGAGCTTGGGTATTTCGAGTATTTCGATAATAATATTATTGTTCTGTTGGACTACTTTACAAAGTTCGGTTCATTAAAAATTTATTGAAATTTAAAAGTTTTCCTGCTTGTCTGCTGGGTACGAGGGCCCTTCTTAAATTTGTATTAAATATTTACAGAATTTTTCTACTCAGGGCCATCAAGTAGAGTCCACGGTTTTATTGTAAGGATAAAAATAGATACTTAAAGGGTAGCTTGATCCACCGACAGATTATTATTATTAAAAATTTCTTTGCTTCTTTGCGAAAAGGTTACTTAAATTCCTTAACATCTCCAGTTTTATCGGTCTTATTTTTAGCATTTAAAAATTTCTGAAGGCTGCATGACCTATAACCGCATTAAAAAGCTACAGCGATATTTGGGTTTCTAATAAAAGCCCCTGAAAAAAAAAAAATAAATAAGCCACTCGTTTAAGTAGATGTCACAAACGATAAAATCCTTGGATATAATTAATGGACGTCACATGCCATCGGCAACGTAAGCACGTCAGAATTACCTCAAAATCCGTCAAATAACGTCGAGCTCCACTTCACAGTCCAAAAACTCACTGCTTTCGCATTAGCTCGCTCGTCTCCACTCCACTTTTCTCCCCCCTCAGAAAAAATGCAAGTTAAACGCAACTCCGAGAGACGTCGGCGAGTCCCAGTACAATTTCCGCGTAATGAGTCCCGCATTTAATTCCGAAATTCCCACGGCGAGGCGTACGAAACCACCGCCGGACTCCGAGGGATGTGGGAGAAAATGGAACGTGGTCGAGATGACGGGGTAGTAGGGGGGGGGGGGAAGGTACGGGTGGCAAAAAGCTCGTGGAACGCACGCGAAAATTAGCCGGCTTTTTTCGCGCCCTTTGACGTCGGCGCGACCTTTGATGAGCGACGTAAGGGAGCCGCGCTATTGGATTTCCATTAGCTCCCTGCCGCGCGGCTTTTTTTAATTGGGCGATGATGGAGGAAGAAAGGGATGCGGGGCTGGTTATACGGGTGAAGGATCGCTCGAAGCTTGAGAAACGATGACTGCAACGGCTTTGGGGATGTCGGATAATTTGCAACTTGTTTCGCGTGTAATTGAAAACTCCTTAGCAAAGTTGACGCTACTCTTCTTTTTGTAAAAGAGTGTACTGAGGAAGACGTTCTTTTTTTGCATGAAAAGTTAACTTTTGAGAAAAAAAGTGCAGAGATTTTAATTGCTTAAGTAAAAAGCAGAACGGAACAAAGGACGAATTAGTGGCGCTTGGTGCGCGTATTCTGTATCAGTAGAAACAGACAGCTATGGTAAGACAATATATTCAAATTATAAATGTATGTAGTTTATGGAGATATTCTGATAATCTATAATTGCCTGTATATGTACATTAATATATACAAAAATTACATCCTAAAAATAACTAGAAATGGAGCATAATTTTTTTCTTTTATGAGAATACTTACAGTATTTACGCAAAAAATGCAGTTTGTAATAACATTGAAATAGCCCAGTGGTAATTTCATTAGGATATTTTTTTCACGTAGCAAATATTTAACTTCATGTTTTTTTTAACCTGTAGATACTCCCCTTCTATTTAATAAATCAAATCATTTTTATCGCAACCTATACAGAAAAAATTTGCAATTGCCGCAAATATTTATCAATAGAATAAACCCTAGAAATTCACATTCGCGTGCTCACCCGAATCCTTTTTTTTTCGCAAAAAAGTAAATTTACAAAGCGCCAGCGATACGCTCTCTCCGGGCAATCAATTATTCCGGCGTAGTGGCGATATGAAACCGCGGCCGGCAAAAATCGACGACTAGACCAAAGCGCAATAACGAAAAGCAGAGCGGCGCGCCTCCCGGAGTGTAACGAAATAATCCACCGGGTTCTTGCGCGGGCCCCTCTCTCGCCCCTCCTTTTTTTTTATTTCGCCGGAGTTTCGAGCGCCCGGCGATGCGCGCGGGCAAACACGCCCGAAATCGCGAAGCGCCAGCGCGAATAAAAGTCGCCGGGACGAGGCTGGAGGGGTGCGCGGGCAGGGCGAACGAGGCGCGCAATCAAAGAACGATTTCCCTCGCTTCCTAGTTTACCGCCGCCGTGGTCGTAAATCGAATCGGCGAAAGTTGTCGCCCTACCCTTTTTTTTCGCCGCGATACCGCGTCTGCTCGAGATGAAGAAAGTTTTCACGGCGGAGTGGGGGTAAGGGCCCTTTTTTGCACGGAGGTTGATTTTCTTTATTTTTTTTTTTTTTTTTTTGTATGGTGCTTTCGCGCAGGACGGCCGGCGGTATTGTTTGATATTTCATGTTGCAAGAGAATTTAACAAAGTGAATTTGTGACGTTTTTTCATCTACTTTTGCGTTACTGCAAATGAAAAGCTGTGTTTTTATTCAATTTTGTTAAGCACTAACTCTGTATTGTATATTTGCATTTCATTCACAGTTTGCATTTCATTAAGGTGAAAGAAAAGCAGTAAACCACAGGCTCGTTCTATTTTTTGTTAATCGTACGTTTCTAGATCAAGTACAACAAGTGTTTAATATACTAATTCATTTTAATTATAATATTCAAGAATATCAAGTTTCCCTGCACTAACAGATAGACTGAAGACACAAAAAAACTGGCTAAAAACCATACTCCAAATCCACATGATAACTTCAAGCCGCATCTAACAAGACCACTTCACTGTTGTCTATTTAATTAATCTCCAGGTAAAATTGTAGCCGCAACTCCACACGACGGCATTTTTCCGGCCTGCCGGAACTCGCTCGCTTCCCCCGGCGACTTCCCAATTATAAATTTTCCCCGCTGAAAAGCCAGGGCGAGCGCCGCTACTTGTGGGCATAATGCGTCATCTAGTTTCATCGGAGGCACAAAGGGGGGGGGGGGGGGCAATGTGACGATTTCGCCCACTTGTTTCATTGTACCACGAGGAGTAAATCCGGGTGCCGGCTCGCATTGTGCCCGGCCGCGGTTAATAATTCAAGGCGCTTTGCGCTTAAGAGCCTCCCGGCGTCCCGGACTATTTTAGCCGCGCTCTCGCGCGCCCCGAGTAAATTTGATTGGACCGCCCGGGCGCGTTAATTTTCGGTTTTTGCCCGTCGCTCGCGCGCTCTTTTCGCGAGATGCCGCGCGCCCCCGGCGATCGGCGGGAAAAAGTTGTTTAATAAAGTTAAAAAAAATTGGGTCGGGCGAGAGCTCGCGGTAGCCTTGAACAAAAAAAAAAGTAGCAGCGCCGGTGAAGTTCGGCGCGCTCGAAAAAGTTCCGAGTGCTTTTGCTTTGCGGGATTTTTTTTACCCCTCTCTTTTCGTTAAAAAAAAACGCGTGTTTCTTGTCTTGAACTTTTAATTTTACAAGTGAAGTCGCGCTCTTCGAAGCCGTCGCTGGTAAATAATAAAATTACCGCTTTTATTATCGCTCTTATTTCGGCGGACGTTTTTGCGCAGCATTTTATCCAAAGTAGCGCCGGAGCGCAAAAGTTGAGAATGCGCTTTACATCTCGAGCCTTTCTCTCTCTCTCTCTCTCTCTTTGTCTCTCTCTCTCTCTCTCTCTCTCTCTCTCTCTCTCTCTCTCTCTCTCTCTCT
>JAXIUT010000008.1:0-25061 GCA_035586675.1 Eurytoma californica | reverse complement strand
CAAACTGTGCGAAATGTCCGAAATGGCATAGCTATAGCATAGTTTATCACAATTTGGCAAGGTATGGCACTGTTTGGAACGATTTAGCACAATTTGGCACAATTCAGCATAATTTGGCACAACAAATTTTTTCCAGTAGGGTAAAAAGTATTATTTTTTTAGTTCAGCCACAACGATGTCCAACAATGAGTTCTAATGCGCTTTAAATTTTGATTACTAATCAAAATAATATGAGCAAATTTAAAAGAATAGATAAGATCTCAATATTGTCATATAGTTATTAATATATGTTCTCTTGTCAGCTGTATCTTTGACGTAACATGAGCCTATAATACACAAGTTATTAAGTACAGTGTTGAAACAAATATTGCACGTTATGGTTTATAGAGAACCTATCATTAGATTTTTAAATAATTAATACTTATAAATAATGTATTAGTTTGGAAGTAAATTTTTTAAATTTAACTACATATTTTAAAAGAATATTTTTTAATTTTATACAAATCTTGTTTGTACATTGATTAATTAATTTCTCTGCCGAAATCTGACAATTAAAATCAATTAAAAAATATTAAATGTTATCAAAAGCCGTAATCTATTAAATATTCATTTATTTTAATACATTACGCGATAAACCCGCGGCTTTTTAGCATAGGAATATACGCTCCTAATTCTACTATGATATTAATTTTCAAAGCAATAAATTATTAAAATCATAAATTATTTAGTATCTTAAATAATAAAAAATTTTCTACAAAAGTACTGATTTAAATATAAAATAAATAAATATAACTAAATATTACAGTGGTTAATAAAAATATTTTTAGTTATATGAATATATAACAAAATAATAATTAATATTAATATTAATATTTATAAAACAGTTGCGCAGCAGAAGTTATTAATTTATTATACATATAACAGGCATTGCATAAATAAAATTATGTAGATAAAAAATAATTAAAGTATATATATATATATATATATATATATAAATAAATATAATTCAAAAAAATAAACGCATTGGTATAACCCGTAAGAAAAAGTTTTGTGCACAAATAGAATTTGTGCATAAAATTTGTGTGTCGCGTGCAAGCTAAAACCGTGCACGAATTTATGCTGAAATGTATGCACAAAACTTGTGCATACTTTTTTCCTACGGGAATATAATATGACCATTATCTAATTTATTTTATATTTAAATAAATCTGTCAGAATAATAAAGTAAATAAGTGAATGAATACGAAATTAAATTAAATGAGTTAAACAAGTGTATAAAAAATAAAAAAGTATATTTGAATATATACATATATATTAGAGTGGAATAAGCAGACATCTACCTTAGCGGTAGCAAGCAAGTTGAGAAGTGCACGTGAGGGCGTTGCTGCACTACATTCGTCTGCTTACATGTATTTACCTGATATTCTGTAGTGACAAGCGCGGAGCAAGTCTAGCCTATGCTGCGGCCAGCGCGTATCAGAAGAAAATACCTAAATACTTGTGTGACACACCGCGAGTTGTGCATCGAGCAGTGACTGCCACTTTTGCCAGTATACGGGCGAGTATCAGGGTTTACTCATGCAGTAGCGCATACAGCGATGCTCTCGTACGTGCATGCAACTTACATGTTCGCATGCACTCGAGCGCTGCGTGTACGCGCAAGTACGACACTTATCGCGGTGCCCGGAGCAGCCTAAATATTATAATCGACTGTTACATAGCTGCAGAATGTTATGCCACTTTTGTTGATGCTGCTCGCTAGTTTCGCACCGGAGAATGGGATTGTTGCGGCAGCGGAACAGGCCTTCGCACACTACTTCGTACACCGCTAAGCTCCTGTGAGTCTTGCCTGAAAACTTGCAAATAAACAAGGCACCATGAATGTCAAGATGAAGCTGCCTTCTACTATAAAAGCAGATATCAAGCAGTTTCGAGAAATGATAAGATTCTCTTCCACCTATCAAGAGGAGGCTAGGTAATTTGCACGTAGAGTCATGGTACTCTCAACAATTCAATATCACTTATCAATACTTAAGTATATCCAGTTGTTTTTTTTTTCTCCGCTTATTAAAATTCGCTTATTCATTCAGTAGTTGGCTATTATTTATATTAAGTTTTTTCCATTCTAACGCTCCATGCTATACTTTAATCATTTTTGCTCATTTACAATGTCTTTTTAATGTTTCAGAGGATGATAAAGCCAAGTGTTAACTTTTTGCTTGGAGTAAAAAAACAATAAAAAAGATGGGGGATTCAATATACACAACTTTTCCTCCATCCTTGATGGGGGTATCCCCTGCGTACTGGAATTACTCTGAACATGTCAATCTTGAAAATTTTAAAATGGATCGTGACTTTATTTGGTTACTTTGTTCATTGGTATCCGCTATTTCTTGGGTCATTTATATAAGTTACTATAATAGTCGAGTAGTCGGATACATTTTGACAAAGCTGTTAAATCGATTTATTGCAAAAGATACATATATCAAAGTTGGTGAGTATTTAATTGAAAAAGGTAAATATTAACTCTTTCTTTTGAGTAAAATTATTTATTTTTCTTACAGGCTCTTTTACATTATGTGCTCTTAGCGGAAAAATTATGTTCAGAGATATAGCATATATTACAACTGATTACTCTGTGAGAGTTCAAGATGGTTATCTTATATTTAGGTGGTGGAGAAGTTATGTACCAAAAGATGTTTCTGAAGGTAACTAAAAAATATATGTTAACAAGTATCCCTATGAGTTTGCACATTCGATTAACTGCATATTTTTTTAGATTTGTCACATTCCGATACTCGTTTATCTGTTTTGTTAAATGGGTTTGAATTACATTGTTATAATCGCTGTGAAATGTATGCACAATTAGAAAAAACTTTTGGCCTTACACCAACAATGTTCCCAGAAGAAACTCACACTAATGCTAACACTAATAATGAAGAGCGTGATGCTGAAACTAAAAAGAAAAGTAAAAAAACAAAAAGACAGCAGTCTACAACTATTGATGTATCACGACATGTGGATAATATTAGGAAAAAGGAGGCTTATGTGATAGCTAGAACATGGAGAGATTTAATACCTGTTATAAAATTAGATGTTTGTACAGTAAGTTATTTGGTAGTTTTCGTTAACTTATTTTAAATTTATGGCAAAAATTGATTATTCTATTTTATTTTCAGGGAAGACTGGTGTTTGGTAATTGTTTAGTACCAACTACTTTGTCTATAACAGTGGAGGAGGCTCATTTTGTGTATTCCACTAAACCTGCTGCATCACGGCATGATCACTTTATGCATTTTACAAAATGCAAAGCAGAAAACTTTAAAGTTATCTTAGCTCCTAGTCCTAAATACACTGGGATGGTAGATGAGCCACCTCGATTTATGGGAGAAGGTTTTGTAGTTTTAAGTTCAAACAATATGGAACTTTATTATTACATGGATGAACCAGGAGTTGTTCCAGAACATCCAGAAATGATAAGATTAGCAAACGGCGATATGGTTGAAGCTATGCCACCAATTTGGGGAATTGATATTAAGTGTGGAAAAGGAACAGATTTTAGCTATGGTCCATGGGCTGATCGACAAAGGGAACATTTATTTAAATTCTTTTTTCCCAATGACTATCAACCATTAAAGGTCACACAAGCTCCAGTACCTGGTGATAAAAGACAAGTCCAATCATTTGATATACGTTTATCAACTCTCAATGAAGCAACCATAGACATCTTATTTAGCAAAAATAAAGAGACCAATGCTGTTCATGTGAACGTTGGTGCTGGCTCATATTTGGAAATCACTATGCCTTGGATAGTTTTGCAGAATGGATATACAACTAAAATGACAGGCCAATTGCTTCATCTTGAAGCAACTACTAGTCTACAATATAGAAGTTTAGTAGAGAGTGAAACATTAGAATTTGGTGTTAGGTGTCATTATCCTATAATGTGGAATGATGAGCAAGAATGGACTTTAAATTTGACAGGTTGCAAAGCCACCGCTAATTTGGTTTACTCGCACAAAGAATTTTTTCAAGATTTGATCAGCGATTGGGCTAGTAAAGCTAGACCTGATTTACTATATTTTATACCGTACACATGGAAGTTTAGTTTATTGCTAAAAGAATTTGAAATAATTACAATCTGTAATGAATACAATTGGATTGATTGCTCTTCTCAGAATCAAGAAAATGCACAAATTGCTTTTTGTGGAGAAATTTTTGATTTGTCGTTTGATCTTCCATTTACTGAATTTTTACCACCAACTGTCCCTCTACGTTTTTGGATACAAGGAGAAAGTGTAGATCTGGCATTTTATTTACCAGAAGTCAATACAAACCGTAATATTCTTGTAGCTTTGGATAAAAATGCCCGCATTCAGTGTCGGGACGGCAGTGCAAAGCCACTTTCGGATCTCAACAAGAACAAAAAATGGCGAAATGTGTGTCAAAAAGGATTAGGTTGGGTTGATTGTTGGTCTGTTCCAATAGTTGCTTTGAGTATAAATTATACGTATCATCCTTGCCCCCCTCTAGGCCCAGCCCCACAAGCTAATATAACAACACCAGAAAAAGAAGAAATTTTATTATCACCTATGCGAATACCAAGAAGTAGAAAATCACCAGGGCTTCAATGGACCAAAGAAGGAGCTCAGAAATTTGATCCTTTAACTTTAGAACCAGATAAAGTCAGTCTTGAATTGGAAATTGGTCCCTCCGTATTGTTTCTGAATGGATCTCTTATAAAAAATTTTATACATCTTAAGGAAAATATTTTTGGAGATTACCAATCATTTACAGATATGCAACAGACTAGAACTAGTTCTGCAAATAATAAGACAGAAAAAAGTAAAGATCGTGATGTCCAAAATAACAGTCTTGAAACGTCAATGGAAGATGAAGATTCAAAATCTAAACCATTTGATCCAAGGGATTATAGACCTCTGGAAGTTACTGTTGGAATAACAATGCATGATATTCAAGCGCATTTACTAAAAAATTGTAATGATGATGATCCACCATGTCCAGTGATACTTCTCGAACGTTTTGGATTTGAAATGAAGAAAGGTTTCAAGGAAACAGAATTACAACTTTTGCTTTCTCCAGCAATTTTGCTTTTATCTGACAATTTTTCAAGAACCAACAAAGAGAAACATTTGAATCAAGGACATTTAATGCTAAGTGCATTGCAAGTTAGAGGACATGCAATGTTTAGCAATGAAGGTAGAAGTTTAGATCAAGAAACTTTGGAATATGCCTGGTTGATAGAAGTTCAACTTGGAAAACTGAGTGGGAAAATCACATCACCTCAATTACACCATTTAATAACATCTTTAGAAACATTTATTTTAATGGCTAAAAATTCTGAAAATACACTTCGATCACCAGGTTTACCTAGTCAGTGCCACCATGGATTGCCTCCTTTACAGTGTGCAGATAGCGATGTAGATAAACACTACAGGTTTGTATTTTTAATTGATCTGCAGAGTAATTTATATATAAACTTATCATTTTAAATATATTTCTTTTCTAGATGTCCCAGTTCGGAAGATATTAAATACAGAATGACTCGAGTAGCAATAGATTCTATTGATTTATATCTTCAAGAAAGTGGAACTGCTACACAAATTTGGATTTCACCCATTCGTGTATCAACTTGCAATTTGCATGGACAACAAGTTAAGGCTGGAATGACTGGTATATTGCCTACAATTTTGGTAAGACAGTTTGTTTCAGCAGCAGGTCATTTTGCAAATACTAGCAACACAAATACAACTGCCAGTGGTAGATCTCACAATAATGCAAGCAGTCGACTATCAGGTTTATAAATTAACTACTTTTATAAGATGCAAAAATGTTACAAAATACTTATCCAAATATTTTCTGTAGGTGATGGATCTGATATCTGGTTAGAAGTTGGTTCAGTGTCTATGGGACCTATTGTTATTGAAGCTGCGATCTCTCTTCCTACACCTGAACACAATTTACATATAGTTCAAAATAATTATTTGAAGATTCACGATGAGAAAACTAAAAGATTGTGGTTTTTGTGGACTCAAGAAACGGGTAGCAAAGTATCAAAATGTGGATGCATTGGTGGTTGTGTTTTTTTTGGAAATAATAGAAATGGATCAAGATTTTTTAAACCCAATTACCACGATTTGCAAGATGGTATCAATATCGCTGCTTACAGGTATTTTATAAATTGTTTATATTACTGATGTACTAAAACATTGTAAGAAAACATGAATTATATTAATTTGAAATCTTCAGGATTTTTGAAGCAGGAAAAGGGAAAGGTTTTGGGCAATCGATTCTGCATGAAGGTCAATTGGTTTTCCACACACCACCGTACAGTTTGCAAGATGTGACATTACAAGATACGCATCCACCTACATCTATAGGATTATCTCACCATTCTCACAGTTCAAGAGTTATTACAGAAAGGTCAAAATCTGTTATAAGTCAAACTAAAGGTTCTGTTGCTGATGAAAGCGATAGTGCAAAATTAAGTACATCTTCCACAAGTCCATTTACAGGAAGCAATAAGAAACCTCTTGGTCGTCGATTTTCTTACACTTCTCATAGGTACTTTATTGTATGCAGAACTATTTAAAATGCGTACTAATTGGTGCATAAAAATTAATTTAATTTTTTTGATGTAATACATAATATATTTTATTTGTTTCAGAGGAAATAATGTGAAAGATGTTCCCTATGCACGATTAGTTGATTCTAGTCCCATTACACAGTTACCACCGAAATTAGACTCTGACTCAAAATTAAATTCACAACGTAGCAAATCTATTCTGAGTGTTCCAGAAATTGAAAGTGCACCAAAAAGCAGTGCCTCTGATTCTAAACTGGCTGTTGATTATTTTAACATTCAGGAAACGGACACTCTTCAACAGAGCGCGAGTCCACAAATTTCTTCAGTTGGTCCAGTAGAATCAAATGGAACTAGTCAATCATCACCTAAAGATAGTGAAGTTTTAAATGTGTCAGACTCTCAACATTCACTGTATATACAATCTGATTCTGAGGATAAATTAATTCAAGAGGTAAAGATAAAAGAAAAAAAAAATATTTTTTTCTTTACATTTTATCAATATTTTATAAATTTTTATTACTCTTTTAGGTTCAAAGAACTGTATCCATGTCATCTGAAAATCATTCGGAGGCATTTTATTCGGCAGATGAAGATAATACTAGTCATGGATTAGGTGGTAGTCAAAATTCCAGTTTACGACATTCGCTTGTTGGATCTGGTTACATATTAAATCATAATGAATGTATAAAGAAGAAGTTTTTGTCAGATTTATCTATCGTTGAAAGTTCAGCTAATTTAAACAATACAGTTGAAGTGGTTCCTGAAAAAGCGCATACTTTAGAAAGGACTAAACCTCAATCTAACTGTAGAAAGAGTCCTCGTCTTCATGGTAAGTCCAGTTTTCAGACAGAGACTGAACCAAGTGAAAATGGATTGTTACAAGACTCATCTGACAGTCATTCCGTATCTTCGACTAGTTTTATATCAGCAGTCTCTTCACAAGAGGATATGACTCTAGTTAATTTACATATGCAAGTGAATAAACCGATTGTAGATTCACCTTTGTTAATGTCCAGTTACGTTAGCCACTTGACTCAGGTATCATAATAGCATCTTGCATTTTCTTTTGTTCCTATTTTATCAGTAGTTTAAATTTAAAAAGTATGATATAAATTTTTACAGGTTCGATGTAATAATTGGTTTACTTCGTCATTGCCAAGTAGTGGTGATGCGTTTACAACTCCAATTTTTCAAAGAATTGATGATGGAAGGCTAGTTTATATTGGAGGTCGATATATACCGAAATACGATGTGATAACAGAAGGATTTACGTCTTTGAAAATGATAAATCGTAATGATGCTTCTCCAAAAGCTTCCTCATCTAATAAAACCCCAACTCATCCATATTTGTGGGATAATTCAACGCTAATTCAATCAGAAGGTGAAACAAATTTATAACAATTTATCCCTATTTGTTAATTAATAATTTGGTATTAATTAATAACAACTATTAATAATTTTAGAAGGAGAAGATAATGTACCTAATGACGATGAAGAATTGCTAACTGCACAACATGAAACTGGATCTCGAACTACTGTTATTATAAAACTTAAAGGAGACATTGATATCATGTTAAGTCCATTGGTATTAGAATGTCTTCAGCGATTTATCGATGCTATAACTCCAACATTGTTAACGTTACATCCTTTAACAATTCTTAATCATCTTCACAATGAATGTATAGGAAGAGTTGAAGATGCTAACATTTTAAAACAAGACCAAAGTTTATCTTATTGGAGTCAGGTGCAGACCAGTTCTAAGCGATCAACAGCTGAACGAAATATAAAAAATGATGAAGGTGACTAAAGTAAAATTCTTAATATATTTTGTAAAAAATATAAACAAATTTACTGATCATTTTTATTTTATTTAGGTAAAGTTGCCTTGCAGACTAGCGTGTATGAAGAGTGTATTTCGACTCAAATACAAGGAAGCATTATCTTACCGAAGGTAATGCTTCTGTCAAATAATCAATTATAATTTTATTTCATTATATAAAATTTCATTTCATTTCATTTTTTTCAGATAAATGTGACTTTGTTGCAAGCATCAGTTGTAGAAGAAATTATATCATTTTCTGCTCTTGATAATATACGTGATTTAACGTGTGTATCATTATTTGCAATTTGTTTTGACGATGTTACTGCAAGATTTTATTTGGGAAAACAAGCGCGTGAAATAGTACAAACTTTTCATAAACCGGCAGTTTTGCCTAATCAAAAGAAAGTTAGTAAAATTACGAAAGCATTTTTATCTGGGCATCAAACTACTGCAGTGGTTGCCGACATCGGAGGAGGCGAAACTGTTTACATCGAAACTTCAGAAAAGCAACAAGAAGAAATCATTGTGACGCTTAATATTGGTAATCATTTTTAAGATGACTACTACTATAATAAATACTATTTTAAATATTTAAAAATGAAAAAATTATTTTCTATTGATGTAAAATTATCTTAAATATGTTTAAACGAATCTGTCATGAAAATGATAGGATATTTTTCAATAAATATTTCTTCTTAATTAATACTATTAAATCGGGTAATACTATTTCAAAATCTTATATGTTTTAACAGGTAAAGCTCATTCACAATTACGGAGATTAAGAAATGAGTCATCTATATTGAAAGATGCTGTGATTACTGCAATACCATCTTACTATTCGCGGGTTCTCTTTACGTGCACGAGAATTACTTCACCTTTGAAGTGCGTTGATTATTATCTTCAACCATCGGATGATAAAGAAAAACAGAGTGTAAGTTATTTTACTCTGCTTGATGTGAATAAGCTAAAAAATATTTCTGAAATTTATTTTGGTTTTCAGAAACAAACAAATCCACCACAAGCTACCGAAGAATTTACGATTGGATGCGGGGAAGATCGGCTAGGATTTATTATGTTTGAATGTGGTTTAGAAGGAATCAAGCTTAAAGTAGTGAAGCGATCTCAGTTTGAAAAAGGAGAAAATGGTCACGAAAAAAAATCTGAGGCAGAAACTTCCGACAAGGAGACTATGACCAAAAGTCAAGATGATCTCAATAATACTGCCGGTACCTAATACATTTCTAATTTATTCAAAGTCTGCATTGTCTTCGTGCACATAATTGCTTACCTTTTAAATACAGCGTCTACTGCGGAAACTGCAGAGCAAGAGGGACAAGCACAAGCAAATGCGAACAATGCGAATCAGCAGGCAAACAATACCGCGACTGGAACAACGACTGTGGCGAAACCAGTGAGCGGCAACACCGTATCCTGCATAATCGAGCTGAAAACCGTGTGGTTCAATTTCGCGGCACCTCCGCGTACGCCGATCACCCGGAAAATCGACTACACGAGGCTCGATTGGAATTTGCTCAGCACTGCTTCACCGGCGATCAACGCTTGGATGAACCCAAGCAATCGGTTCGCCATTCAGATAGTGCACATGTTCCGTTGCATGTATCGTAGATCTACGGCTGTCGTCGCCTGTCTCATGGCGGAAGCACTTGATGTTCAAGCCATACATATGCCTTTAAAAGTAAGCTTTACTGAAAATATGCCATTGGGTGAAAATGTGAACTTTTAATTTAATTTATTTATTATTTTTACAGAGTCGTTATGGAAGACTAACGCCACTTGCAAAAACTTTGCAAGAAGACCCGTCTTGTCAATTATGCAGTATTCTTCAAAATTATACTTTGTTATCAAATTTAGAAACTATAGAGGCAAATTTACGCGAAACTGATTTGCCGACACTGTCAACGTTACGTCAGGTAAATTAGTATAAAAATTAATAACAATTAACAATTTTAAGCACTGGGTTTATTGATAAATTTTTTATTTCAGGGTGTTATAGTTTTGAGTAGGCAGTGGAAGAATGTGCTGTACACACCTTTGCTACTGGAACACAATTATAAAACGAAACACATAAAGCCATTGAACGTTGCATTCGCTGTTTCAGACCCTGAAGAAGTAGGCATCACAAAGCTAAATAAACATTTGAATGATGTGTAACGGACAATTGATTTTTTAGGAGAATATCATGACCGACGGAGAAGGCAGTGGAGGCGATGCCGACGACCAAGAAGTGACGGATGAGTGTGCTATGTTAATTCACGCGGATCACATGCACAAGCATCTGCATTCAAAGGGTGGACAAGACAGAACATCGGGTAAGTTGTACTTTTTGAAACGCTTGTCTACCGCACTACGCTGGAATTAAAAAAACGCAGAAAATCATCTCGAGCAAGAAGACGTGAAAGTCTTTGGCAAAAGCTCGAGATAATTATTAGACTTTAGAACCGCCTATGCTTACCATGCTGAGAAATATGTAAATATGTAAAAAAAACAAAGTAAGAAGACAGAGTGGAGATGTATCTAACCCGTAAATGCTTATTAATCAATCTGATTTGATCCTGATGCGTCCCTAAACTCGATGCTGGGCTTGATAACGAACGAAAGTAGGTATGGTGAGTGGCGGTGGTGTCGGTGGTGGGTTGACAGTTCCAGTGTGCTCTCCGCGGGAGAGAGAAAGCACTCCCTCGGTAACTCCGGTTCCAGGCCCGGACTCGCTAACGTCACCCTCCTCTCTACCGCTAGTTCTGCCCAAGTCCGGGAAGTCGCTCCAACCCACGCAAGTAGCCGCCAGTGCTAGGGCCAGTATCGCCTTTCCGTTGCTTACGAGCGGTGGCCTGTTCAACCAGACCCGCGAGACCCAAAGCATAAGTAAGTACTCCTCGGAGACCCCGAGTGCTTGTAGCCCTTAGTCACTCTGTCTAGAAATGCTTTACAAGCCCTTACACTTTCATTACTTTAATCAGCTTTTACACGTATGTACAGTTTCGTGAGCTCCGCCACTTAGTTTTAGAGGTCATGACTGTGTTAAAACCTAAATAATCGTAAAGTATTGATATTCGTTTATTATTAAAAATATTAGATTTCCATTTTATATATTTTCGCTATAAAATAGTTCTGTAAAGTAATTTTAGTCCACATAATGATGTAAAACCCACAATAACTATTTAAGCTCATCATTTTTAACTGAATTCTCATGTTGATTTTTAAGGTCATGTACTTACTATAGCTTTTCTCAAAAATAATTTTTCGAATGAGTCTAAATTCGAATAAGTAATTATTATTCTTAAAATGTTTAGATTCATCGGATAAACAATTTTTGAGAATAGCTAGAAGAAAGAGTGTTCGAAGATATCCCTAGCGGAAATTTTTAAACGTTAAAAAATGTAATAAAAAATAGGAATTCGTAAAATAGTATAGAAAAGCGTAAAATAAAGTAAGGAAATGTAAACAAGTGTACTTTTATGTTGGATTTTGAACATTTTTACGTTTTCTCACACCGTTTTTTACATTTTATTACGATTAATAGTATTTTATTACATTTTTTGTTATTTTGCATTTATTTATGAAAAATTTTTTTTAAATATTTTATGTAATGTAAAATAATGTAAAAAAATGTAAAAATAAATAATAGAATAAAAAGTAACGTATTATGTTCCAGATTTTTACATAATATTGCTTTTTATTATACTTTCTTACTTTTTTACAAATAATTAAAAATCCAAAAATTTGTTATATGTACAAAACTGTAAAAAGATGTAAAAGAAAATAATGAAATGTAAAAGACGTTCGAAATCCAACATAAAGGTACGATATCTTACACATTTATACTAACTCTTATGCTGATTCAACACTTTGTTACATTTTTCTACATTTTAAATTTCTGCTAGGGATGATGGATTTTATAAGAGTGTATTGTAGAATTGAGATATCTATGCGAGCTAAAATTACTCTATGATAAAATACTATTTTTTGGTTAAAATTATAAAATTATTTAAAAGTTTCTAGTAATAAATGTGCAATATATTAATATTTTATAATTATTTAGATTTGGAAACAAGCGTGCCCCATTAAAGCGGTTTAATCAATGTTTGTTTTATTATCCATCAGGCTATGGAACTCTGCGAGAAGAGAAGACGCCACAAATATACATCTCTCATCACCAGCTCGGCTCAAATCCGAGCATATATTCAGGTGGCTTAGCCCACGGAAGCCAGCATAGCACCAACAGCCTCGACCAGGTGACGTCGCCGCCGACATACCACTCGAGCAAACAAGTCAACATGGGCGAAGACTTGTACAGCTGGATGGCCAAGCAGCAGGAGTTCATCAAGGATAACGATAAAGGCCAGCTCAAGGGAAATTGGGTTAGTTGAGCCACTTTTTATGATTTTTACTTTTACGCTTTTTTATACTGTCCAAGGGGCTTCTCACACGCTTATCACGAAAATTGTTGCACTTTTTTTATCCAGGTCTTTCATTCTGAACCAAAGATCACCAAGGTATTCGCTTATATCTACGTATACGTTAGATATTGATTACTGTTTACTGTTTATTGCTCTCTAATACATAGACCCAATCATTTGTTCTTTACTTTAAAACAATATAATTAATATTTGAATTGGTTACAATGCAGGATTCGAAAATCAATACGATGACGACCGAAGACACCGAAGATTCAGACGTGCAAAGCGGAGCTTTCTTATACACCATGAAGGACTCACTTAGGCTGCTGGATGCTCATTTAATTTTTGAACCACTTTTATCTTCGTTGTCAGTTATGCCGCAGCAAATGCTTTCAGCTATCAGCTCTGGAAATATCAACAACGTCTCTTCTTTAGATTCGTTAGGATCTAACGTGTCCCTCGTTAGTAGTATAGAAACCATGAAAATAGATATAGTCGTAAGCGAATTCGGAAAAGTACTCGACAAAAAGAAAAGTTAGAATATTTCCATGCTTAATAAAATAAATTTTTCCCTTCCCTATATGTGTACAACAAACAGTCACTTTTTTCAGATAACAAATTTTCAAAAAAAGGTCCGGGTTCTAAGTTTTATTTGGATATACCGCCAGAAACTCCAGCTTTCCTTTGCGAAAAAATTGGCATTGACATTGATGTGAAAAAGATGGCAGACATGAGTGTCGACGATATGATTCAAAAGCAAAATGTGCTCTACATTTCACGAGGTCAATTAAAGAAACATACAAGTACCGTAGTGAATTTCAGTTTAAACATCCGTTACATCAGTCAGCAAGTAAACATGCCATTATTAAGATTGCTGCATCAAATTAGTAACATGTATCAAAATGTGAAAGAGACTCAAATGGAATTAAAAGAACAGCAACCGGATACTAAATTGAACACTACGTCACTAGTTAATAATCGAACGAAAAATGGATCCTCGTCGAGTAATTATAATTATTTTTGAATTTAATTTAGTTCAAAAGGAATAAAAAAAGAAAATAAAATAATGATTTTTTGTTTCAGCTTCAGATCTTCAGGAACAGTTTGCGGTAAACACGACGAAAGTTGAGAAGCCAGGTGTAGGTATAAAACTGAATAATGCTCATCAAACTAAAGTAATTTCGCCATCGGCGAGTATTCGTTCTCGGCCTCAAAGCTTTGCTCAAAAGCTGCGCAGTACCGGAAAAAGCGTGAAGGGTTACATGAATTTGAGCGAAGGCATCATTACACCTAATTTTGGAGCGAGTCCAAGTAGTTCAGGTTTGGACAAATTTAGCATTCTATCCGAAAAATGTAAAACTATATCCAATATAGCTCCTAGATGTTGGAAAACCATTTATTACCTCTTGGACTTATATGCCATACGACCTGAAACGAAAATGATCACGCACAGATTGTCTGTGCCGGTCGATACTTCGGACAATTATAAAGGAAGTAAGAAGTACGAAAATTTAAGCGATATTAAAGAGTCTGACGTAGAAAAAGGCATTAACGCCGAAACTAGTTCAACCCCCGTTCCTCCTCCACGTGAATTAAGTAAGTATCTTTAATTTAATGAAACATTTTACGCAACAGAAAAAGGAAAAATCATTTGAAAAATGTTTATCATATTTTCAGGTGTTGTGACAGGTGAAAGAACAAGACTGATTATTTTTGGAGTAGCTAGGATTCATCGAACAAGACTATTAGCTACACTAAGTGGTCTTAAACTTGAAGCGGAAATTACAAGTTTGCACGCAAGCTTAACGTGCCGAAAAAAGACTAGACCTGCTAGCTTAGAATGCAGTTTAACTGGCCAGATTGGTAGAACGATGATTGTTCTTCTTGAGGGAGTTGCGCCAAGCCAACAAACCGTTGTCAAAGTAACTGTAGGCAAATCACAAGCTTTATATTCAAGTGTAACGAGGCGACAAAAAGATAAAAACAGTGGCTTATTAACGATCGGGGCTGTTAACGTGGACATTCCACAGCATCCTGTTGCTTTACACGGTATGATGACTAGGGGAAGTAAGCAGCTATCATCAACGCTACAGGTAAGCAGCATTATTCTTCATACAATTTTATTATATACATCTTCCTACTATATTCAGTGTCTGTATTATATTAAGGCATTACATTAAATTAAGCGCCTGGATTTGGTATATCAATATGTTAGAACGAAGATTAACGAATCGTTGACTTTACTATATTGCATATTTATAGGAACTCAGAGTATCGAGAACAGCTTCGCGCATGGCTCGAGGTCAGCAACAAGAAGAAACTGAAGGCGCACCTGGAAGTCCACACCAGTATCCCTCGGCGCCGCAAGTAGACCACGAAAAATCTCAAGCTGTGTCTAGCCTCCTGGAACCAATAGTTATGCAATTTCATATTATTTTACAAAGCCTCAGTATAACAGCGGCTTTACTACCCTCACTGCAAGCTCAGTACAAAATGGACCAAGTGAACAGTGCTGGAATAACCGGCAGCAAAGCCAAATTTACTATCGATTTACCGCATCATAGTCTCAGTTTTACGACAAAGCTTCAAGTCACTGAAGCAAATTTGCCATCTGAAGCCAGCATAGAACTTCCAAAGGTACATGTATCTTGTGAATACATTCAAGATGGTGGTAATAACTTAAATGAAAACAAGCTTGCAGGTAATTACTTTTTCAGAAAATTTATTTATTTTTTTGAGTTTGCAATTTTTATAAATTTACTGCCTTTACGTTTTTAGACGGTGTAGTATTGAGACAAGGAAGTTATTTAAATGCAACCGCAGACATTGGCGTATTCGAGCATTCTTTAACTACTGATCTTTTGAATCATTTAGTTTTTGTTCAAAAAGTTTTCATGAAAGAGGTAAACGAGGTGGTGCAAAAAGTTTACGGTGGTGAAAAACCGGTACCTTTGTGGCTAGAAGATGAAGAGCCGGCTGCTACTTCCAGCTTAAAGAGAATATTGTTTTCCCTAGTTATTCGTATAAAGGTAATAGTAACTAATCCGCAAATGATGATTTATTATTAATTTAAGTTTACAATTTTTACACATTGAAAATGTTTATTTTATCAGAGAATTCAATTGACGGCAACAACGCCTACTAATTCTGCAGTGCGGTTCGAAACAGGCGCTTTTGAATTCCAACTTTCCAATCGAGTTCAAAATGTTTTTGGTTCAACGCAACCCAATCCTTACATGAAGTTATTTGGAAAAGCACAAGTTGACATAAATCTCAGCCTCGGGCAGTTAATAAAGAACGTCATGTTCGAAGAAGCTGAGCCCGAATTTCAACAATTCGCATTCTTTAATACTCGAATTGGTTTAAGGAATGCTTTCCAAGAGGAGATGGCTCAAGGCAAGGATAAAGAAGTAGTTTTAATAACGTTAAAGCGACCACTCATTTATATTCAACCAATGGCTGTGGACAAGGCTATTCTTGTATGGTTAAATTATAAAAATGCTTATGAGTACTGGAACGAGAAAAGGTCGAACTTGAATAAGGAAGTATTGACTGCCACCCAGCAAGTATTCGAAAAAGTTCCGTTTGGGCAGCTAACTAGTCAGCTCAGCGCTCCTCACTTAGGAACACTCTTTTTGCAACTTACGATAGATGATATGGGAATATGCATACCTTTGAATCCGTTACCTCCTAAAAATTGGGGACTTAGTAGAGGTCTTTACGAGAGCGAATCTCGTGGTGCTGTCGTAATAACGTTAGAAAATACAAGCATATCAGCTTGTAGCAGCGGTAGCTTGGTCAGCAAAGGAAGGCAAGTTTTTTATATAATTAGCATTTTAAAATAACAAACATTGTAAATAATCTTTTTTTTTTCAGATTTGTGGGCTTATGTTTGAGGTTTGCCGAAGATTTTGAAACTTCTTTAGATGACTGGAAACCAGATGTAAGTGATAACAGTATTATGAATTTATGTGTCGTTTCCGAAGGCACCTACGAAGTGTGCAGTAGAACCGTGGCACAGAAACAAGACAAAAATGGTGAATTGCAATTCCACTTTTCTTCTACTTCATTATTCATGCAATCTAATATGTTACCATCTTTTTTAGCAAAAGTGACTGAAAATGCTAAGTGGATATTAAATGTTCAATGGCAGATGGAAGGTGTAGATATTCATTTAGATGTTAGCGTTGGTCAGCAGCTGTCTGCGCTAGGGCACACATTGACCATGTTAACGGGTTCGGAGGAGGATGATGCTAATATATCTCTTGACTACGATAGCGACGATGCTGACCAACCGGATAACAGTACTAGCCAAGACAGTATTTTAATAAAAAAATCGAAAAATTGGGCCGACAGCTTACCATCTTTTGTATTTGATCCATCTTTGGATGCTAAAAAGAGATCCAAATTAATAGAAAAAGAAATGAATGAGCAAGCCAAAACTATAAACGTTTTGAGATCCCTTGGTGCATCTCACGGAACAATTGAGCAAGAAATGAAACGTTTAAAGGAATTGGAAGCATTAGTTTTCAAAGATTTTAGACGGTATGCAATATAAATGTTTATAAAAGTAATAAAATTAATAAAAAGTGTCTATTAATTTTTATTTATTTAAGGGATATGATACAAAAACTAAGGAGGCAATCAGTTAAAGCTTCAGGAATAAGAGGAAAATTAGGCCTTGGAAGTAAATCGAATCCTAATAGATCCCGATCTTTTATTGTGCCGTCTCCCACACTTGAAAATCAGTTGGAGAGTCCAGAAGATTTGAATACAGAGATGAATTCAGCTAATTCTGCTAGTTATGAAAGCAGTCCTAGAAGTGGTCCAAGCCGGTAAGTTTTCAATCTAATAAAAAAAATAATTAAATAATTGAAAAAAAAAATTATTTAAAAACTAATTAAGTTTTTAATTGATTGAATAATTTTTACTTTTATATTCAAGCTCTGCCTCGCTTAGAGTAAGAGGACTGAGTGGACCAAGAGTAACTTTCAGTGATACGCACACAATATGCAGGTAATGCCGAGTTTCATCTTTAGCTTAATTAATATTACCTGTTATTAAAATTATTTTTATTTATAATAATATTTTTATATCTGTAGGCAATCATCTTTACCCAGTGCTGGATCTGAGTTGAGTTTACCAGAAGGAAGTTTAGATTGGCCAGATACAATTGACATCGATGGTGAACAGGTAGAACTTCGAAAGAAAAATAAGGACATGAGTATTACATCTAGTTATGACAGTATGGAAGGAAAGTAAGTTGAATTTATATAAATCAGTCACTACTTTATTTTTTCTTGAATTTATAGACAAAAGTATTTACTCAATGGCTAATCAGTACTAAAAATTGACTCGGATAATAAAGTTAATTTTATTTCTTTTTTTAGCATTCCACTTTTAGATACTTTTAGTAAAGATCAAGCTTCAACAAGTTCTTCACCTTATTACGTTCCACAGAAGCCACAAGAACCCAATATCGACTTTGAACTCGACGTTAAGGTTTTAATCAACAGTGGTAAATGTGTATTGCACACCAAGGATCCAGCTAGAGAAGATGAGCTGAAACTGTAAATCATTTTTCAAATTATGTCGATTGTGACCTTTATTTGATTTTGTGTAATAATTGGCTAATTTTTTTGTAGAATGAGTCGAATGAAAAAAGAACGCTCCTGTTCTGGTGGAACATTTGAATTTCAACCTAGCAGTCCAAGCAGTGGTAGGAAAAATATAAGCAGTAAAGAGAAGTCAACTACGAGTTCATCAAGACTGCGGTACATCCATCACGCAAACGTGCCTTTGGTAGATTTAACGATATTCCGCATTCCGGGATTAGATGTTAAAGTAAGTTTTTTTTTTGTATAAAATAAAATAATATTTGGAAATAATTTAAAAATTTACATTTTCGTAATTTTGTACTGAATAGGTTCACTATGAGTCGAAAACCGTCTCAGAAGAGTCGCTTTCTCCACGCATATCAATAGACAACCCCCTTTTAAATCCATCTATGATGTCTGTCATCAGAAAATCGAGCACCAAGAAAGCAAGTCTTTTTGCATGGATGACTTTACAGAGTATTCCCGAAGAGACTATAATTAGCCCACACATTCTTGAATTTTTGGAGCAAACCTTGGAACCTATTCCTAGCAAAACAACTTTCCAAAGTGGTGGTCAAACCTCCGCTATGTTCCCTCTAGATAATATGGAAAGTTCTTGGGCTGCTACAGCCGCAAGTACTAATTACGTTTACGCCAGTTTCCCAGTTGATGTGATCGTTTACTTCCATATGCAACCATCGACGTTTAGGTAACAGATTACATTCTACATTTTTGTTTAATTGTCTATTTTATGTTTATACAAATAAACAAAAATTAAAATATTTAAGAAAATTTAGTAGTAATAGTTATTAGTAAAACTGTTCGCTTTACAGATTTTCGTGTTTACCGGTCTCACGAGTCGAGTGCATGCTGCAACTGCCCTCGCTCGATATAGTCTTCTCGTCGAAGCGCGCTGAGGAGGATCTCACAGAATTCCAAGAATTCAAGACCAATGCCGGGCATGCCATAGGCAAGGAGAGTGGCTCGGCAATGGGTGGCATTTCGGTCACTGCGTGCCTCGCCGACTTCTCCGTGTACATTTTTCATCCGTACGGTGGTGGGAAAAAATCGGGACTCAAGGAGGCCCAGTGGTCGCCCCTCTCCGACAGCGAGCGCAAAGATTCTCTCAGCATCAACGTTGAATTTGTCAAAATCCACTTGTCGAGGAGTAGAAAGCAAAATTTCTCGAACGAACAATTAAAGATTGGCGCGGATACTAGCAGAGCTGTCATAAGATTTTCAAGTAACTTTTGTCATGCCACGTTTAAAAAAAAATCTAAAATTATTTTCTAAAAACTAATAATACTTATTTATATTCAAAACTAATAATACTTATTTATATTCAAAACTAATAATACTTATTTATATTCAGCTATCATCGATGTAGGCTCGGCTTCTTTCAAATACGACATGCGTAGATTGACGGAGATTCTTGCATTTCCGAAAGCTTGGTATCGACGTAGCATTGTCAGGCGTTTATTTTTGGGAGATCTTAGCTCGGGAATGGCTTATTCGGAGGGTGATAACAGTCCTCATAATCAAGAAGAAGCTGCAATGGGAAGTTCCTTGTTGAAACATCATGGAACGGAAACCTTGTCAAAAAGTGTTCCTGAACGAAGTCCTACATTGAATCGAGATAAATTGAGATTAAGCTTCGATAACGATGCCCCAAAACAAATTCGTCTTAAAGGTAAATTTACTTGTTTGCTAGATTTTTTTCTCGTGGTTTATTAATTATATCTTTTTATAAATTTTGCTTAGATATTGGACGGGGCTGGAGTTTTACTGCCGATAAGCAAACATCACCAGAAATAAAATTGCGAGAATCAACTTGGGAAACTTTAGTGCTTTTTGCTGTCAATTTCACGCGTTTAAATGTTCACATGAATATGGGAAATGTTATGGGAAATGTTTCTTGGATGACTAAAGATTTTCGATCTGACGGAAGATTATCCATAGGAAGTACTGGGCATAAAAATTTGTACATTGGTATCGGTCTTGGTGGCTCGAGTTTAGATGCGAAGGGTGGTATTGTAGGTGGTATTATTGATCTTAGTAAAATAGATACTTACAGTACGTACAACTTTATGATAATTATGATGATTTTATTTTATACTTTATTCTTACATAAATTTTTGTATTTTAGTTCACATTCGCGAAGAACCTGGCACAGAACCAGACCATACTGTAGGATTAAAATTGTTTGCGTTGGAATTGAGACTGGATTATATGGGCACAAGCGTTTTAATGTCTAGAGTTTCATCGCTGGATGTTACGTTGCGAGATGAGTGGAAAATTAATCGAAACACTAGCGGAGATGCATTCATGCCTACAAGAAGGTCAATAAATAAGCATAGAAATATATATTCATAATTATGTTTTCTATTCTTAATTAAATAATCATTGATTAAATTATTATCGATTTGCAGACCAGCAGTAATATTTATGCACGGCGATCTCGGTTGGGATCAATTGCAAATCATGATTAATAAGTCTACAACAGCAGATTTGTTAAAAATGTTTTATAAATTGGACGAATTCTTCAGTCAACAATTCAAGAGTAGTAAACGCGTTTTTAGTTCCCTACAAACAAGGCAGCAAAAAATCAGCAACAGCAGTTTGAAAAAGAGGCACCAAAAGAAACGTGCAAACGCTGAAGGTAAGCACACCGATTAAAAAACATACTGTCAAAATAATACGAAAAATGTGAAAAATAATTCAACTTGTAGGGGCTTGGTCGTTAAATCAAGCTGCATTGTCAGACGCTCGACATCATCGACATTGGCAGCGCGTATTGAGCCAAGTCGCTGGTCTGCAATTAGGCAGTTTAAGATTTTCTTTACCCACAACCGGCACAGTCTTGGGTGGCACGATGGAGCTTCATGGTTCAAATATAAGTTTAGCTTGTTTCCACGGCATCAATTTCAAGAGTAAGAGCTGGGCCCTTTTTTCTCTGAAAGAACCTAGAATCAGTTTTGCTACCGAGGCACAGGAAATTCCAAATGTGGAGTGTGAGTTTTTATGAATTATCATTAATTTATCACTAAAAAATATTAAGTGTTTATACTATAATTTACTAAGTTAATATAATCTAAGTGATTATTTAATAAGTGAATACTAAATGTAAGTGAAACTAAAAATACTTTATTGTTATTTAGCACCCAATACTTGCGATGTGCATGTCGTACAAACTTTGACGATTAGCCTTGGGCAACAGCAAGAACAACACGCTAGACATCATTCAATGGCTACTGTATGCAGGTTGAGTAGAAGTGTGCTATTCCCTCCGCAATTCAAAACATTACAGGAATGGTTTCATTATGCGTTTGCTAATAGTGAGATCGATGGTAAGTGTAGCGGAAGCTTTATTTAACGCTTTATTTACGTACTCTTAAATGATGAATCACTTTATCTTTTAAAGCGGTTGATCGGTTTCATTGCGTGGAGCGGGAGAGGACAGAAAGTACATCGGAAAGTACTAGCGGTACTTCGCGAGGAAGAAACCCATCTACGACTTCTGGAAAGTTACAAGAACATTCGCATACACGAGAGGTCATATTTGCATTGCCGTCGTTGCAATTGCATTTAAAAACAGAACACCTTCAAACTGCCAAAACGCCGGATGTCATAGGTACGACATATTTTTTGCTTATTTTTATTTTATGAAATTGTGAAGTGTTTTTCTAAAATCGGATGTATGTTCTTCTAACTGACTTTCTTAAAACAATACTCGTTATTTTTTTTATTCAAATGATAAAATCTTTTTTATTTTATGAAATTGTTTACGTGTTTTTAGAATCATCTTCTGCTAACTAACTTTTTGAAAACATTAATGATTATTTTTTTATTCAGATAATGACAACTTTATTATTTAAATGCGCGAATTATTTGTTATACATGTACATGTGAAGATATAGCTCAGCTCCTATTCTCTTTATGTGTATTTTAGGACTGCCTAAACACATACTGTATAGTAAGTACTACTGATGCTAAAGAATGAGTTGCAAAATTTCTTATTTAGAGCTTGTTTACACAGGGTTTCGAAGTATAGAATAGATTAGTGCAAAATTTGGAATGAAGTTCAAGCATGATTATTTTTTAACCCTTTGATACTGTATACGATCTCCAGGGCATAATGAGTTTGAAGTTTGCATCGTTGCTACGTCAACGGAAACCGATTCATTTCTCAACATTGATTCATTCATTGAAAACATTGATTCATTTCTCAAATGTGATCTGTGGGCTCCAAATTAATTTATTTATGCATAGAATATGTTTTTAGTATTAATTGTTTTAAATCGACTTAATACCGAATTTTTAAAATTAAAAAAAAAATCGGTTTTCGTTGACGTAGCAACGATGCAAACTTGAAACTCATAGAGCACATACTTTATTCAACATCTTCATAAGTTAAACAAAGTTTCAATTATATAAAATATAAGAATCGAAAACAAAGATGTTACTGCGGATGGCATAAACGCTATTTTTTCGGTAAAACTTTTGGTATTGACGGGTTAAATTTATCAGTTTTTTTACCATGTTCATCATTTACATGCATATAATAGCGTTCTTCAACATTTTGTAGATATAGATCATTTGTTATTTCATTTGGCTAAAAGTACGGATTATTGAAAACATTAATCCGTGGAAGAAATAAATTGCTTTTTAGGTAAATTTTATTCAGATAAAACCCCAACGGCAAATACGATATTCCTCATAATGTTCATTTTATTGAAATAGAACCTAGTTCAGAGTTAAAATTTAATCGCTGTTATTACAAAGATGAATAGTAATAAAAGTATAATAAATTTTTATTTACTTTGAAGGCGAGAAGCCGCTAGTGGAGTGCAGTTTCATCACTGAATTCGAGGACCACATATTTGTTACCGTTGATGCAGAGGCTTTCTTCTTTTTACACGATCTCATAACGTCATACGTGAAAGAAAAAGAACGAGTGGTAAGTTACTGCTTTTTATTTTTAAACTATAGTAATGTATTGTGGAAATAACTATGAGTAATCTGTAACCGAATATTTTAGCATGCGATGCAAAATTACGGTGCGAGAGCTCATAGTCCAGATCCTCACGAGAAAAAAAGTGGCGCGAATCAAGCTGGTGCCTCAACGTCTTCAGCTTCAGAGGAGGACAAGAAGCGTAAACAATTTGATCCTGCAGAGATGTTCATTAAAGACTGGCGATCTTACCGGTGTAAAACGTGGCACTTAGAGCCGACTGTTAGGTAAGTAATAAATAAAATTAGTGTTTTAACCAACTTGAACCCATGTCACTCAATAAATTTATTTTAGGCTCCTCTCTTGGGCTGGCAAAAGTATAGAACCCTACGGCATCGACTATATTTTACAAAAGCTAGGCTTCTCCCACGCTCGGACAACTATACCGAAATGGATTCAAAGAGGATTTATGGATCCTTTAGATAAAGTACTTGCCGTTCTTATGTTAAGGATGGTCTTAGCTGTCCGCGAAGAAAAAGATTCCGACGAAAAAGAACACAAAAAAGAGAAGTAATTTTGTTCGCCGACGAAAGTGGGCAATACTATTTTTCTTAATATTTCGATCAGGCATCTTTTGTATAAAAGGAAAAAAGATTTTTCGGCTTAATTGTTTTCACTTGTGCAATACGCCAATGAATGTAGAGGAACCGTGACATATTACTAGTAGTACGTAGATTATGTAAAGCTTTCGGTTATATTTATATATTCTTTCACCTTTTTATATACTTGTATATTTATTATATTGTAAAACGAATGTAAAAATAGGAGGAAAGGAAAAATGTTACAGCTTTGTCAGATATTGGCTTCCAACGAAAGCATCGTGTTTGTTAAACATATAATGCTGTTCTCGTTTTCGAAATAGAGATTCACGTGTGTTTCTCTGCACACGTGCTCGTTCGTCTGTGATTTACTCTAACGCGAATTTTCATTGTATTAAGAAGAAAGTGGTTATTGTATTGTACATGTTTTCTCAATTTGTGAATGTAAGAAACTTTTTACTTGTGACCAGAAAAAAACATTGTGAGGCTAATATGTCTGTGGTATTTATTAACGTCGCAATAGATAATTTAACATTGTAAATATGTGTATGTAGTTCCAAATTATCAAACTAAAATATAAAATTTGTACAAATAACTCATTGATGCAATTTGTCCATTTCTAAATGGTGTATAGTAAAATTTTACATTTAAAAGAAAGCATTTACATTTTCTTTCATTGACCATGAACATTTTTACGATTGAGACTTTTATTAAATTTCATTATTTATGTCGAATAATTTTCTTTTATTTAAGCATTGTATAAAATTCTAACTGGACTGTATGTTACGAAATAAAGTAGCAAAAATAGTTAAAATAATCCTTGCATTTTTATTCCTAATTTTACAGAGCATTAACTTTTTGAACTTACGGAATTGTAATGATTACATTAGACTACATGTTTAAAATAAATAAAGCAACAGGTGTAATGAAGACAATATTTATTAGTGATAACCAATAATACACTGCATTATTAGTGTTAATGCGTATGTTTTGGGATTTAAACTCCAGTCGTGGTGGGGATAATGTCATATATATTTTTCAATATGGCTGGCTTCATGACCGACGAC
>JAXIUT010000007.1:167893-183060 GCA_035586675.1 Eurytoma californica | reverse complement strand
AATGTGCCAAGTTGTGCTAAATAATGCCATACTATGCCGAACTGTGACAACCTATGCTAGATTATGTCAAACTGTGCCAAACTGTGCGAAATGTCCGAATTGGCATAGGTATGGCATGGTGTGGCACAGTTTGGCATAGAACGGCACAATATTCCATGCTTTGGCACAGTATGCCATACTTTGGCACTGTTTGGCACAACAAATTTTTTCCAGTAGGGAATTAAAACTTTTTAGTTATGCATTAAAACTTTAAGAAATATAAGCATGAATTTTAAATCGCAATTTACATCGCGTATGCGTTTCAAATCGTAAATAAAGGTCGTCATTTAGTACGCATACTTTATATATTATACCTTAGAATAAAATAATAAAAATTACTATTTTATAGTAGTAGAAAAAGTGTTCATATATTGTAAAAATAGTTACTATATGTTTTAAACATTAGCATAGTTTTCTCACAGTGCAATCCTGTTCTTCTATTCCTACAAAAAATTATTTGTTATTTTTCTCTGTGCATTTAAAATTGTTTTTATTGTACGAAAATGAAGTCCGATAAAACGTATAATAATTTTAAAAAAGATTTTCTTTTTTCTTTTATTTATTAAGAAAAGGCTAGTAACTTGAACTTACTCCCATATACAAATTCTTACGTATCGATGATACTTCCTGAAAAACTACCCTAAACTTATATCGTCGTGTGAAATTGTACACAATTTCACATGACGTCATGTATACTTGCGACACAATATCTTTGATACACGCTGGATTAAACAAAACCAGTCGATTAAATTTTTGGAATGGATAAAATAACTGGGACAAAATAATCTATCTATATTAGGTAACTTATACTTTTCGTACGAAAAAAAATTGAATACATTTTCTATTTAATAGAAAAATACGGGTGCGATGGAAATTCCGCGCGTAAATATATTTAAAAAATTAAAATTTAATATACCTAAATGATGTAAAAATTAGTATAAATATTGTTAATTATATATCAAATTTATTGAATTATCGTACTGATTCAATTATTGCATGTATCATTTTCGTTTATATATTTAACGGAGTAAAAAATAATTATAATAATTATAATACATATTTAATAATATGTAAATTCCCTATATACTACAAATTTTTCTAAAGCAATCAAAATCTTCGGTTGTAACATGGTTATACACAGGCGAGGCAAAGGATAAATTGTTATTACAACATATATATAATAAATTGTTATTACACGCGTTACCAAACATTTTTAATATGTAACCTCGAAAAATAGCGAAATAATTATTGTAAATTTTAAATATTCTTCAATACCTTTACGTCCGTGGAAATAAATACCCAGATTGTTGTGGACGATGACTCCAGACGCCAATTATGCATGGAGTTTTATATTTCACAAAACACATTTTCACTCACGAAAAATTTATAAAAACCGAAAGAAATGATGCACAAACTTGCAGATTTATATTAATTACGAATACTTAACCGAAAATAAAAAGAAATTTCACTCAAGAGGTAAACACTAAGAAACAATTTGCTCGACAGCGGCAAAGTATAATGAAGAAGTGGACTCGATGTTGATCCCTCGAGGGCTGAAGAAAAACTGAAATGCGCGCTCCTCTCCGCGAGACTCCGACAGGATCCCGCCGCAAGTCCGCGTGTGCAAGTTTACAGTGCAATCTCCCACCCTCGCTCCCTCCACTACAATGCGTATTACCGCACGCATTATGCGAAGCTGTAAAAAGCTGTAAAACACTAAAATAGCAATTAGAGTGGCGCGCGAAGGAAAATCCTAGACGGCGCCGGCCGGTCCGGAGATTAGCACCAGCGGCCCGATCCCGATACCTGCATATCTCACAGAGTACTCATCTCACAGTATTTGTCTATCATATAAAAGTACTCGAGCGAAATATCGCGGAAATGCGTTATTAATGTGGTCGTAAAAGACCTTTGAGATAAATAATTTTGTTTTGGGATTAGGTAACTATCGGCGAAGGTATCTTAAGTACTTTTCGACAAAAAATTATAAGATAATGCGAATTTTATAATCTTCCGAGTTGTGCGTGTGACGTATATTATTGTGTCGGCATCCGTATGCGCACCGATCAGCTGCTTCGAATGTACGCAACGCACACTATTGTAAAAACCATAATGTCCAGATTTCGATAAATTTAAAACCAGTGTACGTAATTTTTTATCATCTCGAAATGATTATTTAATTCTGAATATTTTTTGTTGTTACAAAAATGAATTTAGTTCCTTTTCAGTTATTTCTCGGACTGATGCATTTCTTAGGTTATGTTTTTAATTTTTTACCTAAGCTCTTTTGCAACATATTGTTTATAATTTTAATAGCTTAATGTTTTTAATTTTATTTATTTTTTTTTAACTGGTTTACATCCTAATGCTAATATTACTGTGCTAAAATTGCTTGAAATTCATTGCAATATAATTTCTCTTTTCAATGTATGTTTAAATAATCATACTCTTTTTAGATTTTTGATAATTGTTTGTGGATCCGAACTAAATTTTACCTGATGGATACAACAAGGCAATATATGAGAAGTCACTATAACCTTCACACTTACAATACTACTTTATTACAAGAGAGCCAAAAGGATCCTGCAAATCATGTAGGAAGAAGAATACGCCCTGTTTGGCTGCATCTTATAACAATATTTTTCTCAAAGAAAATGTTTTTTTCCGCAGTAAAAATTGGTATAGCCGGAGGAATTATGTTCCAGTATCATGCACGTCTTGGCCTATATTTACTTCTTTTAGCAGCTTGTTTGGATTTTATGTGATCATAAGAAGCAGCTCCTTTTTGAATCTTTTATTTTAAATATAAATATCTAGATTTTTTATTTATATAATTTTTTAAGTAATTTTATCAAGTCTTATGAAAAAACTATTTAAATATGTCTTTTACAAGAATTGTTTGCTTTGGAAATTGTGCGATCCGAAGTAGAATAAAAGTAGCATACTGTGCTATTTCACATCGTTCTTTTGCAAGAGTGCGAGGACTGTCTCAAGTGCAATCTAAATCTCAAGTTCAAATCTTGCAATTTATCAAGAAACAAAAATGCAACTTTCACACATCAGAGAGACGCAATATTCCACCAATTCTTACTCTTATAGTAAGGCCTTTAATACGTATAGCAGCCTTGTTGTTTGGTAGAAAATTTAAAATATGGTATAATAAAAAAACACCAGCAGAAAGAGAAGAAATTTTAAGATGGTTTAAAGAAAAGAAACATTTATTTATAGGTAATTTTTATACATTTCATAATTTTTTCGTTACAAATTTGAATTTATTGCTAAAATAATTAATTATTTTATTCACTTTTTTAGGTGTCTTGGGTTTTTACCTTTTTTCACTATTTTTATATTATATTTCTCACCTGGAGCAGGATCCTTTAACAAAACGTTCACAATTCATTATGTTAAATAAGCAGCAACAAGAGCAACTTGCTAAAATGACATTTGAAATGGTATTGTACCTTTTAAAATGACTAAAATCTGCTATTTTTACTTCTTATATTTACAATATAATTTCTTTTTCACTTAGCATCTAAAAGAATTTCAACCAATTTTATTACCAAAAACTCACCCAACATATTCCAAACTTTTGAGAGTTACTGCAAAACTAATCAATGCCAATAGAGATTTACCAAATTTTAAAGATAAAAAGTGGACTCTAACAGTTGTTGATTCTTCATCAAAAAATGCTTACGTATTACCTGTAAGATGTTTCATACATTTAACCATTAGAATTAAAGTATTGCTTTAAAACATTACGCATAATAATAACTTCTAGGGTGGAAATATTTTTGTATTCTTGGGCACTTTGCAAATGGTGGAAAATGATGATCAATTAGCAATTGTTTTAGCTCATGAAATGGCTCATGCTGTATTAAATCACTCAGTAAGAAATTACATAACTTTTTTTTTTAAATTAAATAAATTATCATCTATCATAAGAAATAATTATTAATTTTCATGTTAATTAGTATGAGCAGGTCTCAAGAGGAATTATAATTGAATTATTGCTTGCAATACCAATAGCATTGACATGGGCTATCTTTCCAGACCTGCTGGCAGGCTTTTTATTATTGCTAGGGCAATCTATTGTAGATGTCTTTCATACTTTGCCATACAGCAGAGCTCTTGAAACTGAAGCTGATACAATTGGATTACTTATTGCCGCTAAAGTAAGAATATTGATTTCTTAGTTTTTTTTTAATTATTCATGCTCAATAATTATTCTTTAAAATTTCGATTTTTAGGCTTGCATTGATATTCGAGAAGCTGTAGTCTTTTGGGGTACAATGCGAACATTAACAGATTTAAAAGTGGAACCTGATCAAGTCCCATGGCTATCAACTCATCCAAATCACGGTGATAGAGAAAAAAGGATAAATGATATGTTGACGGAAGCTCTTCAGTATAGGAAAAAAGTGGGGGTAAGCATAGGCAAACCTGTACATTATTAATCGTAAATAAGAATAGTAATAAAAAAATCGTAGACTAGACAAAATACAGTTACAAGAATTATGATGATCATTAAAATTTTAGTGTCCTATACTGAGTGATATGGACCCAAGAAAATCATTCTACCAACGATCACCTGAAGAGCACTTGGCAAGATTGAAACAACGAGGAATTATTGAACCTTAAATGAAATATAAAAATATATCCAAAAGCTAATAAATTATATTAATAAAAATAAATTGAGAAGAATGAAACTTAATAAGTATTCTGAATAAGTGCATTAAATTAATAAATTTCATAAAATAGAATTTAAAAGATCTCATCTTTGAATTAAATCCAAAAAAATTGTTAATACACCTTGCAATGCATGGTGATTAAAGTTGTTACAGGAATAAATACATCGACTAGAATGACATATAATTATTTTAAAATTCCTTATGTAGTTTTTTATCGCTGGATTGTCTTATCTCTTTTGTCGTCCTGTTTCCTTCATCCGTGTTATTCTTCATTTTAATTTTAGTTCAGTGCATGCAAGCTTCAAGTTCAAATAACAATGGCTTTTTTAATAACTTTAATTTCATTACTTTCTTTTGTATCATCTTACAATATCGATACAGATTATCCTTTAATTTTTTCTGATCGTTCTAAAAATAATTCTCAAATTGAAAATAGCTACTTTGGATATAGTGTGTTGCTTCTTTCTAAATACGATAATTTTGAGTCTGAGTATGCAAACAATTTATTTAAAAAATAATAAAAGCAAAAATATTTAAAATAATAATTTCAGATTAATTGTTGGAGCACCAAAAGGAAATTTTTCAGATTTAAGAAAATCAGTGAAAGAACCTGGTGTTATTTATCGATGTATTCTACAAGGAAATTGTCACCCTGTTAGTCCTACTTCTCATTCATCGTCAGATATTGCTGTTAATCAAATAGGAATGTATGCAAAAATAATTCAAGACAAAGGTTGGTTTGGAATGTCAATTGCTGCTATTCATCCAAATTTAGTAAAGGTATGCACTTTTTTTACATTTTTCTGGTATTACTCAAATATTATGATAATTTATAATGTTATTTTAACATTTTTTTCTCTTGTTAGATATGTGCACCACGAACCAGAATTGATTTATTTAAAGCTTTTAAAAACGAATATTCTGAAACAATGCAAGGGATGTGCTACTTTTATTCTAGATACAATGATGGTTCATTTTTGCAACTAGAGACAGATAGTCTAACTACTTACAGTAAATATTATTATATAAATCAATTAAATTTTTTTTTTGTTATATACTAACAATTGAAAAATTTATTTTTGTAGATTTTAGTACAGCTCATTGGTATAATCCTCAGTATGGATTTTCTCAAAATGTTGCTTCTGGTATATCGGTAAGATTGAAAAATAAATTTAAGTACCTTATTAATGATATTAGTAAAGTATGGTGATTTAAAATAGAAATCTTAAAAGATAAAGTATTTTAGGCAAAAGTCAAGTTAAATATTCAAGATAATAGTGAATCGATAATCAAGTCATTACTTCAGAATACATCATTAATCGTTGGAAATCCAACAAATCAAATTAGTGGTTCAATTAACATTATTGAATCAAATAAACGAAAAACATTAGTACTATCAGATGCTGAAAAAAAGCAAGAAGAATATGGTACAAAATTTATTCTTTTGAATTACATTATTAATTTGAGAATTACTTTGTATAAATAATGATATTTATTTTGATCAGCTTTAGGATATGCTGTAAGCTCAGGTCGCTATTTTAAAAAAAATGAAACTCTCTTTGTTAGTGGAGCACCTTCATGGGATTTTACAGGCAAGGTAAATTTCCAAATTTATATCTATTTGTTTTTAAATCTTTATATTTTATTTATATTTCTTTATTTTAAGGTACTAATAGTAAACAGTATTTCATTAGATTTAGCAGTTATGATGTTTTTACATGGCCATCAACTAGGTGAATATTTTGGGGCAAGTTTAGCAAGTGGTGATTTAAATAATGATGGATTTGATGAGCTGATTGTTGGAGCACCACACTATAATGAAGACAATGGCAAAGTATATATATATTTAGGTGGTGAAGATGTTAGTATTCATTTATTTTTAAAATATGTAATAATTTTTATATAATTATGTTTGAAGTTCAAATAAAATAATGATGTTGCAGGGATTTCTAGATTACAATCCTGTATTAGAAGGCTCAGTCACAAAAGCACAATTCGGTTTTTCTCTCATGTGTGGCGACTTAGATCTTGATGGATTTTCAGGTATACCTACTTACTATTACATTACCTATGTACAAACATAAAAATGCAAAGTTTGTGAAATGTTTTACTGAGATATTCATGTTAAATTAGATTTGATCGTTGGAGCTCCTTGGGAAGAATCTGGTGTAATTTATATTTACAATGGATTTGCTTTGCTTGATGCAGAAAATAATTTACAAGTGTCTCAAAGAATTGCTGCTGCTGACATTTCATTTTCATCTAATTTTCAAGGCTTTGGCTTTTCTATTTCAAATATTGCAGACATTGATGATAACGGGTTTGTGATATTTTACTAATATAAATTTATAAAAATCAAATAAAACTATTTTTGTGTACATCTTATAATGTTTCAAAAAATATTTCAAGATTTTTAGATATCGCAGTTGGAGCGTATAAATCTGGTCATGCTGTAATTCTAAGATCAAAACCAGTTGAAAAACTTCAAATAAATTTAAAAACTCAACCAACTACTTTAAATAGAATTACTGTAAAGATTTCACCAGAATTTTGTTTAAAAAATTTTGAAAATGTTAATAGACAAGTAGTTAAAGGTAAGGTTGAAATAAAATATTATTTTACTAAAACTAATTTAAAATATCGTCATTTAATTTGAATTAACTTTTAGATTATACTTTTGCAATAATGGTTGATCCAAGATATAGGCGCTTTAATTATGACTACATAGTCTGGCGCATTTCATCAGCAAGAGATTCTTCACAAATATTTCAATATCGATATTCTTCGCAAAAAAAATGGAATAATGTAACAAATGATCATTGGAATAAATGCACTACTTCTCATTTTCTTATAAAAGTGAATAATAGAAATCAAAATTATATGTAATACAAAACCGTAAGATATGAATTAATATTTATATTATTTTTAGGCAGATGATCATAATTTCATAGATCCAGTTGATATAACACTAAATTACGTACTTGAAAGTTATGAATTGAAATCATCAAAACATAAAAAAAAAAACAGTATGTCTTTAATCTTTAAATCTACCAAATTGCAAGTTTTATTTTTAATATCTTTTTTTATTGTAGTGGACAATTTTTGTAAATACTGTCCCATTAAATATGTGGGACGTGATTTTAAAGAATTAAAATTATCAATACCTTATGAAATTGATTGTGGAAAAGATAAAATTTGTACTTCAGATATTTCTGTAACAACATCTCTACATGGTGTAGGGTAAGATTATATACTTCAATTTTTTACAACCACAGATAAATTTTAAATAAATAAATATTTTTTATTTACAGAAAAAATAATTCCTGGGAAATTGGTTCAGGAGATGTTAGTCTCGAGGTAAAATTCCAAAATCATGGAGAGCCAGCTTATTTAGTTACAGCCAATTTTTTAATTCCAAAAGGAATTCAATTGAGAAGTATATTATCATTTTGTCAAGAAGAAATTTCTGAAAACCTAATAGTAATGTGCAATGTGGCAAATCCATTAGAGAAAGGGGCTCAAGTACAAATATTTTATATTACAAAATAATATTAATGTTCAATAATTATAATGTATTAATGATAATATATTTCAGAAAACAATAAAATTAGATTTTGATATGAGGTTCTTTGAAACGCGCGATCTATCATGTTTGAAAGACCAAAATTTATTAATAAATTTGACTGTCAAAAGTCAGAGCAATGATCAAGGGATAAAACATATTTCTATCTCATTACATTTACAAAATAATGTTTCAGCTTCTATCACTGGGTAAGTGATAACTGTTAATTCCACTTAGTATACTTGCACCTTAACTACAATAAAAGAGATTCTTCATTTTTAGAAAAACAAATAATGATAGTTACTACTTAAAAAATACTGAAGAAAAAGTTGCAAATATTATATTTCAACACGAGTACAACGTTTTTAAATTTGGTGCAACACCGATAAATGATGGAAAATTAATTATTGAAATCCCTACAAAACTGGATGATGTGTACGAATTTATGTTATTAAGGAAACCTCAAGTAATACTTTTTCTTTATAGCAATAAAAAATAAATATAGTATATTATGCTACTAGGGAAATAAAAAAAGAATGATCCCAAATTGCATGGAAATTATCACCCGAGGCGAAGCCGAGGGTTATAAACATGCGATTTGAGGCATTCTTTCTTTTTTTCCGTAGTGGGTATACGATTTTTTTACATACCCACGCCAAAATGGCTCTTTTTTCGTTTCCGCGCCGGGGTAAAAATAAGCACTTTTGGAGAGGGTATGTAAAAAATGTATTTATTTCAAAAATATATTTGCTTTTAGTTTGAAGTTCTTGGAATTTTACATACGTGTGAGATCAGCAGAATTTCTCACAAAAGTATTAACAATAGTAAAATAAATAGTATGAATGAAACCAATTTTCAAAGAAACGATGAAAACAATTTTATTTACATGAATTGTTTAAATAGGAGACTGCAGTGTGAAACTATTACATGTGATCTTTCCAGTTTAAAATCGCCTTACGACATCGGAAAAGTTGTTTTAAATTTAACTATAAAACTAGGTGTTCTCAAAAAAATTTTTAACGTTGGAACTGCACTTCATTTAATGACGAGAGCTCAAATTAATATTGTAAAACCTTTAAGACATGAAATGGAAGTAGACGTATCAACGACTTTTTATAATATGGAGGCAACTGGTGCGGAACATCTAATTTTATGGATAATAATAATTTCTATAATAATTGGTTTAATTATATTGTCAATTGTCACGTCAGTACTTTATCGAGTGGGTATTAATTTTGGTTTTAACAAAACAAACCATAATTATTAACTACGCATACTTGTTGTAAAATTTATGTTTCTATTTCAGATGGGATTTTTTCGCAAGAAACAAAAATTAAAAATGAATTTATTAAGCATCAATGAGCAAGATGAAGATGAGGATGAAAATTTCACGGAAGAAATTATTGAAAGAGATACTTTAGAAAATTCATCAAAACAGGATGAAAGTAGTTTAAGCTCAGGATAAAAAATATAAACAATTTAAATTTATAAAAAACTTTTTTTTATTTTATTTATATTTATTATTTACACTTACTTAACAAAATTGTCTAATTAGTAGACAATGGGTTCATTAACTTTTCAGTCGTTGATACAGGAATCGAAGTATTTACACGATTGGCAATTACAGAAACAGAATGTATAACATGATTTTGAGATTAAGAATTTAATTATTAAATGAAAATATATAAAGCAATGCAGAACTAATAAATACTTATGTATGAAAATAGACTTTTCATATGCATATTTGCAATTATGACAGTAATGCATTATGAATGAATTTAGTACTTATTTAACTACTTTATAATAAGTAATGTACACGTGGTTTCAAATAAAGTTATTAAAAAAACCTTGAACTTTATATCAAGTTACATCGAGACCATCTTATTGCAAATATTAATAACAAGGACTGACGAATATTTGTTGTTATCAATTTTTGTCAAAACATTGTTCGCTTTACATACCAAAAAATAGCAATCATTTTTGGTACGGCCATTTGGTAATTACAAACCAGAAAGAACTATTTTCAAACAAGACTTTTTTACGTCCATCATAAATCTACACAGCCCTTACAAAAGTTAATTAAAAATTTTCTCGCAAAAATAATTCATTAATCTAGGAAATTTTTCCTTCACTTCAAAATAAAACATACAAAGATGATTAATTTTGAAGAATTGTCACCTACATGAATGTTTTTAACGGTATTCACGTATTTTACAGTTTGATTCTTCTGAATCAACATAAATCTGTATATAAAATTTAACTTAAAAATTGTAACTTAATTTTTAAAAGCAATAGCAGGAATTTTGCCTGACTTAAAGGCTTCCTGAAACGCTACACAAGCATTCTCAAAATTCCACTGAACTTCTTCAAGACATTTTAAACTCCACTCAATGTTCATGTTAGTCTGTTCTTGTAATCTGATAGTCATCTGCTGCTTTACTTCTTCTGTTGGTACAGCACTAACAGGCATTGATGATGGTCCTGGAGTTGGCTCGACCACTGGAGGTGCATCATTAAATTGTTTTTCTTGACTTTGAGTTGGATTACTGATGTGCAGCTGTTCGTTACTTATGCAAAACCCTGCCCCTTCAGGGACAATTATAATAGTCCGATTAAAGTATCGAATATTTTCCTTATTATCTTTATATAACTCCTTGAAAAGACCTGTCAGCGTAATCAATACCATTCCATCCTGCAAAAATATTTTAAATAATTTTACTGCAAGTTCAATAAATCTGTCTTATTATCATAGTAAATTCATACAGTGACTAGACTGAGATCCAGTGTACAATTGTTTAAATCATGCTTTGTGCGTGGCATTTCAGAAATGAAAGAAACGACTGGCAACCTTCCTTGCTTCAGTAATTTTCTTCTTCGATTTGAATCTAAAACTCTGCATAAATTACGATTTTCCATAAAGTACTGACTAAATCTGTAAAAATTTATTTTACATTAGAATTATGTTTTTAAATTATATAGTATTGCAGTGAAAATTATTAGTAAATATCCTGCTTACTTGTTAGTACTTTGGGGTATACTTGAAGTCATGCTGAAACATGCATGTTCGTGATAAGCAGCTAATAATGGTTGTCGGTTATCACTATCAAAAACTGCAAAATATTCTTGCAAAAAGTGAGTTACTATATCTTTTGCTTTATCATTTGATTGAACAATAAATATTCTTTGTGTAGGTGGCAGTTTAGTTTTCTGATCTTCTAAATCAAATAAAATTGGAGGAGGTAATTCTATTCCATCCTGCAAAAAAATAAGATAAGATTATTTCTGCGCAACTTGCAAATATAAGAGGACAATATTTAAATCAAAATATTGTAACATACCAATTTTAGAAGTTTAGGAAATTTCTTTCTTATATCACTGAAAACAAAAATGTTTATGAGTAAATCTTATTATATTTAATAATTTTTTCGTTTTTACATATTTACCTAACGTAATCATCGTGTCGATTCTTATATTTATTACAAACAGGATTTCCTGCTATTCTAAGTTCTTCTAGTTGTAAATTTTTTAAAACATTTAAGTAGTTCATTTCTTTAATCTAGAAAAAATCAATTATATATCATAAAACACTTTGTAATTTATATATGTTGCAAATTAATTAATTTAATTAATTATTTCATACCTTGTTATCTCCAATATAAAGTATTTTTAATTTTTCAAATTTACTACCTAACAATCCAAGCTTATCAATATTGTACAGTTTATTAGAATCTAAGTTTAATGCTTCCAAATTTGGAATGTGCTCTTGAACAATGTCTAAAACAAGCATTAGCATGTTTGGCCGGGCAAGAGGACACCAATAATCTTCAGCCAATTCTAAAATAAAAACATAAAGAAATAGTGAATAGTTAATTTATAAACAGAAGAGAATTTGTTGCAATCTGCTATAATAAATCAATACAACAATCATTAATCATTAATTATTAATTATTAACAATAGTTAGTATAAGAAGTAAGATTTACCTGGATCATGATAAAATGTAGACAAGTCCAAAGCATTATTTTCTTGAATATATCTCTTTCCCATAGCTTGTTTTAACCTTTCTTTGAGAGCGTCAGTAGTAACAACTGGAGGAACACCAGGCTTAACTCTAACGTGTAATTGTTCACCATCTCTTACTGTGATTTTTCTATTACATTCTGCTAATTTAGAAGCAACTGAATGATCTTCAACATAAAAAATTGCTTCTTCACCAACAATTTTATACTAAAAAATTTTAAATACATTTTGATATTGTATAATGCACGTACGAATTCAATTAAAAATTAAAAAAAAATCTTTAATTATTTTCTTACCACTACAGGAGTAAAAGTAACAGGATTTATGTAACTCTTTAAATTTCCAAGTACAAAATCTTTTGTATATTGACTTCCACGAGGAATCTGAAAATAAATTATACGCATTTCATTAAGAATTAAAAATATTACGCAATTACTTGCAAATATAAATATACTATCATACTAATAAAGTGTAACCTTAAAATCACCTAATTTGCTGTTTTGAAAAACAACTAATTTTATTGACTATTTATGGTTAACAACAAAACATTATTTTTCATACTTTATGTGAAAAACTTTTAGTTTACAGAGTTTACAGACATTCATAAATATACACCGTATTTAAAAGATTGCAAAGATTGATGCTGTTATTTTATTTAATAATCTTTCTTTTTATTTCCTTCTATATTTTTTTCATTTTTATACTTTATTGAAAAGGTCTTAGAAAATTCAAATAACATTTTATAAAAAGATTAATTTGAATCAAATTTTTATAAAATTTTAAGTTGATTTTATAAGGACTTTTTTCAGTAGGGAAAATATTTTCAAAAAGTAAATTTATTACAAAAAGCATATCCTAAATTAACTATTTTCAATATTTCACCATTTATGAAATTATTTTAAAAATTTAAAGTTTCTTTTAAAATATTTGCTAAAATTAGTCAAACTCTACTTAAACTCAAGATTCGATCAAAAGGTAATTTAAAATTTCTATTTTCATAAATAAACGCAGTGTAAATTTATACTCCAAAAACAATTTGATAAAATAAACGTTTCTAATTCTTTTTTGTAATATTTATCAAACACAAAAATATGTCATGAATATATTACAGAACTATTACTGACTATGAGTTTAAAATCAGTAAATTAAATTTTATCATATCTTAGAATTATAATAATAATACTTACAATAATTTTATACCAGTTAGATTCGCTGACTGGTACTGAGTATGGCCGTCCATTTCGCATATTACCATGTGGCAGTGGGCTGTGTTTTCTTGTAAAGTATGCACCACTCTTGCTTCTTGGTCTGTTGTGATATGATCTTGTATTATTATTCCCAGTTGCAGACATCATCACATCATCATCGTTAAATTGCTGTTTGATAAGAGCATTTCGTTCTGGTTTGTAATTCTGCCTCTTGAACGAAACTTTAGGTTTATGCTTCATAAACTTGGAGGAGTCATTTGTACGTCTTGTTCTGTCATCATGTCCTGTGGGGCAGACAACATTTTGCAATGAATTAAAACAACGTAAAAAATAAAACGTTAACTGTGCCCAATGAAAAAGTAATAACGAAATAATTTAAAGGTTATACAAATTTCCACGGAAAAATTTCGTGTGCAAATTGAGAAACTCAAGGTAGCAAGAAGACGGAGCGTTGAATCCTCACCAAAGTAATGTTTCTCATCGGGGGGATTGTTCGGACGACCACGGCCACCTCCCCAGAAGGGTTTGCTCGACTTTTTAGGCATTTCCGCACTCTTCGTCCCCAGGTGCACGGAAGGGTAAGTGCGCAGCGTACACTCGCAACAGAAGAATCCAATTATGCGAGGCTTTTATCAGCTACATTAAACTCACGATTACCGTCGTGCGCCGTCGTCCGAGAGTATCGCCACAAAAATTAAACGGCACAAAAGTCTACGATTTGGTTGTTTCCTTCACTATACTGTATATCCACTTTCCTCTCGAACGCACAGAAACAACTGATTGGCAGCGGCCATATTAAGGTTAATTACATGCAGGAAGGCACGATCCAGCAAGTATTGCAAATGGCAGCCCTGGCCTGCATTAGCGACATCTATGTGTATTAGTGCCATCTGTAACTATGTACGCGGTCAATTTAAATTTTCATCATAGTAGACCTTTTTTTTGCCCAGCGGGGCTAATAAAATGCCACTTTTACTCCCGGCGCTTGTTCATAAAAGTCTTATTTTCGCCCTCGCTAGACAAAAAAATTACATATGGACCACGAGAGTAAGTAAAGAACGCCTCAGATCGCATGTTTGACGCCCTCGCCTTCGGCTCGGGCAGTCAATTACATGCGATCGATCTGAGACGTTCGTTACTTTTACTCCCTTGGTGCATAAATAACTATTTTTAACGGCTTTATTTTGTATAGTAAAGTAAACTCTATTTATAAAATGAAATTAATTTTTGTCACCACAAGTAGTAAAATTTATAATTCAAAGGTTCTAAATCTGGCCTGCATCAAAACTTCGAAACACTATAATACAGTTTTGCAAGTGTCTAATAATATCGAAGCTCACGTGATTCGAATCCCGCGTAACAAATATATACTATCCCTAGCAGAAATTTTTAAATGTAAAAAATGTAATAAAAAATAGGAATTCGTAAAATAGAAAAGAATAAAATAAAGTAAGGAAATTATGAGGAAATTCAGCTAGATTGGGGGAGGATTGAGGGGTCGCGATTCTGTAAGCTGTACAAAAGTATAAAGGAGCGGGCGGGCAAAGAGACCTATTGGGAAAAGGGGGGTGGAGGGAAAGGTAAGATAAGGGAACAGTGGGCGAGGCTGAGGTGTGGAAATGTAGAAAACAGAGGGTTTGGAGGGAGGGAAA
>JAXIUT010000007.1:113596-131853 GCA_035586675.1 Eurytoma californica | reverse complement strand
TTATGGTCACAAAATATGGTCACTAGTTGGTGACACGATCATCTATTATAATGGATGTTCTACCAGAAATTATGGTCCCAAAATATGGTCAATATTTAGTGACACGATCATCTATTATGGTGGATTTTCTACCAGGGTTATAGTAATTTTTATTATTGATTTTTCTCAGTGTAATTTTTAGTAAATCTTCCTATTGTTTCGTTTTTTCTCAGTGCTTAATGCTTGCTACGACAAAAATACTCGGCGAAACCAAGTTTAAATCGACATTATTATTTTCGCGCAAAAAAACACACTCGCAATGATCATTTACGATTTTTTTACGAGGCGCGACACGTAATGTTCGACGAGGAGAAGGCAGTGCTCATTAAAGGCCCACGCGGAAGAGGCCCGAGACGATGCTTTTCTTTCTCCGCTAGAAATTTTGTCGTCGGGGCGCTCGGGCACTTGGGAAATCGCGCGCCGGTATAAAACCGCGAGATAACGATCCGCACTCGTTGGGATCGACTTTGACAGAGGCATATATCATTATGAAAGCCGCTCTTTCTTTGCATTATCGCCACGGCGTAATAAACGCTTTTAACAGCTCGCCATTTGAACGTCAAAAAAAAAAAAAAAAAGATCGCCGCGTCGGGGCGATTCATTAACCACTTTCTACCGAATAAACTTACGATCCGCATTCGCGCCTTTTACGACTTTTGCGAAATTGCATAAAAAAGAATGCTTACGTTTAAGGAACTTGTCACTTCACCTAAATGGAGTTTATTCAAGATATAAATATATCGAAACATTTGGAAAAAAAGCTTTTTAAGTGTAGATGATCAAAATGAGCCTTGTCTTCACAGAAACAAAGATTAAAGAAAAAGAATTATTTAGTAAAATAATTAGAATGTAGCAAATATAAAATCATTGATTCTTAATTTCAAAAAGTTCTTAAATAAAAATCTCATTTCCTCTATTAAAAAAACGATGGCAGGATGTTGTGAAGCCTCGAAAAAGGAGATTTTATTGGATAATGGTTAAACATCCGGTGGCGCCAAATTTCAAAATGTTTTGATATGAATTTTACATTTTAGTTTAATTTTGGTTTATTTAAATAGAATATTAAGTTTTCCAATTGTACTCTAAATTTATGCTCTAAATGCCGATTTAGATTCTAACATAAAATGAAACAGCAATATAACGTGTTGTCATTTAGTCTAGTATGTGTTGAATATAAGTTAAAAATAAGTACTATGCCCTTATGAAACTAAAAAGAAGTTATTGATATTTAAGAATTTTCTGAAATTTACGAAAAGTGAAAAGGAAGTAATTTGGTTTTTACTAGTCTTCTAAAAAAATTAATCATAAATTGGCCAGAATATGCATTTTTAGGCTAATTAACGGTTAATCCTTTTACAGAGTTATTCTGCTTTCAACTTACTTATTTTAAGAAATGTTTTCTTAAAGAAATTCTAATATACAAATAAAATAATTGACCTTTCAACAGCGACGAAGTTTAAGTTAAAAAATCTAATGTTTGCGGTACCTCAACCTTATCGATCATACTCGCGCCTTCGCTCTCTTTCCGTCGTATCACGCAGTGCTGTCAAACTATAACTCTACCAGTCGGAAATTTCTATCCGAATGCTGACTCACGCAGTCAGGAGACAACTACAAAATTTATGTTTAAAAAAAATTGTTCACATTTACAGACTGCTCGGGTATAGTACAAACTGTGAGAACGACGTAGGAGAGGAAGAAAGAGAGAGAGGGCTCGGCGTCGTGACTCGCGGAACGTGATCCGATATAATTCCGCCTCTCCGCCGGGGGAGAGAGACGCGATCTCTTGAGAAACTCCGCTCGCGCTCTCATAGACAGACGCCGGGGCTCTCCATTGCCTTTGCCGGCATCGACGAGGCCCCTACTCCTCTCCTCTCTCTCGGTCTATTCCTCGCTGCCTGCGCCGAGCGCACTTTCAAATTCATCCGCTTTGTGAAGCACGTCAAATTCCAATTAGTCCGGTTCTGCAGTCGCTCTGCTGCGTGGGAGCTAATGCTAATGCCTGCGTCATGATGAATAAAAAATTGCGGGCTTCAAGAAATCATTGTAATTGTTTTCTTGATCATTTTTAAATGTAAATCTCATTGTTCTCGTAAGGTAGCAAGGTGAATTTTTAAAAAATCGCTCTTTTTCAGATTGGCTCAATTTTTACTCGAATTGAGTGGTTTCTCGTTTTTTTCGTATTTTCAGAGCGATGATTTTAGTGAATTTTTTTATTTCGAGAAAGTCGGTCTCTTGGTACATTATTATAAGATAAATGTAGATAAGAACATTACAGGTACTTATAACTAAAAGTATGAAATTGAAGAAAATGTAAATTAGCTATAGAAGAATGTTGGAATTGAAATCCAGAAAACAATTAAAAAGTTTTCTAGAACTGAAAAACGTTACTTTCATCATGTCTTTTGTCGTAAAACTTTTTTTATAATTTGAAAAATTAATGCAACAGTTAACCGAAGAACAAAGTTTGTCAAGGTGAAGAAAAATTTGTCTTTTAAACTTTTTTTATAATTTGGAATTCAAAGATAACAGTTTCTAACAAGTAAAACGAAAAAACTTTTGAACTGAACCTTAAACAGTTAAAATGTTTGTTTTTAACAGAGAATTTCATTTGTAGGGAGTGTATAAGTTAACATGGCACATTAACTGCTAATATAGTTTAGCAATTACAGAAATAAGTATTTTATCAGCAAATACATATCAAATTAATCATGAACAACTATACCAAATTATAGAATGTAGAATAATTGTTTATTATAAATTACAATATTAAAAAAAATTAAATTTACGAGTAAAAATGAACAAAATTAGTAGTTTTTCCAACAACTAAATGCATTAATTTAAAAAAAATGTTTAGATGTTTCAAACAAGTAATTTAGTTGGAACCTCTTAAATAAATAATTAGCATAAAAAAAGATGATTGCACCCAATCTAAATCGGTCCTTTTATCACGCTTTCAGAACTGTACAAGCTGACGGGCGAGGTGCTGGGCGAGGGTGCGTACGCCTCGGTGCAGACGTGCGCCAGCCTCTACACGGACCTCGAGTACGCCGTGAAGATAATCGACAAGATACCGGGGCACGCGCGCGAGCGCGTTTTCAAGGAGGTCGAGACCTTCCACCATTGCCAGGGCCACCCCAACATCATCCAGCTGATCGAGTTCTTCGAGGACGACGAGCGCTTCTACCTCGTCTTCGAGAAGGTCAACGGCGGCCAGCTGCTCAACCGCATCCAGGAGCGCGTGCACTTCAGCGAGCGCGAGGCCAGCCAGATCATCGGCGAGATCGCCGGCGCGCTCAAGTTTCTCCATAAGAAAGGTTATTATCCCTTGTCATTTTTTCTTTTTTGTGCCTATATCGTCGTTCCTGACGAACAAAGCCACGAGATTCCAGTGAAAAAAAAGTATATTTCGTCAGTTTCCCCCTGGAACATCAGACATTGTCCAAGAACGTTAAACGTTTTGAAATCGTTTAATAAACGTCCTCTTGAACATTTGTGCTGTTAGTTCTACAAAAAAGGTACATTTTGCGAGATTTATGTGAAAAAAACTTCACAGAAAATTTCCAAATGTGCTTTTCTTCGCGGCAAAATTCAGTATCGTGCTTTTCTTTGCGGCAGATTTGAACTGTGCTTTTTTCGTCCAAAAAAAGTGAAATGAGTTTTTTTTTCAATGAACTGAATATAAAACTGAAAATTAGAAATTATTTTAGAAAATGTGAATAGTGACACATTTTATGAGAAAAGTCGTTCACAATACCTTCATAATATATCATAACAAAAAATAAACACAAATTAAGTTCAAATTTCGGTTCTCATAGCAGCGAAAGTGTTAATACATTGAGAAAAATTCTAGTAAAAATTGCAAAAATTCTATTAAAAATTACAATGCGGTGTAGGAAAGTTGTCACAGACTGATATTTAGTTAAAAAATTACCATTTTCTCTAGTAAAATTTACTAAAAATTTAGAAAAATTACCGTACTTTCTAATAATATCTACTAAAAATTTAGAAAAATTACCGTATTTTCTAGTAAAATGTATTCGATAGTGTTTTAGCATAATTTATTAGAAAATTTTTCTAGAGAAGATGGTAATTTTTCAGCTAAATATCAGTCTGTGGCCACTTTCTTATACAATATTGTAATTTTTCCTCACTGTATGTGAACGATTTTTGCATGTAAAATGTCACTATTTATATTTTCTAAATTAATTTTGTAGTTTCAGGTTTAAATGATAGTGGGGTTATAAGTTGAAATTGAATAGAAAAATGAGAAAATTATATTAAAAAATAGCACCTTTAGACACGGGTACGGAAGTCTAAGATTATTTACTTCCTGTGATGTATTTTGATTGGAAGGACACAGGAGTTAACTATAATTTCTTCAAATTTCAAACAATATTGTAGTTCGGGAGCCGAAAATTAAGTTGCGATTTTGGGATTAGAGTGTTATACAATCAAATTTTATAAAATTTAAAGAAACTAAAAATAAAAAATAACTGAAAATTTTTTCAGAATTTTTATTTTTTTTTTATTTTTTATTTTTTTTTTTTTTATTATTTTTTTTTTTTTTTTTTGCTAAAAAAATAAAGATCTGGTAGGGATAAATAAGATAATAATTCATATAGTCGAGGAGTTATAAATGATTTTGCAAACACTTTCTAATTTATATTTTCGTAATCGTAATACATAATAGATTTCTCCAAATTATAATCATTAAAAGTATTAAAATGATTCTTAAATCAAATAAGGAACTTCCTTTAAAAAACACTATCGGCTATAACTAATTATCTTACTTATTATTAATCATTTTGTAATTCGTAGGAGTAGATTTTTGTAACTTTTTTATTGTCGTTTTAAAATTTTCATGGTCTTGCAATCTTCACGTTTTGTATTGAAATGAAGTAAACTCACCTAGTAATTAAAAAAAATAATAGAAAACGAAACAATGAAGCATTGTACATTTAAATTGAAAATAAAAAATGATTGTAGCAATTTGTAACTAATTTTTCAGTATTTTCCTTTCGTAGTACACAAAGTGCTACAACATAATCATACGTTAGATAAACCCAGTAACACTTCACCTCAAAATAGATGCATATCCCTGTAAAACCTTAAGCGTTAAAGTCGATGGGAAAGAACGTTAAAGCAAAAGAACCGCGCCCCTTTGCCTATTTTGCCGTTCGTTTACGCAATCCGCTGAAAATTTCTAGTTGTATTAATTTTCCTGCACGGGCCGCTTTAAACGCAATTAAAGTGTTATTTTACGGGCAAAACGGCAATCACGACGGGCTGGGGCAATGAAAATTGGAAGGAAAAGAATAGCGTATCGACATAATGAAAGTCGGTTCATTGAACGGAGCATTTAGGTAATGAAGCATAAGTGCAGCGGCCGCCGCGTTTCGCAATGCTCTATCCCACGCTGCGCTGAGAACGACTCGATCGCGTAAGGCGCTCTCAAGCGACTCTTAAGACGCTCTACCGGTAATAGATCCAACAAAGAGAATTTGACGAAAATTAAAAGATTTTCAAATAAAAGCCTAATAAAGTCCCAGTTAAATTTTTTCATTATAACATTGTGTCTTATGAGGAGTCACTTCTTTATTGCGATGTTTAAATCAATTAACAGATTCTTTTGAATAAATTCACAGAAATAAAGAAATTTAATAACTTTAAAAAAGGTTTAAAAGTCATTAATTACCTAGAAGAGTTACAAAAAATTATGTATTTCTGAAAATTGGTATTCAAAATCAAATTTTTTTTCTACATAGGAAATGGAACAGAATACTCTAACTCTCTTGTATGCACAAGAGACATTTTAAAAATTTGTATGTCTAGACTGAGAAAAAGGAAAATGTACTATAAATTCTTGAAGGTGTAGAACATTCTTGAAACGAGATAAAAAATTCAAAAATTTCGCAAAAATTACAAATTTTATAGTAAAATTTGCAATAATTATGTTCATTTTTACAATACAAATAGTGTTTTTATCTCGATTCAAGTCTGTCTTCTACTTTAAAAAATTATAGTATTTTTCAGTGTTATGATTGAAAAAATAAAAAATTAATTCTAATTTTTACAATAATAAATAAAATAACTTGAAAATTAACTGGTTAATTTCTTTTATCATTACAAACAGGTAAAAAAATTTTTAAAAATGATGATTAAAAAATTGTAACACTCTCCCCTTAAAATAGCTTTTCGTAAATCACTGTAACGAAATTTATGTATTTGTTAATTTGAGCGCGCTTCGCGTGCCTAGTAGTTTGTGCAACCTAGTAGTTTTGCACAAACAATTTATCGACTTCTCGAAGAAAAATCGATTATTCGCCTATTATTTGTATATAAAAAATAAATGGATAAAACGTTAAAATCGCTATTGCAGGAATCGCCCACCGCGACCTGAAGCCGGAGAACATCCTTTGCGTGTACCCGGACAAGCTGACGCCAGTGAAGATCTGCGACTTCGACCTCGGCTCCGGCATAAAGTTCAACAACTGCGTCTCGTCGCCGATCGCGACGCCCCAGCTGCTGACCCCGGTGGGCAGCGCCGAGTTCATGGCGCCGGAGGTCGTCGAGGCGTTCATCGGCGAGGCCAACTACTACGACAAGCGCTGCGACCTCTGGAGCCTCGGCGTCATCATGTACATCCTGCTGTGCGGCTACCCGCCGTTCTACGGCAACTGCGGCACCAACTGCGGCTGGGAGCGCGGCGAGAACTGCCGCGCCTGCCAGCAGATGCTCTTCACCAGCATACAGGAGGGCCACTACGAGTTCCCGGACTCCGAGTGGGCCAACATCTCCAAGGAGGCCAAGGATCTCATCAGTGGCTTGCTGGTCAAGCAGGCGAACCAGCGCCTGAGCGCTGAGTGCGTCTTGGCGCACCCGTGGGTCAACCCGGGACCGGCCACCCGGAATATCGCCGATCGCCCACTGACCACTCCTCAGACCATTAGGTACGCTGTCCTCCCCATTCGCAGCACGGCTAGCAATGTTTGCTGTACAGAAGAATCGTGCAACTAGTTTGCGCACACTCAAAGAAATAAAGGGTTAGATTGCCTTCAAATACAAAAGCAGTGATGACTGTATCCCTGTTAAAAATACCCATTTAGAATCGATTCAAAAAAATTAATCAATACGTTTTTTTAATCGGTAATTTCCGTATTAAAACCAATTAGGATTTTATTGGAACCGATTACTTCCGATTATTTGTAATCGGTTGAAAACTTATTTAAAACAATTACGTACTATAAATCCCCATTATAATCGATTACTTCCGATTATTCATAGCATACATATTTAAACCTATTCTGATTCAAACTTGTTATTGCCGATTCAAATTTGCATCCAGTAAAAAAAATGTAAGATCTTATCGATTTTAGCCAATTTGTTCCGATTATGACAAATCCGTACATAATCGGACCTTCCGATTAACCCTACTAGAACCGATTTGCACCAATTAAAATTAATTAAAATTATATCGGTATTAATCGGTTCTATTTGGGTATTTTTAGTAGGGTATGCACGTGAACTTGCTGCAATTTGAGTTTCAAGCAGTTTTTACTTGGCGACCGAGTAAATCGTACTGGTGCTGAATGACGCGAGCAAAAACTGTTGGACAGTTTCAAGCAGATTCTGCTTGGCTGTAGCAGTAAAAGGCACTTGGGCTGTAGCAGTAAAAGGCATCCCTACTTTGTTTTTCCCGTAGTTTTGACTTGAGTTTCAAGCCAACCCTAACCATTTCTTTCTTTCATATTATTTTCGTGCATATTATTTTTTTGCACATTGTTTCTGGGCACTAGTCTTCAAGAAATGTGCACAAAAATAATGCACGAAAATAATGTGCACGAATATTGTGCACAAACTAGTTCGTGCACGATTCTTCTGTGCACTAAACATTTTCTTAGCTAATTCGATTACTATCAAGTGTACTAAGTACACTTTCATGTAAATTGTTATCTCTTTAATCATCAGTGTTACGTATAAGTAATGTATCAAAAGTCCAACTGAAAAAAAAAACAAAAAATTTCTAGTTTTACAAAATTATTGGATTGGATTTTCTTAAAAAAAATTTGCTTAATACTTTCATTGCTACGAGGACCAAAATTTTGATTTAATCGTACGTATATGGCTCATGTAGCAATGGAAGTGGTAAAATAAGGTGTTGAATGACTGATTTAATTCTAAATTTATTCGAATTAATTACATTGTACTAAAATAAAAAAACTAAAAAAAAACTTTTTGTTGAAAATAATTTTCTTAGTATAATCTAATCTAATAACGTTTTGATTATAAGGTTACATTTGCAATAAATTATAATAGTAAAATATTTAAGACAAACGAGAAAACAAAGAAAATCTCAAAATAATCTTTTTTTCAAAAATGTCTCAATTTAAAAATTTCACAGAAAAATTTTTTTTTCACGTAGTAATTTATTGACGTGATCTCAAAGGGTTAATTAAATTTTCTTTACAATGTTTTTCTTATATTTCATTTAATTTCTTTATACCTAGGTACTATATTTCATGTTTTTTCAACTAGAATAAAGTGAAAATTTTTAGAAGTCACTCAATTAAATAAAAAAAGCAATATTCTTTTATTCTTCAAAACACGTTAACATACGAAACCTTTAGTATCTAAAATCATGTTTAATTTAATAAATATTTTACCTTTTTATGTATATGAAAATGCCCTGTGTTTAGAATGTGTAAGTAGAAACAGACGAGTTCAGTAATCCACTACAAGTTCGTTTCTACACTTTCTCTTTATACTTAAGAAGATAATTAAAGTAATTGTGTACATTTTAAACACGTGGGCATTGTCCTATTAATAAGAATCTAAATGAAAAACATAAGTTTGTTTTGAAAAGTTTCCTTTGAATCGAGACCAGTATGCTAACGACGAGCGCACTATTTTGCATTGCAGAAGGAACAACTCCGCTCGGGAGCTGTCGGTATTCGCAGAATCAGCAATGGCGGTGAACCGCGTCGTCCTCCAGCACTTCTCGGTCAATCTGGAGGAGCTGCTGGAGAACCGCGAGCCGCGCCTCTCCACCTCCTCGACCGATGACGACAACCATCCCTACGGTCACATGTCGGACTCGAGCAGCGAGCTCTCGGAGAGCCACTCGTCCGGCGAGTACGAGCAGCACTCAACGAGCGCCAAGGAGGAGGCGCGCGAGAGCGAGACCAGCGCGGAGATCGGGATAGTCGGCAAGCCCCGGCTGATCGACAAGGACCCGCTGAACATGTTCGGGCTGTCGCCGCCGAGCGAGAGCCGCCTGATGCAGCGCCGCCTCAAGGCGCGCTCCGACATGCTCATCCGTCAGAGCGCGCCCATCGTCGCCTCGCCAAGTGGCTGAACTGGCCGGACCGCGAAGATCAGAATGAAAGCCTCGCGCGTCCACACCTCCAACCTAACACCCTTCTTCGAGCTGCTCTCCTACCATCGTCCGCCGTATTAATCACCGTTGCTGCTGCTACTGCTGTTGTCGTTGCCGAGCCACCACGGGCGAGCCAATCCGAGCGAGCGTTCATTTTGCGATCCATCCCGAGTCTACATTTTAAAGAAGGTCGCGCTCGCACGGAGAACCGTTCAACGCTTTCGGCAGATTGTGACTTTTTTTTGCAAAAGGATGACTTAATTCGTTCGAATCTTTTAAAACGTTGAATATTGGTGATCGCTTCGTCCGTGGTATTTGTATGCATTGTACAGTCAAAGACGTACTTCTTATGGATACACCTTCAGTACACATACGAGTTCGCATAGTTAGGAGGACACTGCACTTGAACGGACTGTGCATTGTGACGGTTGAGCGAGTCGATTGTTTGTCGAGGTAGAATGGATTTTACGTGCCTCGTCGATCGGCGAGGCACCTGTGCCATGCGTATTATTTGCAGATTAGGAGCAGTATGTTTGCTTCGGTTGCTTTCATTTGTTTGATGGGTAGACGTTCGACGACAGTCGAAACACTATCCAGTTAATTTAGCATTGTACGCACAGCATTTCCTTTTTACATTCAGTTTTTATTTTTTACTTGTATTTTATTGTACACGTAACTTTGATTTATTCAATTTTGTCGTTTCCCGTTTTATTCTAACGGTTTTCTAATTTTTAAAATGAAATTGTGCGTGGAGTATGCACTACTTACTTTCAATTATCTCGAGAAGACAACGAGCAACGATACATAACTCGACAATAAATTTGTCTGGGTGCCTGTCTCGATTGCTCTTAATACGACTCGTGATTCCTTTTTAATAGCTTTACCAAACTTTTCTAAATTTAATTTACTAAAAGTAGTTAAAAATCAATTGCTTACTAAAAAAAAAGTATTTGTAATGAAAAAGCAACAGCCGTACAGTGTCCTCCAATGTGCATCGGTATTGTTGTACAGATTGCTCACTAGCATTGTAAGGATTAGCTGTAGATCGTAAGTTGATAATGGTAAAAATTTTTAACGAGCGGAAAATAATTATAGAGTAGAATTATATCGCAGAAAAGACGGAGCTATCAAACCATCTTCTTTACAAGTGCTTAAAGAGTTTAAAAAAAAAAAAAAAAAAAAAATAATCATTGTAGCACGTAGTGCGTAAAGGAATAAATTCACTTTATGTGAAATCCTTTAAAATTTGTACCTGTGTTATGAGCGAATTAGGCGGGAGGAAGAAGATATGAGATTAATGAAACAGGTTTTCAAAAATAAATTATATGCTCAAGAAGTATATCTGCTGTCACGTCTTTAGGTTCGTTACAAAATTATAACTAGCAGCATCTTATTTCTGATTTTCTTTGTGTATCGAATTTAAAAGTCACAAAAATATCGCGTCGACGTAATTATAAATTGGCGTACTTTTTGTCGAAAAAGCTCAAATCAGCTGTTTTCTTTTAAATCATTTTAAAAAGAATCTTAAAGAGAACATTTATATTATACATTATTATTACTCTTCTTCCCGTACATTTGGTATTTACTGGCAATTGCTTTTATCCGTTTCTTTTTTATTATCTTTTTTCGATTATATAGTTTTTTTTCAAATTTTGATTGTTTATTGGAATTATTTGTAAAAAGTTTTTCCTTCAAAGCGATTTCGGACGAATAATATCAATTTTGTCATTTATGATATGCAGATTTTGACAGAAAACAATTTTATGCAAGAATTGCAGGTCTAATATCGACGTGTTTAGATTTATTCGCAGCACTCGATATCGATTAGAAGCCTCTCCCTGGTTTAGTAGTTTGTAAGAATATTTCGAATTCTTTCAAGATATTCGTCAAGTCTATTTGATCTGACAGTTTTAAATATTGAAAATATACATCTAGACTTTTATTGATAGAAAAAATATTAAAAAAAACTAATTTTTCAATTTTGGTATACTTTTTTGAATGAGACATTGACGAAAATATCTTGATTAGATATTCTTTCAAATCAAGTGTATGTAAAAAATATTACACTATAGAAAGTGTGTTGATCAATTGTCTGAGCCGATACGAAGGAAAAAATTGATGAAAAATTTAAAAAAAAAAAAAAAAAAAAAAGAAAAAAGAAAAAATGCCAATTTACAGCCCCCTGTGGTCTTTTAAATTCTTCGATTCACGCCAAAATACGATTGTAACGATGTTTCTCCGTGCCAGTGTTTTGACTTTTTTTTCTTTTCTCGTAAAAATAATAAGTGAATATATATTTTCTAAAACTTGCGGAGAGACATCGCCTGTACGCTCAGATATCAATGTAAATATCGAGTTTTAAAGTCCGCTTGCGCGGAAAAAAAAAATATCGATTAATAAATAAAAAAAAACTCACGGCGAGCGTACGACTATTAACGCGACAAAAGGAAAACAGAGAAACGTAATTTCGTCCAGACGCTGGCGCGGATGAAAAGAATTCAGTCGCTTTTTTAGTTATTTGTTTCTTCTTCCTCTATTTCGTTTTCTTTTCTCCGTATTCAGGATTTAAAGTCATTTTAGACTTATACAAAGAATGTGTGAGAGAAACAGTATGCGTGCGTTGTGTAAATAATCGGAGAGCAGAGAGAAAAAGTAAAATAAGTATTGCGAAAAGTTAAAGGAGGAATAAAAACTTAACTGAGAATTTACTGTGAAAACGAGATAATACATTTAAAAAAATGGCCATAATAAGCGATCGACGCACGCGGGGCGCAGCGAGTGTGAATGACGAGAATATCTGACTTAGCGTGAACAAATGACGCGAGCGAGAGATGTTTAAAGAAACGAACTATTAGTTTATAAGGCAAGAAATATTGTAAGAGAGGCGCCGCAAACGGCCCCCTACGTATGAGTGAGCAATGTGCACAACGTGCGAGTGATGATTTTTTTGCGTTCGAATGCGAGAAAGTGTGAATAAAATTCCCATTTTTTGGTAAAGCAAAACTGGTTTTCTCTAAGCGCCGCTGCGATCGTCGGTACCGGCGATCGCGAGCAAGGGCCGAGCCGTCATTTGTATTTTCAGAACAAATTTGACTGTAATGATTCGAATGATGCTTTGCGAAATGCGTTTCCAGAAAGCACTTCCTGCTGTATTATTGGAATTGACTCCGTCATTGCTATTCGAGCGCAAAACGAAATCTGATTACAAACGAACGGTATTAAGAGAAGCAGAGGCGCTAAAGCAGAGAGAACAGTGAGAAGAACGATGAGAGAGAAACGCGCAGCGGCAGTTTCTACACATGTGTACGCGTGGAGAGTTCGCTTTTTCTCTTTTCGACCCGCGAGATGAAAACAAAAAGTAATTATATATTTAACGAGGGATCAGGGACATGCACGACGTTGCTTCCGTCGATGAACCAGCTGCCAAAGTCACTAATCGCGGGCTCGAAGAGAGAAGAAGCGAGATTTTCGTTACTTTTTTTAAAAAGCAGAGGAAAAATGTCAAAAAAAAAAAAAAATAATAAAAAGAACACGAATCTTTTAAATTGAAACTCTGAGACTTTTTTTAATCAAAACACTTTATTATCCTGCACTCGACAAAATACTTTGTTCCATCATTCATTGTCATTTGTTTTTATTTTGTCGCTTGATCTTCGATGTTGAGGATTCTATTCGTTCTCTTCGACCAGCTGTGTATTATAATTACCGAGAGGAAAGTAGAACGTAATCTTTTTACATTGTTTATTAAAATAAATCATCACAGAAATAACCATTGTAAATATAACATCGAAAAGGGAGAGAAACATTCCTCCTCACGCCATCAGTACATTCGCATCGATCAAAAAACTTCATCGGCAAAATAAAATGAATGAAACAAACAGGGATAAATACCGGCATGGCGACTAAAATGAATCGCAGCCAAAAAAAAAACATGAAAATAAAAAAAAAAAAAATTTAATGATTCACCAGTTAGCGTTACTATAGTGCCTAGATTAGGACTAGACGCAATAAGTAAGTAGTTTACGCGGTCCTCAATCGACCAAAGCCCCCTAAACCTTTAATTTTCCTATACTTTTCCATGTATATCCTTTCGGAAAAAGAGAGAGACAAAAGAGTAAAGGTTTGACCATCGACGAGAAACGAGATGCATTTCTCGCTTATATACGAGAAATTACGAAACGACAAATTGGGCGCGACGCTCGTCAGCCAGTAGCGCATTGCGAGACGAACAAATGAACCGCCGGAAGAGAGAGAGATCGAACTATCGTTTCCTCGGCACATTGTGCACTGTCTTCGTTGTTTCGGTTCTGCGAAACGATCGCCTTCATTTTCCGATTGTACTTTGGGGTACGAAAGAGGCCTTTTTCACGCACGACTCTGAGCCTCCCTCGTAAACGCAAATGTTTCTTCGCTCGTAACAATCGACTTTCTGCGGAGTGGTCGAGGGCGGCGCGACAAAAAAAAGCGACCTTTTTACGTTATCGACGGCGACAGGCGCATACTTTATTTTTGTATTCGTTCACATCGTCGGAGGGAGCGAACAACCTGTAAAAAAAAAGTAAGGGAAAGAGAAGAGATGAATATATAATGTAAATAATTTCGTTTTTTATAAATTATCACAAAAGATCCTGTTATATTTTGGCAAAATTATTTATAAACCCGGAAGAAAGGGGGTGCCGGCTCTCCGCACACTTCGGCAAACACACGCATTTAACTCCAGTTTTCCTTTTTACGCCTCGTTCGTCAAATCGAATCGAGTCCGCCGTTCTTAAAAAAAAAAAAAATAATAATAATTAAAAGTGTGCGGAAAAAAGGCGACAAGAGGTGTGTACTTGCGATACACGAATTAGCATGTAGCGAAACATAAAGCAAAACGTTGAGACTGGATCGAGAACGTACAAACTTTGTTATAAACCTTCGTATAGCGATAAAAACGAGAGAGGGATGAAACTCGTATTCTGTGAAGGTTATCCAAATCTGAGGCGGCGATCGTTCGATTTGTGCATACATTTGGTCACTTACTTAAACGCATGTATCCAATCTATCCAAATTTTATAATCCGACGCGCAAAACGATTGTGGATAATGAAAAATAAAGGGATAAGCGATCGGGCTCAAACTTGGAAAACTTTTATATCAAAGCATGTAATCAGAGCGCGAAGATCTATTTAAGTAAATAAGCGTGAGGGGAGAAAGGGGACGAATGATAAACAGTATCTTCTGGGGGCTTGATTTTAAAATACATTTTTAAAGAGCATGTAATCCATTGAACCACTCCATGACATTATTTAGTTCCTTGTCTAATAGAATTCGACATTCTATCACATTGAACGTACGCCACCAAAAAAGAGAGAGAGTAAGCGATTTTTTTTTGAGTGCTCGATCCCTCCGAGGTCGATTTTAAAAAAGTAATACCCACCGCTTGATTATGATGTGCGTAACGAACGAACGAATAAAAGAGGAATGCAAGAATCGAAAACTTACCTCCCTTAGCGCGTAATGTGCCGTGATTAAGGAACGAAACGACTTAGATTCTGTTTCGAGTATGTACTTTTTTTTCGAGCGCAAAAAAAAGGAATGCCAGCGAGGTACGGACATTGACATTGTCGCTTTGCCGCCGACGGATTTTTCTGTATGATTATCCGGTGAACGAAGTGTGCACCGAACACGCGTGAGACGACAGAAAGTCAAGCGAGCGATATACTTGTGATTTCATTTTTTTTCCTTAGCGATGTAAGAGATACAATTGTAGCAAGGATGAGCCAAGAGATGATGATTACTGGAGTTTGAAACGATTCCAGGCTTGGTTCCTGTGTGCTCCGGCAAAATTCACTCGAGTCAGTTGAATGGAAATGATCAGTATTTTTTCGGTCCTGCCGCGAGGATAAAAAACGCAAACCAATAATCAAAAACCTCGTTGCACCGATGAAAAAAAAAAAACAATTCAAATTTAAGGGTGAAAAAAAATTGATCGATGAGTTTTGCCGGGGCGCGGGGCCGCTTGTGCATTTTTGTAAACCGCAAACGATCGAAGCGTCGCGCTGAGTTCCGTCAGAGTCGCGCAAGCGCGACGACAGTATTACATACTACATTAGTATACAAGTATAAACCCAAAACATTGGAGGAGAAAAAATTACGGATTAAAAAAAAATCGTAAAATCTTTAGCGTACATCGAGGAAGCTCCTCGAGCTAAGAGACCTAGTGTGTACTATTGGCTCACGATCTGAAAACCTTTGCGATTCGATGATATTTACATAAAAAAAATGGTGAAAAAAAGAAGTGAATTTCGAAGGAGGTCTGCGCTCTTACTTTTGTCTCGTCGCATTCATTGACGCTGATTTTTAATTTGCCTACGATGAGCACAACCTATTTTACAATTTTTTTCAGTGCTTACAAGTTAAGAATATCTTGCACAAACACTTAATAACGACGTTTAAACTTTAATTTCGAAGACTAATTCATTTGTTCATTTTGTCGATTAGAAAAGAAAACGATAAATTTTTAATTTTTTTCTCGATAAGAAAAATAGCAATCAGCCATATTGCGATTTTTCACTTTTAGCAAGAGACTGCAAAGTTTGAGGACGCTGAGTGCATACTGAATGAGGCAGTTTGTGAGCGACGAAACAAGAGGGGAGCTAGATAATGACTACTGTTCACTTTACGAGAAAAAGATTTTGTAATGTTACTGCGCCGGACTAACCATTATTAATCGTATACTTTATTCGATTATATGCATTATTAATGGGGAGCATCGATAATAAAGTCCACTAAAAAAATTCACCGTTGCGTTTTTAATTTTAACCCTTCATCTATTACTCTAGAGAATTCCAATATTTATCCTGTTTTTATCCCGTCGTTTTTTTATTTAAAAATATTTTTTTCATTCATGAAACTTTTTTTCGTTAATAGTATAAATTAATTGTTAAATATTTATTTGATTTATTTGAATAATAATTTATTTCGAGTATTTAGAAGTAAGCCTTATTCATACTTATGTTGCACCAAGCCAAAAGGATCGAGAAGTATACACTACTACTATTACTTAGAAAAGACTAAAAACTTTAAGCAGTATTCAGTGTTACGTAATTTCGTATACTTCAGTTGCTTTAGTTAATTACAATCTTATAAACCATATCAAAATTTTATTTAATAATTGGATCTGCATTTCAAGTATATTTCAAACTTCCTGTGTAAAATTTCATCTTTAGTTTTTATTTAAATTCTACACCTATTATTGATATTCTAAAAATAGAAAAAGAATTTTGAATATAGAATTTTTTCGATAAGTATTGCCGCGTTGCACGAGTTCAAAATCTACAATTTGAAATTATAATAATAATAATTCCGTTCAATAATATATTTTCTTTAATAATATTCGAAACTTCTGCTAAAGAAATAGTATTGCAGAATCAGAAAAATTGTAAAAGTGAAAGTTTGAACATTTATTTCCGTTGTGAAGTGAACAAGTATACTATTATTCTTTAAAATACGATCCTTTTTTTACGAAGCTGACGTCACGTCACAGGGTATTTTACACGCAGTATACACACGTGACTCGCGCCTCCCCTCTTCAACTCTCCTACTCTCAAGTCCTCACTTCTTTATCAGAGGTCCTCCCGGCCGGTTGACCTTTGCTAGTGGCGCTAGTGCTCGTGATCTAAATTCTTTCTTTTGTTTGGAGTTTTAATTTTACAAAAGCATCAGACTAGAGAGTCGAAACTGATAAAATACATAGGTGTGTTTATTAAGCTGCTGTGAACGTGTGAATTTTCTAAAAGGTTATCTTGATTCGAGTGCTTCACGATTTTTGTTTGCAGAAGTGCGACTTTGACCCGGTAACGAAGAAGGAAGTGAAAATAGATCTTCAGAGCTCGTCATCCAGGAGGTAGTGTCGAGGAGGCAGTCCAGGGGATAGCTTCGTCGGCTTAAAAGGTTCTCTTCACGAACAGAAGTTTTGGATTAATTCTTAAACTTTGACGAAAATGACACAAGAACGAAAGTCAGGTAGGCTCATTTATCCACCTCGAGTGATCTCAGGAAAAGTAAAAACTTAAAAATTAGATCCATTTTTTTTTATCGAGTGTTAAGTGAAAGAAATTTAGGCAAATTTATTTAAAAAAAAAAACAAAAGATCCGTATAATCATTCAAAATTTAATCATCCGTTCAAGTATTGTAATTGAGCATGTTCAAGATAAAACACAGTGATTCTTTGTAGTGTCCCACGCGGTGCATTCTGTAAAAACAAAATAGTCGCGCCAACGAAACGCCGCGTTCCAGGAAGCGCTCGCGTCGTCGAGTTCGAACGTGCTCGCCGATAAGTATATATAGTTGCTGAGGGCTCGCGCGCGTTAGAAAGGGAGGGAAAGCAAAAAATGTGCGGCGCGGCAATTCGGTGAGACAAACGTGCCACATGAATATTACAATGATTTAAACATCTATCTTACATATAGATAAGAGGTTTATTATTAATTTTTGTTTCCCACGTAAAAAAATTTTGTAAATTTTTTATAAAATGTGTTTTATAAAAAAATGGATATGCAAAGTTTTATAAGTTTTTTTATAAAATCTTTTTTAGGTCAAATTTTATAAAACTTTACAATAAAATAGTTATTTCCCGGCCTCCAAAATTGTAAAATTTTATAAAATTTAATGTTAAAAAATTCATTTGATTAAAATCTTATAAAATTTTACACAATTTTTTCACGTGGGTTATTGACAGAAATATTAATTTTCGATAAAACAATGTTTAATGTGGGAAAATGGGTCCAGGGAATGAATACGCGAGAGTTCAAGTCGGAATAAGATACTCGTTTATTTAGAAAAGATCTATACAGTC
>JAXIUT010000007.1:102116-113496 GCA_035586675.1 Eurytoma californica | reverse complement strand
CGGACATTTTAACGTTCTTGGAACGTTTCAGGAACGTTCTGTAAACTTTCGATGGAACGTTCCTTTGGTTCCTCCAACGACGTTCCAGGAACGTTCCTAGAACGTTTTGTGCTATCTGGGTTACTATACTCAAAGTATAGTTAAATTGCTACACTCAAACTATAGTAAAATTACTATACTCGAAGTATAGAAAAATTAATATACTCAAACTATAGTAAAGTTACTGTACTCCAACTATGGTGAAATTACTGTACTCGAACTATAGTAAAATTACTATACTCAAGTATAGTCAAATTTGATAGAATAACAATAAATTTTGAAATGAACTATAGTAAATTTTACAAGAAACGGTAGTAATGTTTCTAATAACGTCAGCCTGTGCGAAAACATTAAAACTGACTATTCCAATTTTTAAGATAGAGTATTTTTCTCCGTGTGGAGGGACATAAGTTATCGACATTATAATCTAGTTTTCAGGCATCGAGTTGCCAATTTTCTTTTTTATACCAAATTGCTTAAAGACAAACAGTAGTTATTTATCGTTACAGCGCTAGTGCAGTTTTTTAACGAGTTCTGAGGAAAGTGTCGCTTACAACTTTGAAATTTACTTACGTAGTAAAAAGTTAACGAAAATTGTTACATCAAGTGTTTCAAACTTTTAAATTTTAAACTTTCTTCATAATTCCTCTGTACGCGACGCGGTTAATTTGACGACGAGTGGCAATCGTCCGACACAGCGTTAATTAACATCGAGGGGTGTAGGATACAGGGTGGGATCGACATCAAAGAATGAGATACTTGATGTAGTACACCGAGGCAAAGTTTCCGTTCCCGGGTCCCGCGCAACACGGGCGGCTTACGAACGAAATCTAAGAATTAATAAGGCATCGCGACTCGTTTCGATAGTCTTCCTCATAAATACAGTAGTCGTTACGTTAGAGATATACACAGTGTATATAAATCGTTGATTAAACGGTTCGATCGCATCACAGTGCAGCTCGGTTTTTTTTTCTTTTATTTTTCATCCTCGCCCCACTCGCGAAAAACGGACGCGACGCGTCGCGGCGAAGCAAACAGACCGGGCAAACAGAAATAACGAGTAATTGTCCCTTTTTTTGCGACCCGATAGATACACTGGCTCTCGTCTCCATTTCCCGCCGGGCCGGTCGAGGCTTCAACGATTTCTTCGATGCTCGCGAGGTGAGGTCAGCGCTTCGGCTAGTGCTTTTCAATTACGTGCATAAGGTCTTCTTGTGTTGAAGTGTGAAGGAAGTTTACATTTTATTGTAAAATTATCAAACTTTTCGATGCTATGGTTTAAGTAGTTTAATTAGGTAGTTTAGTTTATTATTTGGTGATAACTCGGCTTTTATAAAACGATGAGATTCTATCAAAAAAGTAAACGGCAGAAGAGAAAAACCTGTATGAAAAGTAGAAATTCTATAACAAAAAAAAAATCTTTGTAACTGCAAGTTGCATTTATTTAAATGCAGAGTATCGAAATTAACTTGAAAATTAGCGCATACTATCGCACTACTTTTTATAATTTTGATAATTAAAAAAGATTTTTTTTCAAATCAAGGTCTTTTTTCTTTTCTTTTGTTATATTTTTCGATAGCATATCTGGATTTGGTAACAAATAAAAAAAAAAGTTTATCTGACCTACTTCATCGAAAATTTTGAAGATTGGACTTTAATATGTTTACTTCCTTCCTATTTTGACATAAGAAATCCGTACCCAAAGTTTCATTCAAATCCATGAGAAAAACACTGTCTCCCTTTTAATCGGATGCCATCACTCATAACACCGCTTGCATTCATTTTGCAATAACTTTTCGCACTCATACAAGTAAAATTGATAACAAACTTCATTAAATAGCTTCGCATAACCATTAACAATCGACAATAATAATAAAAAAAAAAAGTAATAATGAATAACCACCTAGATTTAAAGAGAGACTACTACGGGTACCAGAGTCCCGGTAAATCCGGTACCCGCCGATAAAATCCATCCATCCGCTGCAGTCTCGCCGTCGATGAAATTGAAATGGAATAAGAACATCGGAAAAATTCGCGGGGGATTCTATCAGTCAAAGTCCGTCAGCGGCGTAATTTAAAATATACAACGGCGGCTCGCCCGCTTTAAAGGATATATATATATATATATATATATATATATGTCTCGGGGTGGCGATTCAGCGCTCTAGCCGTCGGGCGAAATTTCAGCGCGCACACGGGAAAAAAGGGGCGTTTATCGGCGGAATTACACGTCGGAACGTTATTTCCACGACGCAGCCGGGTGCTGATTCGACGGCTGGCCTTCCTTCTTCTCGTATACGTCGCGCGGCCTTGGGCTCGGCCGTAAATTCGCCGCTGGGATGGCTGTAGAGCCACCCCGACGCCTCGTTTGTTTTATACTTTCTTTTTTTTTCGACTCGTCCGTCCGCCTTGGCGCGTAGGTATATACACTCGGCGGAAGTTGATTCTGATAGAACTATTTACAAAACTGCAATGCCGCACGAAAATTTGGAGGTTTGAAAATATGATGCTAGTGGCGCTAGTTTCGCATCTTCAAAATCAGCATCACAGATTCAATTATCAGCAAAGATCAGAAAATAGCGCCACTAGTATCATATTTTCCAACTTTCAAATTTTCGTGCTACGTTGCAGTTTTTAAATAGTTCTATCAGAATCAACTTCCGTCGAGTGTACGTGTAGGTGCGACGAAGTCGCCCGGACGCATTGGCGCGCGCGCGAATGCGGAAACTTGATTTTTACGAGGCAAACCGCGCCTCGATTAGATTTTGATACCTCGCTGGCTGCTCTGCTTGCTCTGCTCTTATCCGGGAGTTACAGTCAATTTGGACGATTGATTTGAGGCTCGCGGCGAGTTTGGAAAAGCTATTTGGAGCTTTTAAACTTTCATTTTTTAGGTACACAGTTCTAGATTGAACATTTTTTGTGTGTCCTCGGTAAATGTGAAAATGGGTTCTCTTGTATTTCATCCGGTGAAAATTGGATGGTTTTTATTCACGTCAATATGACGTTACAGTGCCACATGGCCAACAATTATGCACTTATCCCCGTAAATCAGTAAAAATTCGCTATTTCAGAGTGAGGCAGCATTTAGATGGTGTCTTATTTTTCGTAAAAATCTTAAAAATGTTCGCGGAAAATTTGAAAAGTTTAAAAAAGTAAACTGATGTAATCATGATTTACAATGCAATGATCCTTTTTTATAAGACTGAATTATATAAACTTAATAAACATACAAAATTTTTTTATTCATTTCTTTTAATCCTGATAGAAACCGCCAATTAGGCCAAGCCACAATCTGGCTAAACTAAACTAACTGGTCGAAGTAGTGGCCAGTTATTGGTTAGAAACTGGTTTTACAAAAGCTAAAAATTGGCGATTTGTACCAGAACAGATTAGTAAGCAGATAATGAATAAGAAAACTTACTTTTATAAATAAATTATATTTATGTGTTTAACAATTCTACCTTAAAAAGTAATTATTACAAGAAATCATGAACGAATACGTTAATTTTAACATTTCAAAATTGCCTCGTACTTTTAAGTTCTTAAATGTGCATTATTCTTGAAACTAGTCAAATTTTCAATTACTGTTTACAGTTGAATTAGTGAAAAGAGCTTTGCTGTTTCGTGAACAATAAAGCAATTTCCACTAATTTTCGTAGTTTTCTACCGACTCTGCTTTAGAAGCTCCAGATAAAATGCAGAGAACGACGTTATAAAATAAAGTGTACATGTACAAATTTCCCTCACTTGCAGAGTGGGATTTGCTACATTCGTAGAATCGAGTTCACAAAAGAAAACGTAGACGAGCGCCGGTTGCTGTTTTTTTCGACTTCAATCGAAACATCGTCGGAGGCTGAGCTAAACTATTCCGTCAGCCGGCGGGAATTCCCTTTTCCAGATGCTCGCGATAGAAGAGTAATGAAAATTTCAAATGGCACGTCAACCCAATAAAAGAGCGACAGCAGCAGCAGCAGCGACTTGACAGGCCGGTCCGTCTGTATACCGGGCGCGCGGATATACGCGAATCGATCTTACACGCTTTTACGGCTTTGACTTCGTGCTGGAAGGAAAAGAGTCCACTTTCTGTACGTACGTACGTTACTCCGGCTTATAGCGCTGCCGCACACTTGCATACATATACACGCGCCTCGAGATGACACGCGGTAACGCGGCCGCTTCATTCCGCGCATAAATTATGCACAAGCCTTTCCGCTTATCCGCGAAATCACTTCCCTTTCTTTTCTTCGTTTTTTTCTTTTTATAGCCATTACGTCCTGCCCCGAGAATCTAATTATTACACGGAAATTTACGATAGCATCCGCGTGAGGTGGAATTTTTACTTTTTCTCTCCTCCTAGTCGGAGAAGTGTAAGATCTCGTTAATGTGTACGTTAGTTCGCAAATGCGGAAAACGTTTACCGTATATCGTACAGTCGTTACGGTAGTTAATTTACACTGATTACTTACGCATATATAAACTTTCGATATATACATTTAAATTTTAATAGAGATTTGCAAAAAAAAGAGATGATCGTTCGGTTTCCTCGTTCTCCAGCGGTCACGCGGGCACAGCCAGAACAACAGTGTGTGTATTCCCGACAGATCGGACGATTAAAAAAAAAAGTGTAGTCATCGTAGGTTTGATTATTGATTAAGTCGAAGATTGGCTTAGCAGACGCAACGAACGCAATTAAAAGGTAATAAATATCGGTAAATGAAGGGTGGGGATATGAGGGCTGTTAGAGAGGAGTGAGAGTTTACGTCAGCGCCCTCTCGATCTGCGAGAGAGTGACAAACCGGGCGACCCTTAGGTTTGTAGGCCTTAGGTTTGTAGGACGCGAAAAAGAGGAATGGAATGAGAATGAGGAATAGTGAAGAAAAAAAATTATTCCTTCATTATTTCATTCGTCAATTATTTCAATTATTTCTGTCTAATTCCTAATTGTTCCTCATTCCCATTCTTATTTCTCTACTTCGTGTCTGAGCCCTTATTATACGCGAAAATAACAGAAACAGGAACAGGAACACATGCATCAAAATACACTGCTTGTAGATGTACGTGTACGAAGGGCACATCATTCATACTTTCTTAAACCTCAGACGCGAAAAAGAGGAATGAAATTCTTAATTATTCCTGCCTTAGTCTTACTAATTCCTCATGTTCGTTGTTATTTCTTAAACCTCGGACACGAAGAAGAGGAATGGAAATAGTAATGAGGAATAATTAGGAATAAGACTGGAATAATTCAGAAACAAATTATGTCTTCCGTATTTTATTCGCATTCTTACATTGAAAAAAATAGTAGCGGAAAATTTACTGTAAATTGTTGAAGGCTGAGGACAGACTTGAAACGAGATAAAAATTACCATAATTTTTTGAAAAACGGCCGTATTAGATTTGGAAAAATTACAATTCTTCGTAAAAATTACTATAATTATGGCAAATTTTACTATAAAAATTGTAATTTTTCCAAGGACAATAGTAATTTTTCTCGGTGACACTAGTATGTCCCTCATTTCGAATAATTTATAGTAACTTTCCCTATTCAGTTTTCTCAGTGCAATGATTCCTCATTCCCTTTGTCATTAATCTTCTTCGCGTCTAAGCCCTTATTCCTCGTTTAAGGGCTTTAGTGAAAAAGAACAGGAACAGGAACTTAAAATACATTGTTTTTTATATCTATATATACGAGGAATAAGAGCGTTATTCCTCTTATTCCTCGTATATATAGATATAAAAAGAATGTATTTGAAGTTCCTGTTCCTGTTCTTTTTGACTGTAAAAGGCCATACATGGATACACAATCAACGTATTTCTCTGTTCCCGTAACTTTTTGCTAAAATTTCCCGAAGCAGAGCGATCGCTCGGCTTGGTCACTCCCCCGCGTCGCCGGAGCCGGACTCTGGTCAGTCTCTTGTCGGGCCGGCGGTGCCGGGCTAGCTGGAGCCGAAGAAGCCGAGGGTCTTGAGGGTCTCGGTGACCCTCGCGATCAGCTTGTCCTTGTAGCGCCAGATGGTGGTGTCGAGGACGCTGTTCTCGCGGTACTCGACGCAGGTCTTCTTCAGGGACTTGACGCAGTCCGCCCGGTAGTGCTGCAGCTGGCCGTCCTCCGTGTCGATCGGGTAGCTCGTGCAGCCGGCGCCGAGGCACGCCAGCGGGAAGTGGTTGTGCAGGGTGACCACGCGCTCCGGGTTGTGGAAGCACTTTATATACTGGTTCGGCTTCGTGAAGTTCTTCGAGCGGTACACGTGCTGCAGCATGTGCATGTACCTGGGTGGAATAATGCTCCGTTTTATGAGCCTTGTTTTTTTTTCCTATTGTTGTAAATTACTTTCAGATTTACGTGTAAATTTGAACATGTCAAAGTTACTTAGATCATGTGAATGGTGACCAAATTTATGACTTTTCGCACACAATATGAAACTATTCACATTTCCTAAAATTACTTTACATTTTCGTAATTAGAGTTTGTTGCAATATATTTCAATGTGTAAATGAAGCGACAATTTAGGATATAAAATTGCACACAAATCTTTAATGACCTTTTTTAAATATGGCAATTTCTATGAAATGTGGATTTTTCCATTTATTTATTGATTTATCAAATGATTTACGCTCGTGTATGTTTAAATAAATACTATCTTTTTTTTACAGATAATAGTATCCAAATCACTGTATAAATCCAAGATCTAAGAAAAATATTTAATTTTGAGAAACACTTTTTGTCATCAGCACGAACAAATAAGAAATTGACAAACATTATTATGCACAAAATATTGAAATAAACGGAGTATTTGCGCTTGGAGTGACCCGCATTATATTAGTAGAATAAAAAGTTTAAATTTATCTATAGTTTTGATATTTGTATGCAATTATATAGTTAATTGTTTCACAGCTTTGAATTCGTTCAGTATAAAAAAAAAGTTTGGTTAAAAAATAAAATATTTCACATCAATGGTGTACGATGATTGATTCATGAAGGAATGATTTATTTAATATATAAATAATGCGCAGCACCACCAAAAAATGTGATCAACTATTTTTTATCATTTAAATTCAAATAGATATCTGAATTTGAAATTTGAGTCTGCGATTTATAAAAAATAAAAAAAAATACCTACTTATTAATACTCATATTATAATTAAATATTTTAACAGACAAGAATGAAATTGAATTTTCAATTTTGTTTTCATTACTATTCATTTTGTTATAATTTTATTTTAATTATTAATTTTCTGTGAAACTTTAAATGATTAATATTAATATTAATATTAATATTAATCATAAACATGCAGGTATATTTGCAATAAAAAGTAGCATTATTCACTGAAAATTTGTTTAACTTGCAAATATGAATAATCAAGTGTTTGTAAAGCAAGATGATTCGTACTTTAAATATTTGTAAATAACTCGTACTGAAGCGTCGACTCATATATCGATCATAATTAGTAGTTTACGGAATGACAAATTCAACAATTACGTTTTTTTTTACATTTTCATATTATTTTAACAAGTATCTAATAAATGGAATGGAATTGGAGAAGAAATTGCTTAGGATACAGCATGAATATAAATTGCTGAATTATCAGATTGAAACTACTGGAATGTAAATTGATAGTCTTTGCATATCGATTTAACTAAGAACTTATTTAAATTTATTAAAAAAAGACTCGAGCTCGATGTTCCTGGGATTGCAATGCGACACTGATTAAACGAAAAATGACACTTAAGTAAAAATCGATAGAAATGTAAAAAAGCAAGATTAAATAATAAATATACATGAAAATTTCAAAGACAGTTAAAGCCACAATGAATAAAACAATTATTAAAAAGGATTTTTTGAGAAACGTACTTCTTGATTATTTATCACATAATGGACACCGATTAAGCGACCATATTTAATTACTGATATTCATCAAAATTAACTTTGAACTAATAAGTAATAATTGCTTTTATTACAATAATTTACTTAAACTAATAATTTAACATTAAAAGTCCACTTGTCAGTTAAATCTGATGCAGTAGACCAAAGACGTGAACTTTTATGATTCGAAATTATGATTTGCGAATATTAGCAGCACAATGTTAAGAAATTTGTGTAAATTGAAATTTTGTGCATTATCTACGAAAAGAAAAAACAGAAATCAAATCAAAGTATTATATACACGTTTTCCGTAATACATGCGCGATAAACTAAACAAGAAATACAAATTTTGTGATAATTTATGTTTTTCAGACAATATTTGTATAAAATTTATTTAATTTTCCTACTACCTATTTTTTTGTGAATTTGGAGAAAGTTATTTTGAAAAGTGCAGCTACTTTTTGTAACAAAATAATTGCTGAAACGAATTTTTAAAATGATTTTATCAGCAATAAATTCGTGAATGATCACCTTGGAATGTCCTTGAAGGAACCATGCGAGTGCAGTAGATCGTCGAGGAAGTATACGTTGCGAACGTTGTACGAGGCCCTGGTCTCGTTGCGCACCTTCAGCGCCTTGGGGAGGACGCGCGCCATTAACTCCTGCCAGGTGGCGTCCTGCACCGGCATGATCACCTCGTCGACGTCCAGCAACGCTATGTACTCGTACTCGTACATGTGCTTGTACAGGCAGTCGTTGTAGGGTATCAGCTCGTTCTGCCGCTTGTGATTCGTCTTCTTCGTGAGGTACATGTGCTGGAAGGCGGGCACGTTCGGCTGACCGCCGGGCAGCGTCAGCGGCGTTACGTGCACCTTGCCCAACCTTTGGTAGTGCCGCAGCACCTTGCTCACGTTGGGGTGCACCTGGAGTGTTGCAAAATTTATAATGACGTGTTATTTTCGGATTTGTAATGTGACGGTAATTATGACCGTCATGACTGTCATGGGCGTCACAGGAGTATTTTTTTTCAATTTTTTCGTTACATTAACCGTTGTAAATAATTTAATATGACGAGACGATGGCAAAAAACAGTTTCACCATCAGCTATATATCGTTACCAATTGACGGTCATAAAACTTTCGATCATGTGAAAATGATAACTTTTTTCCTTTTTCTAATTTGTTTTTTTAGTTCCCAGTTAGCATAGTTCTAGAATGCTTTTAGAGGAACGAAAGCAACGTACCACCTGAGTTTTTATAAAGTTCTTTAAACGTTCCTAGATAAAATGTCAGCATATGGTTTTGTATATTGTCGCTTCCTATCAAGACTAACAACGAAAAGGTCTATTTTAATTTGCTGTGATTACAGTACTAGAATGAAATAAATTTGTCTACGACTTGAACAACTCGTGATATCATAGGTATAAGATACCCTAAGTTTATCAGGTTCCAGAAGAGATTACTTTGCTCTAGTGATTTATAAATGACAAATTCAAATAGGTCTTTTTTAAGACGTGTTAGTCTTTGTAGGAAGCGATGATATAATGTTGTAGTAACGTTCTTTGTATGAATTAAATATACATAAAGGAACTGTTGATTTATAAATCTATAGCTACGTTCCAAGAACAATAGCATCAAGTTCTTCTGTTTCTAGTGACTTTCAATTCTGGTACGTTGCTAATTCTATAATATTTTGCTTTAACTTATGAATGACTTACTTTAAAATTATTTTATGTTACAAACATTCGATTGTCATTCATTATATTTAATATTTTCAAATAGTTCTTGAATGCCCACCGCAGTGAATTCTGATCACTTGCGGGAGTAAAATGATCTATGTCGACGGAGGCCATCTAGCAGCATAATTTTTAATAACGTTCCCAGAACGTTGCTCTAGGACTGAACAAACTAGATACTTAAATTTTTTGGGTTTGTTACAGGAAGATTTTTAGAACGTAGTTAATTCAACTTAACTAATTGTAAGACAAGGTTTTAATGACGTTGAGTCACTTCGATCAAAGACCGTTACTGCAACGTTACACACAAAATCGTATGCGTACATTTTAACATTCTAGAATCACCTAAGTGTTTATACTTTATTCCTCTAGGATCGGTCTAGGAATGTTTCTATAGCGAACAATACTATCTGGGTGTATTTATATAGTAGCAAAATTACAATAATTGTCACGAATTACATGTAACTTTACAATTTATCTCGTGACAGTCTCGTCGTGACTGTTTTGAAACGGTAATTTGACCATCACAAAATTTAATGACCATCACAATATTTCATGACCGTCAGGAAATTTCATGACCATCACGCTGGAGAAACACCAACCTGGAGCTCGTAGAAGAATATCTTGTCGGCGCCCAGTAGGCCGATCAGCTCGATCCACTCGACGAGGCGCACCGACAGGTCCTCGTGCAGAAAGTCCAGTCCCTTGACGCAGACGGCGAAGTCCTTCTTGCGCTCGGGCTTGTTGTACGTCACCCTCATGTTGTTGCTGGCTGTCTCGCAGCGCTTCTCCACGAGGGACACGGAGGCCGGCGGGCCGCGTCGCCAGTGCGACTGCGGCACTTTGCACGCTATCACGTAAGGCTGGTAGATGCCCTGCTTGTAGTTGCCCCACTTTGAGTACCAGATGTACTTGTACTCGAGGACCTCGACGATCTTGGCCTCGCGCTCACCCTCAAACCACATCTGGCAGTAGGTCTTCACGGTGGGCTCGATCCGGTCGATCATGCCGACGATCCGGAGAGCCGGCCCGATGCGCGACAGCCGGCGGTCGTCGTAGAACGCGCCGAACAGCTGGAAGGTGCCGTTGCTGGAGCGTAGGGTCTGCCAGTACACGTTGTTGAACTCCAGCTCGAAGATGCTGGGGTACTTGGGGCTGCAGCCATTGTTACCTGTCAACGAATTCACATTTTTTACTTCAGTTGAGGTGAATGTTTTTGTTTGTTAATAAGGGTTCAGGTACAAGGATTCAGGACTGTGTTGAAACCTAAATGATTATAAAATATTAATATACCACTTTTTTATAAAATAGTACTGGATAGTAGTGAAATAGAATAATAGAATAGTTTATTATTGCAAATTACAGTATTTATAACAATTTTAAATTGAATATCAAAATTACATTATATTAAAAAGCTCTTTATTATAAAATCACAATTATTTTAAGTCAAAGATAAAAATATTGCATTACTTAAAAACTAGTGAATACTGCTAAGTCAGAAAGATTTTAAAACTAATATCATAATGAAAGGTGACTAGTTAACGTGAACGCTTGCACAAAACTATTCCCGGTCGAAAATATCCAGCTGGAAATACAGCTGGAAATCTAGCTGGATTTCCAGCTGGATTGACTGGATTCCAGCTGGATTTGACTGGATTTTTCAGCTGGATTTTGTGTCAAATATTTTCGTTATAATTATAATTATAACAAAATATGGAAATTAAAAGAGAGAATAAAA
>JAXIUT010000007.1:55760-91862 GCA_035586675.1 Eurytoma californica | reverse complement strand
TGAAAGGTTTCGGAAACGTTGCAAACCTTTCATGAAACCTTTCAGAAACCTTGCAGAAACCTTTCATGCTATGTGGGATATTAAGTCCCGGCTTTTTTCGACATTTAAGGAAAACATATGTTTATCTTTTTCCTTGAATGTTGACCTTTTTCAAGGAAAAAGATAAACATACTCACAAATTCACATTAAATTCAATTTTAAAAAAACTGGACTAGATCATTTTTTCTGAGCCACGCAAATGTCATTTTAATATTGTGAAGTGTAAGTAGGCGTTATTATCTATGATTCATCGTCATCTTTCACTTTTATCTCATTAGAAGTAGTAATTGTAAACAGATAAGTATTTTATGTAGAAAAAATTTATGAAATTGTATATTATGAACTAAAATATTCAGATATTCTTTATATCTGAAAATCTCATTTTATGAGATATATTTAAACAGTTGTACATTATGACATTATGTCCACAATATTATTAATTTCCAGACTATCTATCTATACACTTTTTAATGTAAAGTAAAATTGTTCTATTTAATTTGTTAATTAAAAGTAGCCGAAACGTCGTCTCGTTAAATAAAAGTTTTTATGACAGTATGGCCAGTCGATTTATTATTTCAAAAAAAAATTGTACACTGAAATTTTGAGATAGAAAATTTTATACCTTATATTTTTTGCAACACTTATTCGTATTTCCGTATTAGTAAGTATATATACTTACTTGACATATGTCAACGCTCATAAAATCTAGAAATTTCGTCAAAACTGCAAACAAAAGCAGCGAGATAATTTTAGGACTTTACACTAAAAAATCTCCATTCTTTCAAAAGCTAATTGTATACAATTTAATATGAGCAGGTGATAATATCTATTTACACTGTCATTATTAAAGAGATTTTTGTAAAGTCACTAAAATAATTGGTCCATTTCTCTGCTTTTGTTTGATTTTTTTATGGAATCTTTAGATTGAGCTATAATGAAATAATAATTCACTTTCGGTCGATACATTTGTGTGTTATTAGACCCTTATATTTTGGTATAAAAAACGTGTGTAAATTTTTGAAAAACTGTAACCCAAACACGTGAGCGAGGCTTTATCTGATAAGAGCTTTAATTTTTTTAAAGTATATTTTTAAGAAAATTGAGAATATTTTAAAGTATATTTTGGAATGGATAGACATAATATATATTGCTATTATTTTTTGTAAGTTGTATTACGTTATATATGAACCCTAGTGGAAATAATGTTCGAAATCGAACATAAAGATACGATATCTTACAGATTTTTACATTTTATTTTTTTACAGATCTTTACATCTTATTATATATTCTTACTATTATTTACGTTTTCTAGCATTTTATTACAATTTCTTACATTTAAAAGTTTTTCGATATTTAATGATTTTCAAAAAAATGTAAGAAAATGTAACCAAAAATAATATTATATAAAAATCTGTAAAAAACTGTAAGAAACAATTTAAAAAAGTAACAAATGGTAACAAAATGTTAAACAGCGCAAGAAATAGTAAAAATTAGTACGAATTTGTAAGATATCGTAACTTTATGTTGGATTTCGAACATTATTTCCGCTAGGGAAGGTAATAAATATAAAAGCATGAAAAAATCATGTGTTCGATTTATCGGTAGCTGCACTTATAAATTATTATTGAATAAACCATCAATTATATCTGCAATAAAAATCGATTTTTATAAGCTTATCGTGTCCTCTAAAATTAGCTCGTAACCTACTATATCGGTTCAAAAGCAGTCCCTGATAACTGATAAGCTATAGTAAAAGGCGTCACCGGTCCACCTGTTTACTGCCATACTGGCCGATCAGCAAATCCTCGTAAAAAACAAAAATCCTCCCTCTTCGGCTCCTCCCAACAAATCCACGCGCAATATGCAGCCACTGAAACAGCTTTTGAATCGGCGGCGCGGCCGAAGATTCTGGAAAGCCGCGCTCCAAGTCCAATGGTCGTCGGACATTTGTATGAGGGTCTGCCACCGGCGAGGCTCCCATTGGTCCACGTACGCCGCGTGGGCAGCCGCGATTGGCCGCGCGGCCCGCGGCTCTGGCACTTCCAAACTCGCCCCTCCGGCGCCCGAGAGCCCCATAGCACTTGCCGAGCTGTTGAATATCCGCGACTCGCCGCGGCCCGTTGACAGTGTGTTCCCGAGTGTAGTCCCCGAGTGTGTGCTTGTGCCCGCAAGCTCTTGCCTTTTTCTTTGCGTTTCCGCACCCGTTTTTCGTTTTTTCCGCCGAGAGGCCCATACCGACCATGAAGAAGTACGCCTTCGCCGTCGCGGCGCTCCTCCTCCTCGCAGGTAAGTCGCCGATACGGCATCCAACACACTACAGCTCCGCAGCCGCGTGAATTTTATCGGAGGCACGGGTACGCGTGGCTGATTTTTCCAGAATTTATACTCGCCTAGGAGTACCGTTACTCTCGCGTCGAGATTCGCGGGGCGATATTTTTTCTTGACTATTCGTCGCTGTTAATTAATCAATGTCATTGAGAAGAATGTCGCGTACGCGTTATCGTAATTTTTTCTACTTTTTGTTTGCGCAGGATTTGCGTCCGCTGACGAGGATTTCCTCGATGAAGAAGTTGGTACCGTTGAAAATGACTTGGGTTCTAGTCGAGAAGCCCTGCGTACAGGTGAGTCTCGTTTAACAATGTTTATTTACTTTTTTTCCTTATCTTTAGCAGAATGTAAATTAATTTATTTATGCACTTTCTAGACGAGCAAGTCGTTCAAAGGGAAGAAGAAGCAATTAAAATTGATGGGCTGAACGTGGCTCAAATCAAAGAATTAAGAGACAAAGCTGAAAAGTTCAACTTCCAGACAGAAGTCAATCGAATGATGAAACTCATCATCAACTCTCTGTACCGCAATAAAGAAATCTTCCTTAGAGAATTGATATCCAATGCATCTGATGCATTGGACAAAATTAGATTGCTGGCGCTTACTGATAAAAATGTGCTTGACACTAATCCAGAAACTTCAGTAAGGATAAAGGCAGACAAGGAAAATAAAATATTAAGCATCACCGATACTGGTATTGGGATGACCAAGCAAGATCTAATAAACAATTTGGGAACAATCGCTAAGTCTGGTACTGCTGAATTTTTGGGCAAAATGCAAGACGCAGCTAATGCCAATGAGATGAATGATATGATTGGTCAATTTGGTGTTGGATTCTACTCTGCCTTCCTTGTAGCTAACAGAGTAGTTGTTACTACTAAGCACAATGATGATAAACAATACATCTGGGAATCGGACAGTGCAAGTTTCAGCATTATTGAAGATCCCAGGGGTGACACTCTCAAGAGAGGAACTACTATTAGGTAAATTTTTTTATTCAAACTTTTACTTATAAATATTTCAAATACTTTAATTTTTGTTTTTAAAATATTTTACGCAATGCAACATAATTCTAAATTATTTAAATAACTTTAAATTATTTTGATTAATATAATTATTTTGATTGCAGCTTGCACATGAAACCTGAAGCTTCTGACTTTTTGGAGCAAGATACCATTAAGAACTTGATTAAGAAATATTCTCAGTTCATCAACTTCCCTATCTACTTGTGGAACAGCAAAACTGTTGAAGTTGAAGAGGAAGAAGAAGAAGAAAAAGCTGAGGATGTAGATCAAGAAAAGAAAGCTGATGAAGAAGATGATGCCAAGGTGGAAGAAGCAGCTGAGGAGAAGGAAAAGAAGAAGATCAGCAAGACTGTTTGGGACTGGGAACTGTTAAACGACTCCAAACCAATTTGGACCTTGAAACCAGCAGACATAACTGATAAAGAGTACAATGATTTCTACAAGGCCTTGACAAAAGATTCTCAAGATCCACTAACCAAGGTTCACTTTATTGCTGAAGGAGAAGTTACTTTCAAGTCTCTATTGTTCATCCCAAAGATTCAACCAAGTGACAGCTTTAACCGTTATGGAACTAAAGATGACAACATCAAGTTATACGTCAGAAGAGTTTTCATTTCTGACAAATTTAATGATTTAATGCCAAGTTACTTAGCATTTATCCAAGGTATTGTTGACAGTGATGATCTTCCATTAAATGTTTCTCGAGAAAATTTGCAGCAACACAAACTTATTAAAATTATCAAGAAGAAATTAGTTCGTAAAGTTTTGGACACCATCAAGAAGATTGCAAAAGAAGAATACCAAGATTTCTGGAAAGAATACAGTACCAATATCAAATTGGGAGTTATTGAAGATGCTCAAAATCGTGCTAGGTTGTCCAAACTTCTGATGTTCCGCTCATCAGCAGGTGACAAACCAACCAATTTAGCTGATTATGTTTCTCGTATGAAGCCAAATCAACAGCACATTTACTACATTGCTGGTGCTTCCATTGATGAAGTCAAAAAATCACCATTTGTTGAACGTTTGTTGAAGAAGGGCTATGAAGTTTTGTATTTGGTTGAAGCTGTTGATGAGTATGCTCTTTCATCTATTCCTGAATTTGATGGAAAGAAATTCCAAAACGTTGCCAAAGAAGGATTTTCACTTGATGAAGGAAGCAAATCTGCTGAAAAGAAGCAAGAGCTTGAGAGCACATTTGAACCTCTGATCAAATACTTCAATGATAAACTTAAGGACTACATTAGTAAAGCTCAAATATCAGAGCGCTTAACTGACTCTCCTTGTGCTCTTGTGGCTAGTATGTTTGGCTGGACTGGAAACATGGAAAGACTTGCAATTTCCAATGCACATCAAAAGAGCGATGATCCTCAGAAATCTTATTATTTGAATCAGAAGAAAACTCTAGAAATTAATCCAAGACATCCTCTTATCAGAGAATTGTTAAGAAGAGTAGAAGAAGATAGTGAGGATCAAACTACTAAAGATATGGCCGTCATGATGTTCCAAACAGCCACATTGAGGTCAGGTTACATGTTGAGAGAAACTGCAGGCTTTGCTGATCAGGTAGAACAACTTATGAGAAAAACATTAGGAATTCCACTGGATGAAGTTCCAGAAGAGGAGGAAGATGACACTTTTGAAGATACCAATGAGACTGAACAAGAATCCGAGATTAATGCTGATGAAGATAAAGAAGACAATGAAGAACACGACGAGTTGTAATTGTACAGAAGTGCAAATTTAAATTAAAAACTTCTCTTAGCTATGCAATGCATAGTCATACTCAAGGACTTGAATATTTTTGCAGCGTTTAATGTTGCACGTCTTCTTTTCATAACATCAAACATCATTTTTTATTCTGTCATTTTTGTTACTATAAGTGTACTATAAAATCACGTTAGAGTTTTGTGAAAAATGTGTGATAAATGAAAACATTTATATTTGAATTACTGTACCACAGTAAAAGAGAACCAAGTTAAATGATGTAATGCAAGCACAACAGTGCCCGGTACTGACACTAAAATAATTGGAGAGTTATTATAGATCGGTTTTCTTTTAAGCTGATTTATCCGGTAATTTATTTTTTATTTGGTTAGCTCTTCCACTAAGTTATAAAAACGTTTGTGTGAAATGATTGTATGTAATATAGTGAGATATTTGCTAAGTGAGAATGTATTTGTATAAAAAAAAAATATTAAAAAATGTTCAAATTATAAACAGTTTTTCTTTATCTTATCGTATTTTATCCGATTTTCCTAAACACTTTATATCCAATGCATAGTTTCTTAAAATTAAATTTATATAATAAAAAATAATTTTGAATAATTTTATAAAAAAATATATTTCCGAAGTTTCTAAACTTTTTTCACGAATTTCAAAAAGTTCTATTTATAATTAAGATTGTGAAACAAAAGCCATAAGTGTGCACACATCACGGGTATTAGAGACGATAAAGTCGAAAAATAAAACAATGTTTACGAAATGATTTTAAAAATTTGTCGAGCCCCATTCCACTTGGTGCATATCTAATTTCAAGACCAAAATAATATATACACACAGTAAACATTATCAAAGCAAAATACAACGGAACGCTTCGATCGTTTCTATTTTTAGCAGATGGAAATTTTTGAAATATCGAACGCACAGTATAGGCGCCGAGATGATAGGGAGATCGCCGCTAACTATTTACCTATTACCGCTGGAATAGGTACATATATCGCTCTGCGATCTTTTGATTGGAGTTTCGTAGAATCCAGAGTACAGATATCAGACTCAACCCTATTGTGTGTCTGGCGCGCTTGGCACATTCCCGGCTCGGTCCACCGCGCGCGGAGCCACCGACAAAGTGCGGCCCGCGGCATATAGTCTGCGCGTCGGCGGCGGCGCTCATTCGGCCCCCATTTCCGTTTTCGAATACACACCGACACGCACCGCGACGTCGCCGCGACGACGTCACATGCAAAAGGCGAGCGCCGCTGCTGCAGCTCCTGGCAGGCCCGCGCCCCCGTAGCCCCGCTCGTCACCCCGATCCACAGCGCGGCGGACCCGCAGAGGCACGAGGATGCTCCGGCCCGACTCCAGGTGAGTGCAGCCGCACACCTCCCCAAAGACCCGCGATGCCAGTTCCTCCCTCTCCCTCCTCCTCTCCTCGCGCTGCCCCGCGGCGATCCAATTGATTGGTATAAAAAAAAGAAAAACACCCGAAGGTGTGAATCGTCGCCGCAGCCCCGTTCGATATCGCACCCGAAACACTGGCCCGGCGGCCGCGGGGACGATTCTCGGCTCCGAAGTGTGCCGGCTCCGCCCTGGAGACGCGCGCCCTAAGCCGCGACGTCTCCCTCTCTCTCTCTCTTTCTCGCGCGCGCGGACCAGTATTAAAACGTCTCTCAATGGCGGCCGCTGCGTCGACCCGACGGCGCCGAGCCCAGAGTGCATCCCCGACGGGCGACGTGTCGGTTAGGTAATTGGGCGGCTCGCGATGCGCTGCACCTGGTCCCTGCCGGAGCGGCTTCTCGGAAGCGCGAGCTCGACGCGACCTGCGCGACTGTATAGGTGCATCGTCCCTCGCGGGGCTAATCGAGTAATTGACAACTGGCAGGCACCGGGCGTGGGCCGTTGTTTTTTCGTGGGAATGGAGTAGAGGAGGAGATAAAACAGCGAGGCAGGTGGAATTCGGTTTCACGCCCGTTTCCACGCTCATCAGACTCCGCTATGCACGCCGACAATTCAGAGGCCTTAATAGGGTGAAGTCATGAGTAAAGCTCGCGGAGAGGGAGAGAGCGAGCTTCGTTGCGAGTTATAACTTTAGCTTTAAACTACTTATTCCCGCTGCGGCCCGTGGCTGCTAAACAGCTCTGCCACTGTCTCTCTGTAACCTCCATTTTCTGCGAGTACACGCTAATTTGTCACCTATCGATCAATTTATAACTGAACCAATTAATTTTAATTTGATCCAAGTTAAATTTAGAGCTATAACGATGCCCTGTGTCATTTTGCAGGTTCTGGCTGTTAAAATCGAAATTGGCTTTCTTCACCTCTTAAATGAATCGAAATTTGCAAAAATTTAAGCAGGCAAAATTATTCAGTTCGAGGACAAAGTTTTAGTTGTTGAAATTTCAAGGAGTTTTGTCCTTTAGATCATTCTTTGAGATTTGAAAAAGACACTTCGGAAAAATGAATATTCAGGCTTTGCAAGTTTTTCTGGACAGCCACTTAATACCGGGTGCAGCAGTACCTGTTGATTTATTAAAATTGGCTAGAAGTATCGCTCAAAAACAATGCAATCGAATTGGCAAAGGACAACCGTTACCGCTTACTACTGCCAAACTGCGCCTAGTTCTTGATGGAGAATGTTGCCTTGACAGACTGTACGGTGGTTATTTTTCAGGTAAAGCTCTTTATACTTTTGTCCTTTAAAAAAGGCACAAAATAAATCTTTAACTCATTATATCTACTATTTACTCAATATGTATTTTATAGATTGGGCCTGTGGTGGACAATGGAATCGAATGATACAGTTCCTTGCAGTTATAATAAGAGCTAGTGAAGTAGCAGGTCCGGAATTGGCTGTATTCTTTAATGGTTCTCTTGAAACTCCACGACGTGCAGAATGGATACAAAATCAATTAAATGCTCGAATAAAAGTTAATAATGTAAGTATTTCTTTTATTACTAGGCAAAAATGTTCTTTTTCAATTTATCCCAAATTTATTTTTTTATATAGGTGTTAAAACATATTGCAACCAAAGGAACCCCTCCACCAAAAATTTGGTGGATTCCTCCAGCATGCTTAAAAACCAGTTTACGAATGGCTCTTAGGCATTTAAATGTAACAGTTGTAAGTATTAGTACTTTATTTTGTAAAGATATTTGTTTCATTTGAATAAGGTTTTTTCTTTTTAATAGTTAAGCAGCATGGATGAGCATCATCAAGAAGTCATTGCTTATTGTCGTGAAAATAATTATCATGGCTTAATTGCTGATGATGGAGAATATGCTGTGTTTGATCCTCCTCGGTATTTTTCATCTGAACAATTAAAATTAACATACAAGGTTTGAAATATTATACTTTAACGTAATTTTACATGAAAAAAGAAGCATTTACAAATAAAACTTTTTTATCTTTCAGGGTGCTCTTGAAACAAAAGAATATATAATGAGCGAAATTTTGAAAGGTCTTAATCTTCCATCAGAAAGATTATATATTTTTGCAGCATTACTTGGAAATTACATTTTAAGTGAACACGATTTGGAAGACTTTTACAAAAAAATTAATTCAAGTACAAGTAAAATGACCATAGATCAAACTATAAGAACTGTAGCAAATTTTGTAAAAGATTTGCCCTCTATTGAACTTGATGCAGTGGCGCAAAAAGTATTTGGCTCTTTGACTGATCCTAGGTGTGCAAGTTTCAAGCAGTCTGTACAATATTATGTAAATGGAACAAAAGATGGATTTTTACATTACAAACCAATTAAACCTACCAAAGGTAAAACGATATTTTATTTAAAACAAATTTATCTTGTTAATCTTATTTTATATCTATTTTATTTTATTTTATATGCAATAAATGCAGAAATTGTTCAAAACAATCAAAGTCAGTCAAATGCATCTGAATTGCTTTCAACAACAGAAGATGAATCTAATATGGAAACATCACGTTTTGCATCTGAAACGGCAGAAAGTGAACAAGAGAGTTTAAATGCATACAAAGAAGCAACAGCAAATGCTAAAGCTGCACCTCAAATCATTATTGAACCACCAAATTTACAAGGTCACGGTGATGCTGACAATGTCAGATTAGAAGAAGAACAAAGTAAATACTTAATAAATAAAGTTTTTTTTAAGAATATTATTTATTTAAATAGAAACTCATGAAATTACTAACAAAATTTTACCAACAGGTAATGGCCACACAGTAAATGGAACTCATAATCTTTTAACTAGTTCATCTAGTTCAAGCAGTAGCTCATCAGCTACCTCTCCTTCTCATGCCACAACTGAAGCAACTAAAACTGAAAAATCTACTACCATACCTGCTAGTGTACCAGAAGTAATGAGAACTGCTTCAGAAAGACATCAGAAAGGTTTGATGTCTCCACAAATTTACCAAATTCTTGTCCATGGAGAAATCAAGTTACCTGTATTATTAGAAGATGAAAATCATAGGGAATTTCCTTCTATACATGCTATATACAGACCAGTAAGACAGATGGTCTATGCCATACTTTTTAATTTACATCACCGTTTATACATAGCAACAAAGAGTAAAGAAAAGGGTGGTAAGTAAATTATTAATCAATATTAATTTGACCTAGTATTTAAATTTAATAAATTTTGTTTTTGATCTGTTTAAAGAAACTGACAAAATTGAAGTACCAGATGTTATAATTAAAGAATGGGTTTGGTCCAAAACAAATCCTTACCAAACTCCAGAATTGGTAAAAGCTGAACAAATTGGTTGGGGTGTTCCTACTATACAGCGATTATGGTTTGGGTAAGCAGAGTTTAAAATATTCAATTCAATCTATTAAATATAACATTTGTAATGCCATTGATAACATTAATATTTTTAGAACTGTAATTGATGACAAACGACGTCGCTTGAGGGGATTTTTAACTTGTATGAAGTCTGATACATCGCTCATGCTCAATACTGCCTATGTCCCACAACACTTATTGGTCATGGCTTGCGTATTAAGGTACCAAATAATTTTTATTCTTTATTCTTTAAAAAATACTAATGTTTTTGTTCATACATTTATTTATTTTCTATTGTATTTTTTAGATATATTATGACATTTTCGGACAAAGTAAAAATTTTACGGCGACAGGAATTAGATGCCTTTATAGTTCAAGCATTCTCACCTGAATTAATGAATGCTCAGCATTTACAAGACTTACAGGTAATGCCAATTTTTTTTAAACACATTAGCAATTATAATAGATAACTAATAATTTAATCTGATTAATTAATATTATTTGTAGATATCTCTTGTAACTACTCGAGGGGTTCAACTAGCCAGTCTTTTCATGGCTGGAGTGGAAACAGCTCTGTTAGCAAATGATGCTTGTGGAGCACCGATTCCGTGGTTAATGTGTTGTCCTTGGCTTTACTTCGATGGAAAGTTATTCCATCATACATTAGCGCGTGCCACGATCGCCAAAAATCTTCTGGAACTGTGTGGTGGATACATTGAGTGTGTTGTTAAAGTTGAAAGAATGCGCAAAGCAATTCTTGAAGGAGTCAATGTTGTGTACGCTCGACCACCAATACCAATGACACCAGGTAATAATTTATTATTAACGTCTTGTCGGTATCATTTTTTAAATGATGTAGCCCATTTTAATTTATTTTTTTTTCTTGAAAAAGTATATCCTGCAAGAAATCTTATAAATACTTAGACCTGCAGGATATGGTAGAATTTTTCTATTAGTAAAAATTACAAATGATTCCTGATAAATAATCCTTAAATATGCCATCAAAAGCATATTTATCTATTGTAAAAGTCTTTTTCAACACCAAGAAAAAGTCGTAAGATTTCCTGCATATTTTTTACAGTGTAAAGAAGGAAATGAATTGACAATAATGTTTTATATTCATCTAAAAAATGTGATAGTGTGCCTAAAATTGAAACACAAACTTTTTTTTAATTTACATGATTCATAAATCAAACATTTATATATTGACAATGACTTGTTTAGCGGAATTTAACGATAAAAACCGTAGCGAATTAATTAGTAAAATCGACATTGTTTTTATCAACAGGTATCAGAGTGGCGGCACCGCAGAGCATACCTCCGGCGGGCTGCCCGATGTCGGAGGGCATGGCGCGCGGACGGGGTGGCGTGGTCGTCGGTGGGCCGCAGCGCGGCCTCATGCGCCGGCCGATACCCTCCCGCGGCGGGCAGCTCGAAATCGCCGGCGTCGTCGTGGGCCAGTGGGGCGCGAATTACGGGCAGCCGGGCCGGCTGCCCCAGCCGCTGCAAGGACCGCCGCGCGGACGACTGCCCCCACAGGTACGATTAGCGGGCCAGCAGCAGCAGCGCCAGCGTTGCACGTGCAGCCGCGCCCTCGCTCTCATGCACTATCAGTGCGCTTACGTGGGACAAGAACCCGTGGCGGGGGAAACCCTAGCCCTCGGCGACGGCCCGCCGCCAAGCCACGGCCTAGAGCCCAATATCGCGAGCCTCGAGGTTCCTGTCCCACGTTAGCACGCTAAAAATCGAAATTCCGATGATTTTTTTTCAGAATTTTTCTTGATTTATCAGTCTCTTTTTTCTTTTAATCAATGTCTAATGGAAAAATTGTCGGAGCATCTTCCTAAATAGTGCCTGCAAAATTTCTACCGTAGTCATGTCATTCAGTATTTCACTCATTTCCTTGCATCATATATGTTATTTCGCAATCTCTATCGTAGTGTAGCAAAGTAAATTGATAAGTAACTTTGAGCTCGAGTTGTCACGAGTTCATTGGGTGGTGGTCAAATATTATTGCACGTTTTTATGCATCACTTTTGTAAAGCAGCTGTTCTTAATATGTGCTTTGTGCATTGTATTTATAATAGTTACGTATACACATATATACCATGTTGGAGATGTCAAAATTAGAATAAAGATTTGTCTTTTATCTAAATAATTTAATGGTGTTGGTTATTTTTTAAGATGTAATTAGTATGATATGCATTGCACATAACAGCTTTAACGTGAACAGCGATTACTACGATTAAGTTATTACTTTTTAATGATTTTTTTTTAAATTTAAGTATATGCATTAAAATGAAAATGCACAAAACTCAACACATCAAAAGATTTCCTTACCTTTCATTCAATTTTAATCAACATTTTAATCTAAACAATGATGCAATTGAGATATACTTTCATTCTTTTCTTAAATTTATTTTTAAGAAATTAACTTTTTTTTAAATTTATTTTATTTTTTTTCTTTTCTTAAATTTATTTTTAAGTTTTTCTTCTTTTAAGACTTTTCTTAAATTTATTTTATTTAATTTCTGATCTCAACCCAAAAGAATTATTCTTTTCTTTCTAATTATCTGCTTAACTGATTGTTTTTGTTGCTACTTTTCATCAAATATAATATATTAATGTTATCTGTAAAAAGAAATTTTTCGTCAGATTTCCTGTTTCACGTAAGATCTGTTTTGTGCATTTCTGTTTCTCTAATTAATGAAATCACTGAATATTCTTTTAATATAGTGTATGTAGCCTCTCTGTAGTCTCTTTCTGTTTACTTTCAAGAAGTATATCATTGCAATTAGTGCCTGTTTACTTGGAGGAAGAATCACGCTGTTGAATGCTTACCCATACATATTGATCATTTCATTCATCATCTCTTAAGATGAAATAATGGTGAAAAAAATAACACTTCACCTAACTTGGAGTAACCCGAATGTATAATATACCTCTTCAAGATCATTCGGTAATACGTAATTTAACCTGTTCATTTATTAATTTATTGGTACTATTAATTTTTTTCTCAATGCTTTATTCACGATACCGCAACACTTGGATGCAAGAGTCGTTCAACTTAGAGGTGTAATTGTTTCAGGTGACATCGATCGGTGGGCTGAAGTACGGCATCCCCCGAGGCATAAATCCGCTCGCAGGTCGCGCGACTTTCCCGGGTCGGGGCAACGGCCGCACGCAAGTCAACGCCGGTCGCGGCAAGAAGACGCAAATGAAGGTGCCTACTGCTATTTGATAGAATTTCGTTATAAAAATAAATAATTGTCCGCTCGTATTCTATAATAACCGCGTATACTTTAGGCTACCGCAAAAAAGAAGGCCCCTTTTAGAAAACCTAAAGATTGCGAAAAGAAAAACGGCACAGGAAGAAGCGCTAGCGACGCTGTTTCTAGTGGACTTTCGTAAGTGTAATTTTCAACATTTCCTTTAAGCAAAATTTCAAGATAAAAAAGTAAAAAAAAATCATGAAAAAAAAATGATAATTTATGATCGCGACGATGGAAGATTCACAACTAACGAAGCGTTAATTTGAAAAAATTGAATCTTGCAGGAATTCGTTTGCCAATCTAAATTTGACCAAGGAAGCTTATAGTATACCCGGTCAGTTTGATGATGCGCTGGAAAACGGTAAGAATATAGAGAATGGACAGGGCGACGCGGCTACGAACGCCGCCAATTTGACTAAGAACAATTGAAAATTCAGAAAAAGAAAACAAAAAAAAATTAACGTGCTTTGCGTAAAAAAAAAATTAGAAATTATACTCCCGATTGTGACTCAAGACTGTAAAAACCGATCTAGTTGCACTTCAGCTGAATCTCCGAGCGGTTCGCTCCCAACTTGCAAGAGTTTGCTCGTCGATCTTTCGAGATCGTTGAACAAACCGAAATCAAGAGTGAGAAAACTGCTCGTTGAACGGTCCAGTGCGTAAAAAACTACGGTGGGGCCAAAAAATAAAAAAAGAAAGATACCGAAGGAAAAATAATTAGCGCTACCAAGGATGAGGCGCGAAAATCTGTCTCGACTGTCGACGTACACAATAAGTGTCCTCACTGCCAAAAAAAATACCACACTAAAAATAATGTATAACGGTAAGAGTAAGCGTTAAAAAAAAAAAAAAAAAAAAAGAAATAATGAAACGGACAAAATGAAAGTTGTGCTTATGCTGATGGGGCTGCTCTGCTCGTACCATCGTGGAAATGTACTCCGACTGATTAGGGTATGCATGCACTAATTTTACCAGCAAGAACGAGTCGTCAACTGCTATAGATGATTAAATTAACTTAAGGAGCGTGATTATTTTTTTTACGATGAAAATATATATTTTCCGGTATTATATGAAATGCTCACCTCAGCCGTCCCGATAGCCCGCTCCTGCATACTCTATATTTTTCTCTCTCCGACACTTTCGAATGGAGAAAATTCTTACAAAACTTTAACGTGGCTGTTAATGTTGCGAAGCGTTTTTCGGAGTGGACTATCGCGCACAGCTTCGAGCGCAGAGACTGATGCTTTTCATATAAGTGAAATATATATATTTATACAGGATTTAGGTTTAGAGTTCTCGTAGGTTTACTATACGTAAGTTATGCGTCCGTGCACGAGCTGTACGCGACGCAGGGATGATAAATTCTCTCTCAGAGATGATCGAAATTGAATGGATATTTTTTTTTTCTTTTTTTTTTTCTATGCGAACTCTCGTGCGGTTTGATAAAAAAAATGTACTAGCGAGAGCAAAGAGTGCGTGTAAATAAAGACGATGTGATTATAGTTTTATATTCGTATGCCTGAGATGTACGTAAGTGCGAGCGCGCGCAGACTCTCTGCGAAAACTTAGCAAGCTTCGGGACACTGCTGAAGCCGACGTTCGGCAAGTGAAGTAGATCGCGAGAAGATGCGCGCGGCAAAGTGCGTTAGTAAACGTGAATGTACAGGAATTATATATAAAATATATATTTATTTGCATTTGCGTTTGGAGAAATTTTTTTCGTGAATAAGTGAGCGAGAGCCTGCCGCTTGTTTTTGTATGTGCATTCGTTTGCATCGCTTGAATCGCAAGGGCTGAATGTGCGCTACGACTATTGCCGAAAGCTGATGTCAACGTATGCAAGTAATTTGAGCCATTTTGATTTTTCTTTTTTATTCAACTTTTTTATTCAGTCTTATTGTTTGTTATTATCTAACTTTTTTTCGTCAACGTTAAATTCGCCAAAAGGGAAAAAGAAGGATTCGTAAGTGAACGCTTTGTACCGTTTGAGATCAGAAAAACGTTTGGCATGTTTCGTAAATGTTCAGCGATCTTTAATTGTACATACACGAAAGGCAAGCGCAAAAGTAGTAACGATACGATCGGTGTATATAGAAAATACTCTTAGGTGTGTTGATCACGCACTAAGCTTATATACGAGATATGATTATGTTGAAGAATCTAATTTAACGTAGAAGTTTGCCACATTCTGTTTGGCAGATAAAAGTCATCTTTGATGTATGGCGGAGAGCACTCTTTTTTTTTTATATTGACGAAAGCGAAAGCATGTCGACGAGATGTAAAGAAAATGGTAAAAAAAGGGTATGACAGCATTATGAACACGATTTAACGGAATAGCAGTTATAGTTGCGAGATGAGCGGGTGCGGTGTCGAGAATCGCAAATGTGTTGAGTGAATAAGAAATAAAAAAAAAACATTTATCGGATTAATATAACGAGAAGTGATAAGTAAAGAAGAGTCGATGCTATATTTTTGTAGATTTGTTATCGCGACTAAATGCATTAAGACAATGAATAAAAACTATAAAAAAAAAAAAAATAAAAAACTTAGTGAATGACATTAGTTCGCGAATTTGAAATATAAGGGACTTAAAGGCCAAGAAGACAGACAAGAAGAATGATTAACAAAAAAAAATGTGTGCGCGACTCTACTGGTGAAACAGGATCATAAGAAAGTGAGAATAAAGTCAATGTCAACAAAAGCCAATTGCTCTAATATTGTAAAACGTACGTGCGAGTTTTAAGGAAAAAGTTCTCTGAGATACGCTTTTACCGAGAACGCACTTTTAAAGGTCTGCTTCGACGTGCAAAAACAAAATGCAAAAGATGAATGATTTCCGAACAAATAATGTAACGTCAAATCTTAAGAATGTCGAGATACATTTTTAGTTTTCGAATAACGAGCTAAAGAGTCAGTCAATATAAAATGAATCAGCAGCGACATGCAACAAAATATACTTAACAATTGAGCTCGAGAGTGCATGCCACTTTACCGCTTTGTTAAACAAAAAAAAATCTATGAAACTCGAATGGTTTTCATTCTACAGATTACGAATCTCTTGAAGTATGCAGAAAAAAAAAATCAGTTGCCGCTGCACTGATGACAGACGTGAAATAACAATTCAATGTTGAACAAAAAATTTTAATAAATAAAAGCGAATGCAATTGCAAACAAAACAAATAATGAAAAAACAAACAAAAATCACTTATTAAGGAAAACTCGTGTTTATTGTAACGATGATGAAAAAGATAACATTAACAATTAAAACGGTTTACGATAAAAACATAATGAATTACAAGCGCCTTGTCAGCGCATCAAGCTTTTCATTGAATGCATAGAAATAGGGGCCCACGCACTTTGCCTATGACCGGTAATAAAGAAAAAGTAAATAAAATTTAAAGTAAAGCATCGAAACGATGGTTTCCGTAAACATTTATAATGGATTTCTAACATCATATTATACATACATGTTAAATGAAAATGAAGAGAAAAAAAAATAAAAAAATCTTGCAAGAATTAATCGGGTTGTCAAACGCAACCATTATATTGTAATCATGATTTTTTTTCTTTTTTTTCGATTTAATTTTTTTTTCTTCGTAGTAGCTACCACGAAACAAATATTCGCTATACCACTTATTTTTTCATTATTGTATTTAAAAACGTATAAATGATCATTTTTCTTTTTTGCTTTGTAGAACATTTTGATAGTTATTCTCTTTATTTTTTTTGTTTATTAAATGTAAGAAAAGTAACCGAAAAGGAACTTTTGTTGCGCATATAATATGGTGCAGAAAAGTATATAAATATAATAATTGATTATACCACCACATAATTGTACGTGTAAAGGAGTAGCGTTATATTTATTAAAGTTCATCAGAGGTTTTTTCGGCGCGCAACCTACTATGGGCATTAAAGTATTTGAGCCGCCGTTAAATTTGACATTTCTTTATTTCTTAGTTTTTTTTGTAACATGATACTTTTATGTTTTTTTCAAGTGCGCGCCTTATAAGATTTTTACGTTTTAATTTATCATGGCTCACACTATTTTTGTATCTTCATAAGTTTTATTATATTATATATCATAGGTTTTTGCTTATATGCGTAATATAATTATCGAGTATATTAAAATACGATAGGAATCACAAAGATATATAATGGCAAAAAAAAAGATATTAAAAAAGAAAGAAAAAAATACACTTGATCAATCACTATTGATGTAGTTGAAATCATAACGTGGGCCCCCTTAATATATATTCTTATTAAATATTACATAACATATATTCTCCTATTATTTCTTGTCTTAGCTAAAAAATGGAAAAAAATAAAGCAAGTAAAAAACTTCAAAATGAAAAAAAAGTATAAACGTGCATGCGCGAGATTATTTATGTATGCGTTTCACCGACTAACTTTATTATTATTACTATTATAGTATCTTGCATGGTGCGTCAATACTTTCCTTAGAATTAAAATTCTGCTAAAATTTACTTTCAACATGTATCGAGTTTTCAGTTAGTCAAGCGGCAATTATTATCAATTTATAATGCTATTTTATAACTTTTTCAACATTGTAATTAATTTCTCTTTATAATAATATTGTTAATAAATTTTTTGATAAAAATTGTCGAAGGGTTAAAGCAGTTGCGAAAAGTAATGCACGTTCTGTGTGCTTGCAATATAGATCCAGTGTTTAAAATCAGCAATGAAAAATTAAAAACAAAAGAGTGTTAACGGAATGAAGACATCAAATTTATTTTATTTTGATTATAATAAATTATTGGTTTATTTTATTTATTATAATTTTTTTAATAGAAAAAAAAACAAACTGTCGTTATTTGTGCACACGTAATTTATAAAAGGTTGATAAAAAAAAACGATGAAACAAATATCTGCATTTATATTGCAATTGCGTCATTATAGACACATGTCGAGTAAGCCACCGTGTAATTTTTACTGTTGTAAGCATATAATCCCATTTGTGCCTAGTGTCCAGCGGAGCTGATTCTGCATAAATGTTTTTCGTGTTTCGGTGGAGGCTATTCTCGACCAAGTTTGCGTTTTCTGTACACCTTCGAAAATAAATAATAAAAAAAAAAATTGTGGATAGATTATTCTTAATTGGTCCGTTCGATTTAGGGGTGATTTAAGTTTGATCAGAGAATCAGTGCTAGCGAAAACACAAGGCAATTTGAAAGATTACTATTCATAAGAATTCGCGATAAAAATAACGAAAAAAAAACCTGGTTCATATTTGGAGCTTAGATAATAATGTAAACGTAGCAAACTCTATATTAAATAAAGTAAAAGGAGAATGGTATTTAATTGTAAAATGAGTACTAACGAAACAAATATTACATGAAAAAAAAGCACATTGATGGATGTTGTAATGAATTAGATTACCAGAATTGCATTCATATTTCGATGTGAAAACTTTATTGGAAAAACCGCTACTCACTGGTCGTATAGTAGCAATAGTATTTTGTCGAAGCACGAATTCAAATTAAAAATCAATTCTCAAATTGTTTCGTTTAATTGAATTAAGAGCCACTTGATCGAAAAATGTTTGAAAAAAATAAAATAAAATACGTTATCCTGTCAGATTAATTTGGAACTTGCATAGTTTGCGTAATTTATAGTTTAGTGCGCGCGCTGATTAATGAAAAATGCGGAAGGGACGTTTAAGATCCGAATATTAAAAAGTTTCATTAATGTTTTTCGTGGTATTATAAGGAAGTGAAGAAAAACCCGCGAGCAAACCAATTCTTTCACAAGTTCTCAGCAAAAAAGGATCTTGAAATTGACTGGCCAATATTTTTTGAAAATTTGATGATTTATTAAAATGTACTGTCATGTCATAACGAAATAAAAAAATTGTAAAAAAAAATGCGTTTACGGTTGTGTTTTCATTTAATCATTTAGCAATAAGATCTTCAATTAATATTAAAAAGGAAAATTTTAAGTTAAAATTAAAATTTTATTTTTCTTTAACTTAAAATATTTATTATTGATATCGTGTAAATTAGGATTTAAAGCGTACAAATTGCTATTACAAAAAGTCAAATAAAATATTTTTAGCTAAAAACGTTCTAATAAATTTAAAAGAAATTAAAATTCATGAATATATCTATATAAATAACTACCTCAAAACTATTTGTGTATAGTAATGGAATAACAAATAAAATTCAGTAAATTCATTATTATATTTATATTTTATTATTATATTTATATGCGTTAAGTGCAGATAACAAAGTATATAAAACATATATAACATACTTTACATACTACCCAGCAGAGATGTAGAATACTCAGTGCTGCGCTTTGGCATATTCCGCTGCGGAATATGCCAAATTGGACTTGTATGAAAACAAGTCCTGCGGAATTTCCGCAGGACTTGTTTTCATACTTTTACTATAACTATATATACGTATTCACTTATATATAGATATACCAAATGCATGGAAACAAGTCCCGCGGAATATAGCCCGTTATAGGCAAAAAAATATAGGAACAGATTAACATTGGTTAGTATATCTATATATACAAAAGAACAGGAACACCTTCAACTCCTGGCAGGGAGGCGCGTCTATAAGGAGAGCGCCTCTGGAGAGAGGATGTGGAACTAGGGTTGCCACACATTCGGCGCGCCTGCAGCCCTGCACTGACGATTTTTCGAGAAAACTTTGTAGTTGTAGAAACTTGGAAAGTATTAATAACAAACGCACTTGTGCATGCGTACAAGAGATTTTTATGTTTACCAGAAAAGGAAAAGTCTGACTCAATTTTTCAATGAAAACATTTGTATATTTGTAATAAACAAGTATGGCGGATGAGATAGCGAAAAATGATTCTCAGAATAACCAGGTTAACAATCGAAAAAATAATCAACTTCTATCTAAAACTCTAAAAATAGTATAAGTGTACACCTATTTATTACAAACATTTTCAATTGTAGATGCCCGTTCCAAAAATTAAACATGATTGGTATCAAACAGAGGCTTATGTTATTGTTACCATTTTAGCAAAAAATACAGAAAATGTTAAAGTTGTGCACGGTGAAACTACAGTAAGTATTAAAAGTCAAATTTAAAATAATATCTTGTTTATTTTGTTATATTCCAATATTTTTTCATAATTTTATTAAATTTTCTTTACCTTTCTAGTTCAAATATATTAAAATGTATTACAATATAATAGTAAATTGGCAACTATTAGCTATAAATGTGGCTACCTGTTATATGTTAAAAATATAACAAATTTAAAAGTATTATTAAAATGTAGATTAAAATATAATGAAATTGAAACTACAAATTTATTTTTTCTTATTTAATTAAAGGTGAAAAAATAAATATTTTATTCATTTCCTTAATTTTTTATTTCAGCTAAGCGTCTCTGCTAAGCTACCTAATGGTAGTGAGTATAGTCTGGAATTAGATTTAGCACATCATGTTGTTCCTGATCAATGTTCGTATAAAGTTTTACCATCAAAAGTAGAAATAAAATTAAAGAAACGTGATGGGTTAAGGTGGACAGTATTAGAAGGTAACCCATTAAATCCGGAGATACAACCAATTCCTCAAGGTAATAATTATATAACACTTTAAATGTTTTTATTATTATATTTAATTAAGTGTTTTAAATAAAATATATTCTTTTAATATATATTTTTGTAATTAGAAATATTACAAGCTGGAAGTCAGCCTCCTAAGTATCCAAGTTCTTCTAAAAAATCAAAAGATTGGGACAAAGTAGAAAAAGAAATTGAAAAGCAAGAGTTAGAAGAATTGCCAGAAGGTGAAGCTGCCATAAATGAACTGTTCGAACAGATTTATGGTAAAGGTACAGATGATGTTCGACGTGCTATGAATAAGTCATTTGTAAGTAAAATTTCTTATGTAAATTTGTAGATTTGATAATATTGTTAAACAAAGAATATTTATCTTTGCTTTTTAATTTAAACAGCAAGAATCTGGTGGTACAGTGTTGAGTACCAATTGGTCAGAAGTGGGACAAGGTAAAGTAGAAAAGAACCCTCCAGATGGTATGGAGTGGAAATCTTGGAATTAATAATAACTTTTGCAAATAAAAAAAACTGATCATAGAGCATTATTTCATTATTTATTTTGTAAAGTAAAAGAACAAATTAATATTATAAAATTTGACGTGATTAACTTAAATTGAATAGTGCAAAATAAATTTCGGATAAAAATTTGGGTTAAACTAAATTGTGTATAATAGGTATGTGTATGAAATGGACCATGCCAACAAGATCGACCCATTGAATCTACTAATATGTAAAATAAGAAAAGTTTAAAGTAACAAATAAGTCATCTTTTTAATGTTAATAAAATTTTTTGATTTATTGTAAAACGAGATTTTATTTTTATTCTTTAATATTTATATTGATAAACTTGAATATGACAATTATACTATTAAAATAATTTTTTGTAACACTTGATGTTGAAATGAATAATATCAATTTTGTAAGTAAAATCATGATATTTTTATTGCAAATCTTTCAAATGCTTTTTTACCTTACTTTATACATTAATTACATTAATTACATATATTACAAATATCACCATTATTTTTTAAATTATATAAATAAATGCTTTTGCAAGGCAAGTAAATCGCACATTGCTTTACACTTTTACTATCAACAGATGTTACCAATAACTGATTTTGGCAGTTTCAACTTCTAAAAATTTGTTGTACAATATACAAAGTACAAACTGCAATTCCTAAGTAATAGGCAGTCTGTTTAATTTTTTCTGTTTCTGGTAACAAAAGATCTTCCTCTGTAGCACTGTGACTAAGTATATTTTTTACCGATTCAGCACTTATCCTTGATAATCCTGATCCAGAAAGTGAATTAATAATTTTTTCTTGTCTTTCAATTTTATTTATAATGATCGAACATTTATCATTTAAATTTGTTTCCATTGAACGTTGTGTTTCAGAGATCACATTTCTTACATCGGCTATTCTTTTGTTGTTATTAACCATAGTAGCTGTTAATGATACAATGGCAAAAAGTGCAGAAGCTAAAATGGAAAGATATTTATACTTTTGAGCATTCATAGCTTGAAAGTCATGGTGTTCTTTAATTGCAGTTGCTAATTCTGTAAAATGATCTCGTTCTTCATCTTCTAAAATACTCAGCTGACTAGTAATTCTCGATTGTTCTTGTAAACCTTTATTTTCTAAAATTGTCAATTGCACATATTTTGGATCATCTCGTCTAGTTTGAATTAATTCACTATAAATCTCCTTTAATTTTTCATTTACTGAAGTAGCCTCACGAGTCAGTTCTCTTCTATGATTTTGGCATTTAAACAATTTGTCTTGTGCTAGAAGAACTTGTTCTTTGGCTATTTCAACTTTGTCCATTCCTGTTAATTGTTGATACCATTGCCAATAATTTACAAGACGTATAGGTAATGGATTTGATGGTTTTAAGGCAGCAGCATTAAGATCTTGAATAATCGTTGACCCATTTATGTGCTATAAATATTTCATTCAAATGTAAAATGTTGTTTACGATTTAGTTATATACTATACTTACTTTGACAACGTTATTATACTTTTCTGTGGCTACAGTTTGTATATTTGAAATTTTTTCTTGCGCTCTCTCAGTTGCATTTCCAATTGCTGTACTCGCATTGAACAACAAAGACGATTTGTTAATTTGTTCTGTTAATGATTTTAAAACTCTCCTAGAATTCCCAGCCATCTCAACGCGTTACTTTATTAATTTTTAGATATGGCATGAATACTATATAACATTATTATCTAGACAAGCTCCGAAAGAGTGTAACCTAAAATCTTTGCGAATATTGGTAGTCACGTGACTAGCAGAAAATTTGCTGAAAATGTGTGAGTAAAGTGTCGGGTAGTTGTTGGTTGCAGTTTGCTACTATTGTTGCACTGAAATAGGTACTTAGCTGTATCAAGTAATACAAGGCATAGCATAACTGGCGCGTATGTATTACGTGCATATCGTATGTACACATTCATTCAATACATTCGAGATTTGAAAATTATTCGTATGTATTTTAATTTACGTATGATGCAATACTTATGTATATAAAAATATTCAGTTCATGAGTACTAAACGACTCAACGTCTCACAAAAAAAATACAAATCGTTGATAACTAAATTGTTGCGTAACAAAAAAGAAACAATAATAGGTATCCAAGAATTGATAGTTTTTCATTTGTTTATATAAGTAGTGTTCCAATTAATAAAATGACCTTGCATATTTTACAATTTATTTGAAGATATATTGAATTAAGCAACAATTGTAACTTAATACTTATACTCTAAAAGGTACAATGTTTCTTTTAACTTATATAATTGAGTATAGATACGAATATTTAAAAAATGTTTACCATGCAATGACATTTTTACCATTATGTGTTTACCATTATTAAAATCATAGTTTAATATTTTCCCGCGCAAAATCAAACGCGATTCCGCATTATCGCAGCGATACTAATCGATAAACCTCGAAGTTCGAGTTTTTCAAATTAAAAATTCGTATCGAGATATAATCGCAAATCATCGTGATTTCACTCTCTTTCGCGACCGATGTCAGGTCCTGCATGTTGACTTTCTGCTTGTGGCAAAAAAAAGTGACGTCTTCGAGTTTACAGTACTTAATAAAGTAAATGTTGTTATTACAATATTTAAGTCCATCGGGATCTGCTTCCAGTATTGAGGTTAAATCGTTTACGTGACGTTAAACGCTCGTTACTTACATTTCAGTGTGCCTCGAAAATCCTCACTGTGATTTCCTCTGAAACGTGTTAGACTTACAATGGCAGGGATGTTTTGGCACAACAACTATGCACCGTCGGTTCAGATCGACTCTCTTCTTAGCCAAGAGGTGAGTGCTTCCTTCAGAGCAGCTAATGATCCATCTGGGGCTGGCCAACACCTGGCTATACTGCATCACAATGTACATTGTTGATGCTGTGAGCAAAACTTCAGTTTTGCTTTCACTATGGAATTGTATTCCATGCAGAACAAGTTTTTTTGTATATTCAATTTTTTTTTAGGTTTTTAATTACTAATGCGTGTACAATATAATATGTGTAAATTCAATTAATGAAACATTCCATTGTATAACTGTATGGTACGATTGTCACTTGTCTAAAAATACCTGCTAGATTGTTACTTAACTTATACTTTGTATACAGTGTTACTTTGAAATTGCATTCGAGATTTAATACTTTCTTACATGTTTGATTTCAGGATATAACATTGAATAAATTAATGGATGCTGAAGACATTTTACAAGAATGCAAAAGTCAAAATAAAAAATTAATCGAGTAGTAAGTTCAATTTAAAAAGCACTAATTCGTGTTTATGAATGTATATTAAAATTTTATTTTTCTTATGTTCTAGTTTGACCAGAGCAGATATTTTAGAGGAACTAGTAAATTTAATAACAGAAGAACCTTCTGAAGAGTTAGATGAACGTTCGCGTTATAAATATTCAAATATTGCTTGTGAGTTACTCACAAGTGAAGTACCAATACTTGCAGAAACAATAGCTAGTGAGTTATTTTACTTCAAAGAAAATAAAACTATTTTTTTTTATTTTTTAAAAAAGGTACTTTCTAAATAATGTTAATTAATTGTTTCTGTTATATTTTAGATAATGAAATGCTATTGGCTAAATTATATTCTTTTATTGATAAAGAGCAGCCTCTAAATCCTCTGTTAGCATCATTTTTCAGTAAAACCCTTCATACACTATTGAGACGAGCTTCAGATCAGGTAACTTACAAATTGAATAAATTTAAATTGTTTTAATTGTGCAAACAAGTAAAAATTATTTCATTAATTATGTATTGATTACAGAATTGGTTTTCGCATCAGTTAGTGTGTTTAAAGGTTTTGGAATCTCTTATGAGTCGTAAAAATTGTGTTGATTTGTTACTCCAACATATACAAACATCAGCTATCATGGATCTGATTTTAATACTTTTAATTAAAATTGAAGATGATGAAATGCGTCAGAACATATTAAATGTAATAATAATGTTTATAGATATATTATTTATGCACTTTATTGAAATTCATTTTTTTAAGAGAAAAAAATTAAAATATTTGTATTTTCCAGTGGTTAGATGATCAAAAGTTAGTTCAAAGATTAATTCAGTTGTTATCTCCTTCTGCAGATTCAGAAAAACATACAAATGCTTCTCAGCTTCTTTGTGATATTGTTAAATCTCCACGTTTGGAACCTGAACGGCCTGATCCTATCTTACAAACTTTACAATCGTAAGTACATAAAACATATTCTGTACTTTAAGTGCTGCTTTCTGTTTATTTTTAAATTTTTTTAATTTATAGAGAGGAAACTATAAAGCTGGTATTGGACACAATTTTCTCAGAAGAAAAAGTCGAAAGTAGTATTGTCGGTGGTGTTAGAATATTAATTAATTTGCTAGGACAGAAACTAAGTAAAATTTTTGAAACTAATGAAAATTATGGAGCTCCTTTCAATAATGTAGAAGATAAACAACGTGATAAATTTGCATTGATAATTATATCTTACCTAGATAAGTTTAATGAATTGCTGTTAAATCCTCCAGAAGTAAGTTAATTCTACTATTCCTCTTCATAGCATTTTAATATATATATGCATATTTATTTGTGTTAATATTTGTTGTATAGAAACCATCAGTTAAAACTACAGCAGGATTTTTGGAAAAACCATTTGGCCGTTCACGATTATATATTTTAAAATTATATGTTAGTTTACTTTCTACAGAAAATCCACAAGTTTTACAAAAGTTTGCTGAGTTGGATACATTTAATATTTTATTGGTTCGTTATTTTTAGTACTAATGTACTTTATATAATAGTTATCATTCACTAATTGCTTATTTATTAAAAATACCATTTTAGGATTTATTTGTTCATTTTGCATGGAACAACTTTTTACATACTCAAGTACAACAATGTTTATGTTTAGTTATTAACTGTAATTGTCCTGAAATAAATGAAATTCTTTACTCACATGTAAGTATTCTTTTAAATTTGTTTTTTACTCTTCTATAAAAAAAGCAGAGTTTTTTTATATTCATAAATAACACATGAAATATTATTTTTTTAGATATTTGTTAAAAGTAAGTTAATTGATAGAATTCTTGATGCTTGGGAAAGTAACGATAATAATACAATGTAAGTAAGCATGGCTGTTTTTAATAACAGATTTAAATTAATTTTTAACAAAAATGTATGAATTCTAGTAATAAACATAATGGATTACGACAAGGTTTTATGGGTCATCTTATAATAATGGCAAATGAAGTAGCTAAACATTGTCAAGAAAATAATGATATAACAAATTACTTAAAAGCAAATTTACCTGAAGAAACTATGCAAAAGTGGGAAACTTTCATAACTACAAAATTAGATGAAGTAAATAAGAAACAGCAAATAACATTGGTAAATCACTTTAAATAGTTAATGAGTTCTAAATGAATATTCTTTGTAAACATAACAAAATAATGTTTTTTAGGGAGAACCTCCAGAAACGTACATGATGTCTGCAACTGGTGTTACTGATGAATATGCTTCTTTTCCACAAGATTCTTATGGTCAAGAAGTAAGTTTATTTTATTATTTATTTTAATAATTTTTCCTAACAATGAGATAATATGTGTTTCTTTTTCAGATGTATAGTAATTTTCAGGAACAGTCATCAGTCCCAATGTATACTGATGGTGACTGTCATTTCCGAATCGAAAAGTTTATTGCTGGGGATGACATTTTTCAGTTAGTTTAAATTTTGTGGAATAAATATTTAATGCTTTATGTAATTGTATTGATAAGCTGAAAACCTTTAATTAATTTTATTTCAGGGATTCTATGAATCTGACAGTTGATGATTTTAAGAAAAGTCAAGATTTATTTAATGAAATATGTGAGGACAAGAAACATGATGATAATGAAGCTGATCAATGGGAAAATAATGATGATTTTCAAAGTGATAAATCAGATTGGTTCAATAAAAAGACACAAATTGTTTCAAGCTCTTCAGATGAAGAAGATGAAGATGATCCTCGAGATCTATGCATGGAGTCCGATGGAGTTGATCGTAAGTTCCAATCAATCAAATATTTAAACTCTTTGATTTGATTGAAAATTATATTAATTTCAATGTTTTCTTTTTAAAAGCTTGGAATACTTCAAACCCTCCGTCAACCATGTTAAGTACATCATCAAATCTGTGGGATACAGAAGCACCAGAACCTGTTGCAGAAACTGGTTGGGCCAATTTTGATAATTTCAATAGTGCATTTAGCACTGATACTGCTTTCCAAAATAATCCTTGCAACGAAGCGAAAGCTGAACTGCCAGAAGTGCCAATAATCTTAAATGAAAATGTATCATTGTCGGAAACAGAAACTGGCAGTAATTTAAACAGTAGTGAAAACAAAGAAAATGTCAATAAGATCGATGATACAGAACAAAAGACTGAAAAAATTAATGTTTCTAGCGTATCAAATTCAGATTGCATAGAAATTTCTGTAAATAAACCAGATACTGATGGTAATGCAAATTTGACTGTTTTAGATGATAGGTGAGTTTTAATAAAATGTGTTAGAGAATTGAGAATTTGACATTGTTTAAGATTTTTTTGTGCTAAATACATCTAAATTATCTAATCACATCTAATTACATCTTAAATTATTTTCAGAACGTCTGAATCCAAAGATCTTAGTAAAAATTCAGAGGATAATCCTAGAAGTAAATCAGAAGCTTCATTGGAGAATTTAACAAATGTTCAAAGTGTAACGAGTGCCACAGATAGTACATCTCCTATCACGACTGTTGTCCCTGAATCATCTCAGTAAAAGTCTACCGTCAAGTGTCAAATAGCAATAGAGATACACCATATCAGAATAACCTTACTATTTTCCCAGAACACTATACATTTGTACACTCATTAAATTGGCCTTACATATTTAGAGTGAGAGGTTCATCTAAACTTGAAGCAAGCAATTACATTATTTTCACTTGTATTGGGTGAAAAACATTTAATTGCAAGAACTATCTCCATTTTTGGGCAATGTTCTCAAGTACAAATGTTTTTTTTCCTTGTGTATTATGCTCATTGTTAAAAACTCTTAAATTTTAACTCATAAGTACTTGGTACAAGAACAGTCTTTTTAAAATGATATGATGCTTTTTGACAACGTTTCCTCTGCACAAGAGAATCTATTTTGTTATAATAATCGCAATGAAAACTTCAGAAGCTGTCAATCAGTGATATTTGAAGGTGTGCGATTAATAGAAAATACTTTAGAGATTTGCATTGAAGTTTTGAGGAAATGTTGTCCACCTTAGGAGAAAATGTATGTATTATATTGTATAACACGTACACGTGTTAAAAAGGTAGTCAAAGTACAAGAATTCGTAAAATAATGAGCGAGAAAGCCTGTAACAATAGGCATAAAGATCTCTAACTCTCCAATCACTGTATTTGAACTGATTCACGGTATTTCATTTTACACAAGTATTCAAGTATTACGCAGCTATGTATACTGCAAAAATGTTAGATAAACTTGTAACGTGTGAGGCTATTTGAGAAAATATCAATTATAGTCCAATATATATCACAATGAATTAGTGCTTTTGCTTTTTCGAAAGATAAAACAGAAGTACTTAGGTACAGTGCCTACAAATTGCTTAAAAACTTATTCCTATATGCCGTGGTATGGTATAAAAAAAAATCATGAGTATTTTTTCTATGTTGTAATTTTATTATTGAATTGATATTTCAAAGTTACTGCGCCATCAAGTGTACCCTATTTGCATTCCAATAAAAACTTTAAGGAAACTATAAAGGAAAGAAAATGATATAACGCTGCAGTACTTTTAAATCTTTGACTCGGTTCTTTTGATTCAAGGATTTTTTAATCTTTCTCCCGAAAACATGTTAATGCATATGGTGGTAGTCTTTAGATACTTCGTTAAACTTGGCCGATTATAAAATAACTTGTGTTAATCAATTTTATAATTGTTAAATATTTTAAGAAATAAATATTATTTAAGTGAATAAAACATTGGCTTGTTTTTTTTTTTTAATCAAATTTAAAGTAACTAGTTTTAAGGCATAAGAATATTTTAAATAAAAAATTGTTAAATTACTTATTGCAAACACAATGTATAAAAATAAAAATGATAAAACTTTTAAGTATATTTGAAATTGGTAACACTGCTTTTTTTATGGCGGATCCGTCTGCTTTTGCATGCAGATTTTTTTGTAGATTCTTATCGGAAATCCGTCACACATTTATTAAATTAAATATCCTAAAATAAATTATAAAAATTTAAAAATTTTTTTCAAAGTTACTTTCACTGTGATATTTGATTTCTAAATTATGTTAAATTATTCTTTTTCTTCCCTTGCGTAATTTTCAGCAACGGAATGAAATAATGAATTAACATTGCTTTATTAATGAATTTTTTTGTTCATTGACATACCGATAATTAGAATATGCACATTTGCATCACTGCATGCCGCAGCAGTCAACTTTTTCTTCGCAAAAATGCAAAGGTATTCACATAAAGAATTTTTGGCGGGAATCATTCAACACGTGATAAAGCGTACAATATATATAGCATACCCAAGCGATTCTTTCTTAATTTCCTCGTAATTTAATTTATCTCTGCGTAATTGATAAGCATACGATCACATGTAATAATAGCTATAAAAAAGATTAGAAAATGAAAAATATAGGTATATCAGCGGGCACAGGGGAGGAAATAGTGCCAACCTAATGGGTGCAAAGGAAGAGGAGGTAGACCAAACACCGAAGCAAACACCGAAGTTGAAGGTAGACAAGTGGCAACGCGCAGAGGCGCAAGTAAAGAGATACATGACGCACTCTGTTTGCATCAGTTTTGTGGGAAAAATTGAATTTTCACATAGATTTTAAAAAAATCGTCGACTTGCAGCGTGAAAGTAATCGGATTGTGCGGCCGCGCAATTATTGAAGCATAAGCAGTCGAACGTACAACAGTGAAAAATGTCGGACGAAAAGAAGGTAGTGCTTTCTAACCTCGAAATCGGCATTTTGTTGTGCTCTTTTCTCGGGCGCACATTGTTCACATTTTTTTGTCTTGTTTGCAGGATTCGAAAGAATCAGAGCACATAAACTTAAAGGTGCTGGGACAGGACAATGGAGTTGTTCAGTTTAAAATAAAGAAGCACACGCCCTTGAGGAAACTCATGAATGCCTACTGTGATCGAGCGGTATGTTTACTTATCTATTTTAGTTAAATAAAAGTTTTTACAATTTCATTTAATTCATATTTGTTGTATTGTAAAATTGTAGGGTTTAGCAATTGCAGCAGTAAGGTTTCGATTTGACGGACAGCCAATACACGAGTTGGACACTCCGTCTACGTTAGAAATGGAAGAAGGCGACACAATAGAGGTGTATCAACAACAAACAGGCGGTGGACTTTGATTTAATTTCCTAATTTTTTTATAAAGATTCAAATACGATGTGGTCAAACTTAAACAACATACTTCCATACTTTCAAGTAGTTAAGTTTTTTATGTTTCGATCATAGTGTACAATTAAGGAATAAGAATAAATTCAACTTTTTTATATTTTCATTTTTTGCTGATTATCAACACAAATAATTTACAGATGTTCTTAAAAATTAGACTATAAATCTCAAAACTTTCATTATTTTTATTTATAGCTTATAGATACATAAGTCAATTTTTGTTGTGCTAAATACATTTTTAAAAATAAAGTATAATATTGTGAAATTTCGTAGCACATCTTTTTCTTTAACTGGCTAATCCAGCTTTTTGCCGACAAAGCGACATAAGAGCTCTGAGCATGAATTGCCTTCTTGAAAGCTGTCTGACTTGCTTGAGGAAAGCATCTAAATCAATTATACTGCTTCTTAGTCCCTCAGCAAGGTAATAAATTGCATCTTCAATAGCCGCTTCTTCCACAAAAGCATTTAGCATCCTAAAAATAAAAATTAGTTTTTCAGTTTCTGTAGGAAATGAGATAATAAGATTTATAATTTTCTTAAATACTTACTGCTTATACAAAGGAGCAATTGTAGTGACAGCTTCATCAACATCAATCGATTGATTATCCTGAAGTTTATCCACTTCCTTCTCCAATTCTGATTCCTTGTCCTGCAAGATTTTTATATTTTTCTCTAATTCAGATTTTTCTTTTTGAAACTTGGTAAATAATTCTGTTAATCGACCAGAACCACTTGACAGCTCTTGTTGTGTGCGCCTCAATGTTTCAAGTTCTGCTTGCAACTGAGAAAATTGTTCGCGAAGTCTCCGCTTTAACTTATCTCCTACAGCTGATAAGAGCGATGCTCTTATATGTTCCTCTGATATTGTTCCTGTACCTACGTTAGAATTTGCAGGTACAGCTGGGGACTACAAATAAAAATTTTACTATTAAAGAATGTCATTTTAATTTTGTTTTGTAAATCAGTTGTAATTTCTCTGAAAAATATTTTGATAACAGATCTTTCAATGGATAAATTGTAATTATCTAAGAGTGAATCATAAGTATGATTCATTATCAACTGAAATATTTTACTATTTTTATTGAATGATTGTACTTTAAAACTAGTAAGTTTAAATTCACTTACTGGTGAGTATGGAGGGTATGGTCCAGTGTAGCCAGGCATTAATGGATAGTTGGGAGTTGAACTTGAATAGGGGAAATTTGGATATGGAAGATCACTTGGTGGATAAACATTTGACATCATTTGTGATGGTGGTTGTGAAAATCCTCCTTGGGGCATCATTGGCATCATGGCTGTGATTATAAAAAGTAAAGTTAGAATATTACTCTCATATGTGTACATCATTTAAAAAGTAATTTCTTACGTTGTTTAGGATAAGGTGTTGAATTGATAAATGAATGTGGTAACATTGAATCTGTTTTTGGTTTTGCATAAACAGGTGGATGATCGCCAAAAATTATAATCATCACTTGTATTAGACTTCCTAAGTCTGATTTGAGCTAAAAAAAAAGAAGTATTGGTAAAAATTAAATTTGTCACTGCATAAAATATTTTTTAATTTGATACTTACTGGAGTCCACTCGTGTAAATATGGCAAGTAAATTTTTCCATTATGGTCAACAAAATTACTAACTTTAATGCTCATTTCTGGTGTAGGAGTAACATAACACATTGGAGCATTGTTTGGGTGTGTATCCATAACCCATATAGAAATTGGAATATGATAAGTATTGCCTATAAGGATAAGAATATATTAATCAATATTCTACTATCTTATTACTTTATTTAAACAAAAACATATAGATAAGATAATTTTACCTTTAAAAACAACTGGAATTGTTCCTTGTAAGTTGATCAACTCTTTGCGAGTTCCATCATTGAATACTATAATTACCCATTGAAGGAATTAGTAATAAATAATAAATATTATTGTTTATCGTAAACAGTAAAACTTACCAAAAGGTTCAATCTTCCAGTGTAAACTCTTGTAATTTTCCAGCACCCGACAAACATCCTTGCGGGTTATATCCGGACTGCAATACTAAAACAAAATAATAAAAATTAGTCTATTGATTACTCGAAAAAAATTCAGTATTGCACCATACACTTTGGAGTTGTTTCAAAGCAACAGCAATAAAAATGAAACTTGGTAAAACTTACCTTGACCAAGAATTTGCTTATTCTTTGTTCGTCAATGTGGTTCATCTTAACCATCTATTGTATCAACGCAAAATCGAACGATAAATTATGTACAGGTGATGGGGGTTAAATGGCGACTGATCCCTTTGTATCATGAAGACTACTTGTAAACAATGTCGCCCGAGACACGTCAGCCTGGCTCCGGGACTAAAAGATGCGCCGCTCCATTACGCTACCGATTTGCAACTTTCGAGCCTTCGGCTGAGCTTCGGTAATAAAAAAGATCTTCCCCCGATAAACTCGTGATGAAAGGCTCAACAGTGCCTATGACAGTCTGGCACAACGCACAAGCCGTTCAAAATCAAAAGCTGCCAGTGTCAAGAACCGCCTGAAGTCCGCCGCTTCTGGCGGTAATGCGAAATCAGCTGGGAGGTGCAGGGCTGCCTTCGCCTCGTCAGTTTCACCAAAATCAGAAAATTAAAATGTGCAAAATTCAAATGGGATTATAATCCGATAGTAACTAGAATTCACACGCGCGCTGATTCTTTGAGTTTGATGTTTGTTTGTGTTTATTGGCTGTGGGTCTTTTTGTGCTGACTAACATGCTAATGCATGTAGTACAGCGAGACTCCGATATGCCACCATATATACATATTTGTTTTGTTGCCACTTGGGACAGAGTAATATAATTTGTTTTCCCTATAGAAGTGATGTGTCCATCCCCTCACAGAATGCCTGTTACAGCACCTTTGCAAGAAGTGTACACATCACCACTGGCCCTACAGTTTTACGTGGGATCCGAACCATGACTTAAACATAATTCGCAGACTCGAGTTGAAAAACCGGACGAATACGGCTTTCGCTTTTTGGCGAAGAAACCGTTTGAGTTTGATAATGATCGACCCTGTTAAAAAAAACTGATTAAAATCGAATAAAGTCGATTAAAATTTAATCATTTTTAATAGTGAATCTCAACATCAGTTTTTAATTTAATTTCGATTAATATCCTATTAAAAACGATAGAAGTCGATTAAAGACGATTGAAAGAAATTGAAAGAAATTAATGTTTTATCGTTTTTAATCGACTTCTATCGTTTTTAATAGGATATTAATCGAAAATTAAATGTAAAAATTGGTGTTCAGATTCACTATTTAAATCGATTCATTTTTCATCGATTACAATCAGCTTTTTCTAACAGGGGATGACGATTAAAAAATAAACAACAGCAAACGGTCAACCGCGACTATTTTTACACTTTCCAATTTCGAGATTCGTGATTTCGACTTGAAAATTTAAACTTTAATTGGACCATATTGCAATGCATTTTAATATAATTTTAATGTAATTTTAATTTTATTGTAAGCATTTTATTGTAAATTTTAATGTATTTTAACGTTTCATTTTATCCATTGATGAATATAAGTAGATTGGTTCTTTACAGACTTTAAGCATATACTCTTTAAGGGTTAAAGCCCGTTCTTTATGGGTTAAAAAAAAGGTATACACTTGACCCAATTTAATTTTTTGAGAACATTAACAGGAAAAACAAATCATAAAAATTTCGATTTTTACTTATTTTTTATTTACTTACGATTTTTTCAGGTAATGCTGTAATTAACAACGAAATTTCTAAAATAATTAATTAAATTTACGTTAGATTATATACATCTTGAATAATTTCAGTATTAAAAACTATTAAATAGCATTCTCCTTTTTGTCAAATATTTCAATCTTTTGTTAGTCATGTTTAGACGCTTTTTCCAAAACCTATCTTCTAAGCTCAATTTTTTTCGTAATCTATTCTAATAATCACTATTTGTAAGATTTAAATTATATATATACATGGCTGCAATGTCTTTTCCTTATATTATTGTAAATTTATACTTATACTGTATATAGATACTAGATTAGATGTATGTATCGGTCGCGGAGATTTTTCTTGCAGATTAACTAAATAATAATAAAAAATTTAGGACAGCTGCTAAATCGAGTACTGTGTGTGGTCACAAATCTGGGAAATACTAATAACAATGAAAAGTCCACTTTTTTAATATATATAAAAATATTATATAAAAATATTTTACATGTACCTTGTACATCACACAGATCTTTCGAAAAGAAAATATTATACACTATTGCAGGTGTATAATTAACCATAAATTGGCCAAATACGGTTAATTTTCTACCAGGGAGATATTACTCTGCTAGAAATAGTAACCGAAAAAAACTATGAAAAAACTGAGAATTATTATAATTTGGACAATAATATTAGTTTTTCTTGGATTGTAGTTTTTTAAGATGTAATAAATAGAAAATTACTATAAAAACAAAGAATATAATGAGTGACAAATTGTAAAAATTGAAAAAAATTTGGAGATATTAACAAAAACGGAGAATAAGTGAGAAAAACTAATTTCTTTCCAAAAAACTCATCATACAATAATTATCATCTATTTTCAATTTCTTATCACTTATTTTCAACCGTTATCATCTTTTCTCAAATTTTCTTTATTGTTATCTAAATTTTTTAATAATTATCTGTATTTCTCGAGTATTATCAGTTATAATTTCTACCAGAGTACGCGGTGATACCGCGTAAAATGTATTTTTAATTAATAAATCAACATCAAATGAGATTTAATATTTGATTATATGTGTATATGAAATCCTATATAATATTTTCGCGTGAAATACATTGAATTTGCGTTTATATAACATTTTATAATAAGTGATCCTTTTTTAAGTGCGTTAGCTATTATTAGGAGATCGTTAACGATAGGGTTAATTAGAAGATAAAATTTGTGAAGTTCCGGTCAAACTGATTGAACCCATTATTATAGTATTATATAGTACTGCATGCCCCTAACCAAGAATAAAAGACACTTCATTTTTCGCAAAAAAAGATAAGCACATATCACCTTTTTGCGCATTAGCACAATTTAAATATATACTACTAAGACAACATGTTTTGAAGATTCAGAGCGAAAAGCACATTTGCCTTTTTTATGGGAAAGTCGTGAAATGTCTTTTGATCACGACCACATTTTTCAAACATTTTTAATAATACAGGGTTTATTGGACGGGGGGGGGGGCTCCCTATAAATGTTCTTTAGACGCTGCAATCTTGCGAAATTTAAGCGATGCTTTTAATTTTCGCGGTAATCTTTATAGTGTATATAATCTTTATAGTATTATCCCTGGTAACAAAGTCTTGCGCACTCGCGATTGCGCAATTCTGCCGCAATTCTGCCGCAATTTGCCGCGATTCTGCT
>JAXIUT010000007.1:42513-55660 GCA_035586675.1 Eurytoma californica | reverse complement strand
ATGTTCATTAAAATTGATTAAAAGCGATATAAATCAATTAACTTTTAATCGATTATAATCGACCATTTCCAGCAGGGAAGGGACATACTCTCTTATAAAAAATTTTGATTAAGACAACAAAAATTTGATTTTTCTTATTTCTTTCGCTTCTATCAAATTCCCGTCTGAACTAATTTTTAAATTCGTTTGTTTATTTGAATTTGGACGATAAAAAAAAAAAAAATAAATTTCACTAAAACAATTTTCATTTTCATGTTCCACCTATAAACATATGTACACTTGACTGAATTTAATTCTTGCAGAACGTAAGCTATCATTAACCAATGACATTGCTAGATATTACTCGAAAAAACAATCAAAATGTCGATATTCAAAACATTCGTCAAGAATTAAATTCGGTCTAGTGTACGTATTTTTGAAATATTGCACAAATTCGTAAAAAAAAATACGTGAACTATATATTTACGGTAAAGTATAAAAAAAAAAAATAAGTTCAACATTTCAGTTGAATATTAAATAAAAGTGTACTTGTATATACACGTCAACATATGATAAAACGGAATTTTATTTAACAAAAAAAAATCTCTCACTTTGTGTATGTACAAAAATCACTTAGTGGATAATTTACAAAAATTTGCTATTATTTATATAAAATTTAAGCATTCATAGCTCTTACTCCATTACAATCTTACTTTCATTTGGTAAGACTAGATGGATTTACAGAATACACAGCCAAAGTTTTTTTATAATCATCAATATTGGTAATAAAGTAATCTGATGGTTTATTTTTTTCACCATTTTGCTCTGTCAAGTAAGTTACAGTATATTTGACAGTGCCTTGAACTGGAGTATCTTCATCTCCTACAAAATAAAAAGAAAATTTATTTCTACTTTATTATTTATGTTACAAAGTTATTAAGTTAATTTTAATGTTATATTACCTTTCTCAACTGCATCTACACTTGAATTACCTACTACTTGAACAGTTAATTTTCTAAAATTATTTCCATTTATTGAATGATCAATTATCCATTGTCGAACTTGGTCAATGTTTATGCCTTTTATAGCTGTAACTTCTTTATCATATCTATCAAAAATATATTCTTCTCGAGTTATTTCAGCCCAATTTCTGTTTACTTCTTCTCTAAGATGTATATCAGAACACCTCTTTACTTTTATAAGAGATTCTTTTACAAACGAAAATTCATTTTTAGGCATATTTTTTAAAGTTTCTATAATAAATTGTACAAAATTTTCAATTCTTTTATCTATATGGTCAGTCGTAAATTTATTAGCTTGTGTGATCACAGTGATGGAGTAACCAAGAACACCAAAAGTTTCTCTAAATGTACAAAAAACATTGTATCCTAGTTGCTCTTGAGTTCTGAGTTGATTAAATAGTGGTTCCTCCATAATCATCTAAAAGTAATGAGAGATAAATATTTTTAATAATATAAAATTAAAACCCCATAAATTCTAAATTTATGACATCATTAAGCACAGCAAAAACTACATACCATTAGCAATTCAATAATGACTGATGATTGAATTGATGAAAGACCAGATTGATAGTAATTTGTGACAACAGAATTAACGTCCATTGGATTGAAATTTTTAACACGGCAGCATTTTTCACCAATAGGTATTTCACGTACTTTAATTTGAGGATAGGTATTAGGTAACAATGTTCCACAATTTAAAGGCTCGATACACTCAAGTATACTCTTTAATGCTTCCTCTTGAGTCAGATTTCCTTGAGCAAGACATTGAATGTAAACATGATCTGACAAATGTTTAGCAAAATCTATAAATTGTTCAAAATTAATATCTGAAGCTGCAGAATGCTTCTCAGTTGATTTATAGAGCCCCGACGTTAAAATTGACAAACGGACATCTCTAAAAATTGTACAATAACAAATGTTTATTAAACATTTCTGGTAATTTACAGGTTTTAATATTTAATTTATATTACTTGGTAAGTTTGGCTGGTTTTAAAAAGGTATTATAATACGACTTTAACTGTTCTTTTTTTAAAACAACAAATAATTCTTTTGTTGCTAATTTATGGCAGTCAGCTATAGATTTTAATATCGTTTTTAATAAAAGCTGCAAACATATAAAAAAAACATATTTAAGTAATATTAAGTAAATAAGTTAATTTAAGTAAGTACATATTTTCTCAAAACAATATCATTATTATTACTTACATGTAATTTTTGATTAAATCCATATACTTTTACATTAATGCCTTTATCAACTGGAACAATTTCATAATTTAATTCAGCTGCAGATGCATCATACAAGTCTGTTACAATTAACTGCTTTAACACAGATACAAATAAGTTCAGCAAAGCACATCTGTTTTATACATACATATATGAATTATTTATTTATTCATTAAAATTATTTATCTGTACAAATAAACTTACGATTGTGCAGATTCAGTAGCAAAAGGAGTTAATAAAGAAAGATAAATATAAGCTTCAGGAAGTCGGAATTTTGGATCTGGTCTATACCAAATTTCAATTTTCTCATTTTTATGAATCTTTTCTGGATAGTTAGAAACAAAAGCTGGTAAAGTTATCAAATCAAAATTTGTTGTAATGTATATATTTGGCAATGGTAGATGAAATTCTGGCAGTGGCTCAATTGTTTTCCAACATTCAGTCCATTCTGAAGGTATATCAATACTTTTATACTTTGTTTGAAACCAAGGTTCTACCTGATCAAATTCATCTTCATTAAATTTCTTATTAAAAAGAATAATATTAACATTTTCTGGGCTAAAGGCATCAATGCAATTTTTTATAGCTTCAGGATCATATTCAAAGTACAAATCACTACCAGTTAGATAATTTGCTGGTGGATAAAAATGCATATTCTCACATAAAGATTCAACATAATCTACTGGGTCTTCTTCATCAGCAAATCTGTAATTAATAAATGCATTAACGAATTAATTTCCAATAAAAATTTAACATTTTTTAATAAAACAATTTAAGTCACCGAAAGTTTATATTCTCAATTTGTTGAATTTCATCAAATATTCTTTTTTGTGGACCTTCTCTTCTAAGCATGTTTATGTAAGAAAATATTGCCTCTAAAATTTCTTTAAAATGCTCATGTCCTGTATCGGTAAGAGTGAGTGATAGGCTAAACAGAGCATACATCGAACTGTGTTCAAAACCTCCTTCACTATTACCACTGAAAATATCCAGACACCACATTTTCTTACGGAGATAATCGATTAAAGAACCTTTTCCTTCATGACCAATGATCCATGAAACATATTGATGTGGCTTACTTTTATAAAATTCGTGTAAAGGTGGCATTACCCAAGTTAATTCCACCTAAAATTCAAATAATTCTTTTAAAACTTATAATTAAATTTAAGTTAGTTCACTGGCTGCCATAATTCTCAACTTCATACAAACGACTTTAAATAAAATAAAAACATCATCAGCATATGTATAAACATGTTCACGTAAAACACAATACTGCAAAAATTGGAACTGAGGTTGAAATTTTAATTATATCAGTACTGCAATATAGATAATACTAATAATATAGATGCACAATGTTTTTAACGTTAGAAATTGATTGCATTTGTTTACTTGCATTATTCTACAACTCATGTTAACTTTCGAAAAATATGAAAATAAAATTTTTTATGAAATTTTTTATGATGATTGGGCTATACAGCTTTTAACCATGCTAATTAGACGGTGAACTACCTTTTAGTGCGTTTTACATATATTTACATATATTTTTATTTCTTCTATAGGATACAACAATAGTGGCAAATGCTATATTGTAAACTAAAATAATACAGAATTTTAAACTACAATTTAGCGAGCTTACCTGACACATATCTTTAATAGGTTTGATTTTGTACAATTTTCTAAATTGTGGATTATCAAATGAATCTTTGCCTTTAAACTGACTAAAATCATCCGATGGCAAATGGTTCACAGGTACATCAGAAAAGCAAGCCTTCACACATTGCTCTAATTCATCTAATGATAATCTGGCCTATAGATAATTTAAAATTATTACATAAATTCTTTAATTCTTATAAGTTTACTGAACACATACTTGTACTGCGAGTGTCATTCGGTGTGCACTATAATGCCTTTCTCTAAATTTATGCAATTCTGCGTACAAGGTATCTTCATCAATGTTATCTCGTAAAGTAATTAAATTTCCCCAGGCAAATTTTGCAGCAGGATGATTTTTTCTTGCTAAACTGCAGAATAATTGTTCTTTTCTGCTTGAATCAGATGGTAATGCCATTTTAAATTCTAAAAAATTGGTAAAATTAAATTATACAATAAATTGATTTCCAAAAAGATTTTACATATAACTTTAAGCTAACCACTCTCAACAGCTTCTCGTTCACGTGTGATAGCATCTCTTTTCATTAATGGGCTAATAAAAAATTGGGCAAAACGATCCATTGCAGGAGCCAAGTGTTTTTCTTGTATTTCAAAATAAAATGTTGTTTGTTCACAATCTGTTGAAGCATTATCTGATCCTCCTCTTTTTTTAATAAATGTGTCAAAGTCATTTTCCTAAATAAATTAAATTATTATTTATTTTTAAATTGAAACCAAATAAATTTAGTGTAATCTAAGTTATAAAGGTTTCACCTGAGGATAACGTTCAGAGCCCATAAACACCATGTGTTCAAGAAAATGAGCCATCCCTTGTATTTCAATTGGATCGCTGAAACTGCCAACACCTACACACAGTGCACAAGCAGCCTAAAATTTTCAATTAAAAATCAGTGAATTACTTTAAAAGACTAAGATTAAATAAATCAATACCATTTTTTCTTCTCTGACTGGACCCTTCTTATCTTTAAAGCCATCTTCGGATCCCTCATTATTGGATTCATCCTCCTCCTCTTCTGTACCATCATCGCTTTCTTCACAGCTACCTTCATCACTGTCTTCGTCGGTAGTACAACAGCAAGCTTCTTCTCAAAATCAATACTTACAATTATTATATGAAAAGCATTATTTTAAACGAATGTGTAATTTAATAAGTTTTACCTCCTCCAACCTGGGTAGATTTTAGATCGGATATTAACAGTGCCGTTAAACCATTTTCCAATTTAATAACTCTGTAAATTTTCATAAAAAAATATTGATAAATAAATAATTGTAAATATTTTATCTAAGAGAACTTGAATTTGTAAAGATAAACATAGGCCAATGTAAACAATATGTCAATATGTACCAAACCAATTAATAACGCATAAATAATTCAATAAAATAGCAGTACCTGTACTCTTTCTTATCACTTTCTGATTTAACGGGTGTGTCAAGATACTCTACTTTGAGTTCACTTAGTCTGTTCACATTAGATGAATTATTTACAGTCATTTTTGCTTCTGAATTGTTTGCTTCTTGTGAATCACTGCTGTAAGTTTTGAGGTTAGAATAGCTATTATTTTTAGACGAAATATCAGCGTTATCCTTTAAATTGTTGCTTAGTTTTATTTTTTTAATCCGCGGTGAATTTTGTAGCAACCTCTTTGGCATTATGCGCAAGACCGATACCTTATTTTTCGGGCATTTGACGACCGTTTTAGTGAGCAATGATTGAAGTTTGAAACATGCATACATGGAAAGGATTGGCGCACATGATGACAGACCGAGAGACGTTCGAACGTACTTATATCAGATATGCCTGTATATGTCTATTATTACAGAAGCGCTGCTACTTTATCATTATTTTCTTTCCGTATATTCATCAAATGTAATATATACTGATTATTGCCCATCAATTAATTCACTTCAAAATTTTTTTTTTATTTTTTTTTTTTTACAAAATTTTTACAATTTTTAGACGAACGTGTGCTTATATGCATATCTATTGTGATAATAGAATTAATAAAAATTAATTTAGAAAGGTCAAATAAAAATTCTTCACAGACATTTATGTATATTTTTATTTTTTTATTATTAAAATGTTCATTGCACATGTACATTTTGCTGTTTGTATTATGTATAGTATAAAGATCACTTGCTACTCATTTCAAATTACATAGGTATAGAAATTGTTATAAACAGGTACAAAAACTACTCTAATCTTATGTATAACTTATATCAATTAAAGTTTATAATTATTTATATCTAACAAATTACACTGCGCCTATTTCACACATGGAGGCATACCTTATTGATCACAATCAATGATCATTTATGCATTAGTTCAAGGAACAAATGTGTGATACGCTTATTTACAACAAAACACGCCGTAGTAAAAAAAAATCACAAGCATCTTTATTTTGCACACAAAATAATTTGAATTCCTTTTCGTGAAAAAAAATCCCTTCGATTTTTCGAGCCGTTGAACATTACAGATACAAAAAACATTTATTTTCTTTAACTTTGAAACATTGACTATCCTATTTGGCAGTATTGATAGCAGCAATGAGTAAGAATAAAACAATTGTAAAAGAAAGTAATTCATTTTTCACGTTTTTCTTTTTACAAATGCTTAAGAATATTGTATTTCAAACAATTGGAGCTGTGGTGTCAAAACAGAAAAAAATAAAAACAAAAATAAAATATCAAAGTTTATTAAAAAATTATAAAGTATTAAAGGACTGTTTTTATTGGTCCCTTTTCTTACAGTTTTATCGAGATTAAATTGAACTTAACACAAATTATAAAAAAAGTGTCATTAAACTTGTTCGCCTTATGCATCTGCAAACATGTGTTTTTAGGAAAATTGGTAGAGAAACTAAAAATAGATGAAAGCAGTGATGCTTTGCAAAGAGTCGAATGTGGCGTATTTTAAATTGAAAATGAATCGACGAATAGAATTTCGAGATAAAGATGCTTTCTTAAGTTTATTATGATAAAATATGTAATAAAGTTAAGAAAATAGTGACTTTGATTTCACGTAGCGTGAAAATTCATTCACGAACGGAATAAACGATGTGGTAAATGCAACCTGGTGACAAATCGATCGAGCTACTTTATATACAACTATACAGCATACAACCTCCTGCTTTTGTAAGAGCACTGCAGTATTGTGTTATTAGTTTAAAAAAAAAATGTAATGCTGCAGTGCTGCTCCAGTGGGCGTGTACAAATCTCGCGATGAAATATATTCTACTATTCACTTGATTAGCTAATTAACTCCGATCAAGACTAACTTTCACCAATTACTCATTAATGTACTTCACAGCATTGAACGTCCTTAAGTGTTACTCAGCGACGTGCGTAATTCTCGTCAAATTAATTAAGCGATTTCGTAGGTGGATGTATACTAACTATTAATTGTTAACATAAAAAATACCTCTAATCGACCGAGGACTCCAAGAAATAATTTCACTGGCCTAAAAGTGATCTTTTGATCGCGCAGCGAGATCATGTATAATTTTTTTTTTTATATTTTTTATGTTCTTACGACGCCTAAATACAATTTTAAAGCACGTACGCTCGACGATTAACTATTGCGTAAAATTAAATAAAGTATACAACTTCTAACTTGCTATACTACAAAATTTTTACAATGATGGATTTCCTATGATTCTCTTTGTACTCTACCTGTCTGTGAAGCTAAGTAATTTCATATTTATCAGGTATACAGTTTTGAAAAAACATTTACATTTATTACTTAGTCCAGCAATGTATAAAAAGTATAATACATCAGTCTGGCCATTGGCTGACCAAATACTTATTGATCTAAGATTTACTTTGTAGTTTTATTTATTTGTTCACTCTTACCAGTCGTTAATATGCAGTACCACTCACGACAACAGTGATAATGTTCAATCGGAACTCATCGTGGAAAATCTACGCAAACGGTGTGTTTGCTTTTTTCCCATCCAATGATTAACTCATACACATATTTTAAATCGCTTATAATTGAGGACAAAGACTGGAAATGCGAAAAATATTTCCATAAGCGCTCGTCCTTGCACGCACATATTACACAGTCTCGCGTAAGCGTGCCGATAAATTACATACTGTGTGAGACCTTACCTTACATATGTATCTTACAAATTTAAGCATCGCCGTTTAAGAACGCCGTCTTTTCCTATATGTCGTTTACAATTTCAAATATTTCTGTACAATACATTAATTTCGTTATGCTCGTTTCGGAGACTATAAATTCGCATTTTTCTAAAGCATAATTTTTCAATTGTTCTGGGCCTTTTTATCGAATACAACCAAGAACACCTACTTAACTACGATTTCACCTAAAAATTATTAATGCGGCTTTAGTCAGTAAAAAATATTTCGTAAACTTTACTTATGCTTTATAATATACTTATCACATACCAAACTGCCTTTATCTCGTACTACCTAATGCTGCATTGTGCCGAGATCCGTCATTTTACATTTCGCCTTTCTTTGCGTTAATTTATCGAGGCTTGTAACCGAAGTTCATGTTGAAAGCACTTTTGTCATAAACAACATGCGTGTGTCAAGACGTATGAAATTTACGCAAAACGTCGGAACTGCGTAAAACTGAATTTTTCCACGGAAAAATTCACGATACGCACTTTTTCTTCGAGCGAAAGGAATGTTTGACTCGCGGCAGAGAATGATCAGCAGGGCGAAATTCATCGAACGCAAGATGCACCCGTATAGAAAAGGATAAAAACTAATAAATGTACTGTCTTTCATGGTGGACGATTTGATTAAAAAAGAAAAAGAGCAGACGTTAGTGCATCTCGCATTCAAGGCAACGGCCTCCAGAATTCTCTGCGTCGCTGTTGCAAGTAGAAGACTACGAATTTCGTTCCAGGACGATCGAGTCGCGATAGAAAAAGCGATAGAAAAAGCGATAGAAAAAGCGCTGTACAAGGGAGTGCCCGTCGCGTGGGACAGTTGTTCCTGGTGTTTTTGTTAAAAGTTAAAAGCCTCGTGGGTGTAGCAGCTTGGGAAGAGAGAGACGGCCGGCTCACTCGATCTTGAGGAAGGAGCCGGCGGCCGCGCCGGTCGTGAGGAAGAGGGGTGTTTTCCTCCGGGCCGTCGTGACCGGCTGGTAGACGTAGTTGGCCTGCAACGTGCCCGTCAGCGTCTTCTGGCGCTTGGTGCTCGGGCTCAGCTGGTAGTCGAGGCCGTTCTCCTGTTTCGAGATGTTGAGCTGCATGTGCAGGGCGTCCTTGTTCTCGTCGATGTCGATCTCGTCGTAGAGCTGCTCGCTGACGTCGACGTCGCAGTCCTGGCTGCTCTCGTCGTAGCTGTCGGTGACGGAGTTGGCGGCGACGTGGCCGAGCCCGAGGTGTCCGTGCGGGTGGCTCGCCTCGTCGGCCGCCTCGGCCTCGTCCGCCGAGCTCTCGGTCTCCTCGGAGAGGTCGCCGTTGCCGCTGCCCACATACTTCATCTCGCCGCGCTCGAGCAGCTCCAGGTGGTCCGGGTAGATCATGGCCTTCTTAATAGCGAGCGGGTCCTTCCGCGACCACTTCTGCACCTCCTCGTCCATCTTGGCGATCTTGGCCGGGTTTATCGCCCAGAGGCAGCCTTTGCGCTGGTTACCGTTGCCCGCCGGTTTCTCGATCTTCTCGAAGCACTTGTTCAGCGACAGATTGTGCCTGACCGAGTTCTTCCAGCCGTTCGGCGCCGTCTTGAAGTACGGGAAGTGCTCGCTGAAACATAAAGAAAATCCGAAATGTTGGTCGTCGCATCATCGGATCCGCTCGCGCGGCGCGCAGTCAACAGAAGAGCCCGTCGCTTTCGAACCCGAGTGTACGCGGGCGAGAGCGGGGCGGGGAACAAAGAGAGGCTCCCGCCGGCCGCTCGGCTTTCTCGGGGGACTGTAGCTTGGCATGCACCTGGTGTGTGCTCCAAGGGCCTCGTACAAAATAGCAGCTCTCCCCCTGCTCGCAGCCGGCCGATCAGGAGGGGGGAGCCGGGGAACGGCTCGGCAGGAGGGACAATACTTTCGCGGTTTCTCGCTCCCTTCTCTCCTATCCTACGTATCCCTCTTCTCTCGCGCGGTGGAAGCCCCGTTTACGCGCGCTCCCCCCGGCGGCAGTGCTGCACGCACAATGCGCCTCGATTTCAAAGCTCGGCTCCCGAGTCGGCTCCCCCCCGAGCGCGCGTACCCTTGGCCTCGCGAAAAACTCGGCTCTCGCGCGATACTCACCACATGAAGTTGTAAATCTCCGAGACGGGCAGCGAGCCCGTCTGGCTGTTCTTGAGGGCCATGGCGATGAGGCAGGAGTAGGAGTAGGCCGGCTTGGGGTACGGCTTCTCGTCGTAGTCGTGGCCCAGGGGGTCGAGCTCCTTGTCCCTCTTGGGGCAGCCGGCGGCCGTCTGCGAGGCCGCGAGCTGCGCCAGCTGGGACGTCTGCTGCTGCTGCAGTAGCTGCTGCTGCTGCTGGGCCGACTGCTGGGCCGACTGCTGGGCCAGCACGTGGCCCTGCACGCCGTTGGCGTAGATCTGCCGGCGCAGCTGCTGCACGCCCGCGGGGCTCTGCAGGATCTTGAGGTTCTGCAGCCTGATGCCGGTGCTGATGCCGTTGACCTTGAGGCCCTGCTGCTGGTGGGCCTTGATCAGCTGGGGCGACAGGGTCTTGATGGTGCCGGCCGGCAGGAGCAGGCCCGACTTGGGCTTGGCCGCTTGGCCCGCCGGGGGCTGCAGCCTCTTCGGCGCGGGCTCCTCGTCCTCGGACTCCTCGTCCTCCTCCTCGTCGCTCTCGCTCGCCTCGTTCTCGTAGTCGCGCTCCGCCTCGGACTCGGCCTCCGGCTCGTTCTCCGCCTCGAGGTGCTCGGGGCGGCCGGCGGTGCGCTGCTCCGCCGACGACGACGACGCCTCGGCTTTCTCCTCCTTGGGCTCGAGCTTCGGCGAGAAGGCGAAGTGCCGCTTGCTGCTGGCGCCGTTGTTGCCCGCCGTCGAGCTCACGCCGTTCGTCTGCGGCGGGTTGCCCGACATGTGCGGCATCACAGAGTTCGGGTTCACCATTATCGAGGCGGCGTCGCAGCCCGTCAGGTCCAGGTTGAAGTTGCTGTAACGGAAGAAGAAAGAAGACCTTAGTCTTCTGCTCTTTTCAAACGAACTAGACACATGTTTCTATGCTTTATGTTTGTGCATTGAGAGGAAGAACTTTCGAGAGTGCAATAACTCATTTTTATTCTCTATTTTTTCATTTGATGCTTTTTTATGACAATTCATTCGCAAGAGTCATAATTTACTTTGGATTGATGCTTTTTCAAAGGCTAAATGGCAAATCTAAAATTTAATATTGGACCTGTATAGGTTTAATAGTTAATATAAAGAAGAGTCAACTTTAAAAAATATTTCAAATTTAAATTTATTATTCATGTTAGTAGTCAGTTAATTAATTCGTGAATTGTTTATTCTACTTTCTCTCAATGTACATATTAAATAAAAAAGTGTAATCTTAACATTCATTTAACACTTAATTATTAAGGATTTGTTCGTCAAAATCTCATTCAAAAAATTATGCTATTCCCACGATTTTTTTCCTATTTTTAAATAACAAAACAATAAAACTGTTTCAGCTTAAAGGCAAACATTACTTCTACCGACAATTACGATTTTTCGTTTTACTAATTCGATATTTTTTATAAAATAATTTTATTTTATCCATTTTTGATACAACTGTATACAAATCAGATAGAATTATTTTTGAATATGACTTGTATATAAATTATATACAATTTGTATAAAATTTGTATAAAACATTTTCTCTACATATAAAAAATATATGAAATAATATAAATTATGATACAATAATATGACTTACTAAAATAATTGAATACAAACAATTATACAATAAATTGTAGAGTTCAAAATTTTCAAATCTTCTATCAATAATAATTATTTTAAAATATTTTTGTAGTTATTTGTTTTTTATATTATGGTTATTTAAAAAAAATCGCAAATATTGCGTAAATTTGATAGAAAAATCCATTTCTTTTTAAGGAAAAAAAAAAAAAATAATAACAATGAATATCTGAGATAACACATATAGAAGTGCAGCGGATGTTTACCTGTTGGAGCTGTTACTGTTGCCGTTGAGGAGACTCGTGGAGCCGAACCAGCCATTGAGGTCGCTGTTGCAGCCCACGGGGTCCTCGTCGAGCTCGAGGGGCGAGAGCTCGGTGAAGTTGAAGCCGAGCTCGGGGTGGCCGCCGATCACACTGTCGATCTCGCTCTTTATGTCGCAGTCCAGCATGTCCTGGAGCGACTGGTCCGTCCCTAGTGTCCAGTCCATTGTCGTTAGCCAAGGGTCCCGGGACGGTCCCTGATCCAGCACGCTGCTGTGTCTACTCTCGGTATCCAACATTCATACGTCTGCAAATTAAAGTGGCGACAATTAGTGTGATTCATCTTTCGGCTGGGAGAAATGACTGTCTACTTCTATCGCGATGAGAAAAAGAAGTGTGAACATTTACGTTAAATTTTTAGAAGCGAGGGTCTCCTGCTAACACGGAATGTCCAAAAACACCAAAAGACGTTTTTTGTGAATGTGTAAAATAACGTCTTTAAAACGTCTTTAAAACATTTATAAAACGTTTTTTAATATTTATTTATGTAACTGTTTATTTATTTATTTGTTATTAAATATCTCAGAAACGGCAACAGATAGAGCAAAACAGACTGAATTTTGAGATCAAATGTGTATGCAAATATTAGGGTTCAAAACGATTTATATTTGCTAAGCACTCTTCAGCACATTAAATTTATAATACCTAAATAAACAAATACACAAATAAATAACATAAAACGTTTTAAAGACGTTTAAAAGACGTTATTTTTCACATTGACAAAAAACGTCTTGGTGTTTTGGACACGTCTTTGTAACGTTTTTATAACGTTCCGTGTCAGCAGGGTCGTACTTTAAACGTGAAAAGAAAAATGTTTTAAATTGGATAAACTACATTTCACATATAAGAAATATATTATTACGTGAAGATAGTGAAGTATTTTCCTACGTTATTTTTTTCAACGGAACAATACTACTTATTATAACAATAGTATATCGTTTCGGCTATTTTGGTCTCTCTCATCAGGGTTTAATGCGTATACGCACGTATGTCAATGCAATTAACGTCACTTATACAAGTATTATCAGTGCGTGTGTGCGTGTGTGCGTGTGTGCGTGTGTGCGTGTGTGTGTGTGTGTGTGTGTGTGTGTGTGTGTGTGTGTG
>JAXIUT010000007.1:25487-42413 GCA_035586675.1 Eurytoma californica | reverse complement strand
TTACAGAATCTTACAGTTTTTTTTATATAATATTACTTTTTATTACATTTTCTTACTTTTTTTTACAAATCAACAAAGATCTATAAATTTCTTAAATGTAAGAAATCGTAATTAATTGCAAGAAAAGACAAAAAAATGTAGAAAAAAGGAAAAAAAACATAAAAGTTAAGAAAAGGTAAGAAAATGTAACAAAATGTTAAACAGCGTAAGAACTAGTAAAAGTTAGTAAGATAATATTGTATCTTTATGTTGGATTTCGAACAATTTTTCCGCTAGGGTTTGTTATAAAAAAGAACTTGAAGTAATTTTTCCGAGAATAAAATAAAAATGTATTTTTGTGTCTACTCAATGAAATTGATCGTTTAAAACAAAGATTAAGTAACGTCCTCACGACGGAAACACTGCACTTATACCGTTTTATCCGACACACTGCACTTATTTGTACTTACGTTCGTTTTTGAAACATTTTGACCAATTTTTCTAGTGCCTAATGAAAAAGGACCCTTGGAAGCTTCGCGACTCTTTCTTAACTCGATCAATTTTCACAACAAATGGAGTTGTGCCCTTTTGCCGGTAAACAACAGATTTCATATTCTTTATAACACTGTAACCGAAGGATAGTTTTGTCAATATTTTAATACTAATTATTAAATAAAAGATTTCGTTTAAAAATTTATTTTACATTTACTAAAATATTTTACTATTTATAAAATAAAATGTGTCACTAATAGAATTTAATTTTTCCATTGATTATTTTCAATCAGTTATATAGAAGGAAATCGTTTGCATTGGAAATGTCCAGAAGCAAGAACGTAAGCGGTCTACATTAATGAAAATTACTCTTATTATTGGACGCGTAGTTAAGATGACCTATACAGTGCAATAGAGTACCAACTTGATTGTACTGTTTTTCGTGTCAAGTGCTTAGAAAAACGATCCCCGTTGAATTCGATTTAGTTACATGTTTATTGTTTATGAATTATAAGCTATTGTTTTTATCTATTGCTTTTTGAGATAAAAGTTTGTATTACAAAATAAAAGAAAAAAATATTCGTAAAAAATGTCTACCTTTATTTACAAATCATATCTGCTCAAAGGGCTAAAAGATGTAAAGTCGAAAAAAAAGTAAAAAATTAAGTTAAAATAATTGCTGAATCACTATATAGACATATCTTATAGAGCGTTAGTATGTTTACATAACGATTAATCTAAATAAATGAATAATTGATTCAGTACTTTAATCAAAAGATGTAGGGAAATGACTAATTTTGAATGAAATAAGAGGTAGTATTTAATTCGTAAAATTGTATCCGTTTTATTAAATTTCATGTATGCCTAAATATTCAGCTCTTTACATAAAGTGTATGCCATAATTATATGTATATCAAGTTTGATATCGGAGAACTCGTTACATTTAATTCATATTAATTAATATATATTTATATTTATTTATATATAATATAGTATGAATTAAATTATCGTACAATGTATATAAGTGATGTAACATGGCTATATCTAGGCACATACATATAACAGCAAATTACAAATAAAAAATTATGTGATCTGATGGTAGCTTTTCTTTCAAATTGAATATACGCAAGTTTATATATTTATATAGTATTTATATATTTATATAATATGTATATATTTATATATTTATATAATAAGACATATGTATAGAGTAGTAGCTAAAGATATTTTCCTTAAATTTGTATTTACAATAAAGAAGAGAAAGGATAATTTTCTTGAGCTTTTGAGGACATATTTTAGTCTTTCAGTCCTATCTTTCTCATTCCTTTGTTCGCCGCCGCTAATCGAAAAAAGCTTATGTATAACATGTACATAGAGCGCACTTCTAATTACAAGATATAGCTAATTTCCTGCTCGGAGTTAACTACTCCGAGATCGTGCAGCCGCGATTCACGCCGACGTCGCCTTACGCACGGTATATTTACAAATTACGTCGATGAGAAACCGGGGCGAGGCTCAAAGAAATCACTCTCTATGCCTTATGTCCCTATGTTTTAGCTGCATTTCGAAAATATCTCCGGAAGAAAGTAGGCGAAATGACATTATTTACCGTGTACAAAAAAATATCCTGATCCTCTTTTTTTTCTTCTAGCCAAGAGAAATACTGTCGTGGAAATACTGCCTTGCCGAATTCGGATGCGCCTCGACAGTCCTACCTATATTCATCCTATTGTGATTTTATTCTCATATTCTTTCACCTTCATTCGCTATTATTAATTTATCACTATCATTAATTTTCGTAAAAAGAATTCGCAAGTCTAAAGCTTTCAAATGCTCCGCGTCCAATCAGAAAAGAGAGCAGATATCTCTTTGTTGATGCTTCGCTTGGAGCCACCCCTTCTCTACCTATTCGAAAACTTTAACAAGTTACTTTTATTTATTTAATTCATTATTTACAAATTTACAATGACATTTTATATTCTCTCAAATATTTCGGACTAAGTCAAACTTATTTAGCCTAATACCATTATGAGCACTGTGCACCTTTGTATTTTATTCTTTTTTCAGATCAAATAATTCGTCAAGCTAGTGATTAATAAACCTTATCATCGCTTTTTAGTTTAGTTTTTTTGCGTGTAAAAGTAAAAAATGGGACGAAAATGCATCACTTGATCAGAACGCATTGAAATATTTGTACATTAATGAAAATTCGTTTTCCCTTTATCCTCGCTTTTTTTTTATCCGTTTTCACCCATTTAATGGAACATATCAACGCTTTTCACTAATGGGATTAAGATAGTAAAAATGAAGCACTAACGATGCTTTAACAATTACTACAATATAACTCACCGAGTACTTGGATTTGTACTTGCGATAATGTTGAGCTTTCAGAAAGCTCAATATAGCGTGAAAAACTAATTCATCGCACTCCCGACGGGGAGAGTAACGCCTGACACCTAGAATATACTGCTTATAAAAAGTAAAAAAAAGAAAAAAAATGAACAACAATCTTATGCCGATACTTATACCGATGAAATTGTAATTCTAAACGCAGATACCGAAAACCATGAGGCAACTAAGAATACAACAGTAGAAAAAATATTGATTAGTCATTTTTCTATAAAGCACCAATGCTCGCATTTTTTAAATATAAATAAACACTAACTACAATTATTTTTACTTGCTTTCCCATTGCGTTCATTCACTTGCTTAAACAGTTGGTAATCTCGTTTCCTCCTTGAGGATAATAACTTTCCAATGTGCAGATTAACGCGTACCCATACTTGGCGCAAATAAGATTCAATTACAATGTTCAATTTTGTTATTATTACAGCTTAGCTTGTAGCGATTACTTTGTACAGTAAAAAATAAAAAAAGTCGGAAAAACTTGAATGATGATGATTATTAAAAACAAGAATAATAAAGAAGGAACAATCTTGCTTAATACGGTCCTTCCGCTTACCCTAAAATATCGAACAATTCTAAATGTGATGATCTTACTATAAGAGGTCAGTTAAAAAAAGTACGTTACTTTTTACCATACTATATTATGCAAAACGCAAATTCCACGTTATTTACAGATTTTAAAATGGACACGCGGCTGCTTGTAATTGTGAGTGAGCGTGCATACAACATTAAGCAAACTGACCGGATAGTGTTTCACCTCCGCAATACCAATCTCTCCGAAACTTTGCATAATGTTTTCTTGAGCCTAAATATGTTTGATCCCATAGGCCTTGCTTTCTTGTACGGACACTTATACACCTTTATTACATTGCAACAGTTGAATAATAATAAACATAAATTATTAGAAATCTGTGGACTTATTAACTTCCATTCACTAATTTACAACTACAAACACCTATATAAAAGAAAGATATTAATTTCAACGAAATGAAATAGATTTGGACCATTCGTATACATTTTTACTTTTTATTCAGCGGATAATAACTTTTACTAACCTAATACTTGTATTGCAGATTCTTCGATGCTGCTAACTGGACTAAGGGACTTCATATTGTTTTCCTTATTTAATTTCATCACATTCTTATAGATTACATGTAAATAATAATGTACTTAAGAGAAGTAAGCAGTATGAAGCCGCAAGGTCCAGTAAGTAGCATCGAAGAATCTGTAAAAGAATCGGTAAAAGTTATTATCCGCTGAATAAAAAGTGAAACTGTATACGAATGATCCAAATCTATTTCATTTTGTTAAAATTAATATCTTTCTTTAATATAGGTGTTTATGGTAGTAAATAAGTCAATGGAAGTAAATAAGTCCTGTTTTACAATAATTCATGCTATTCAATTATTACAATGTAACGGAGTACAAGTCTCTGTACAAGAAAGCAAGGTCTACGGGATCAAACTAAAGGTATCAGGCTTCATATTTAGGCTCAAGAAAACACCATGCGAAGATTCGGAGAGATTGGTGTTCCAGAGGTGAAACACTCTCCTGGTGAGTTATTTTATTAATATTATGAAGTCCGTTAAAATCGAAAAAAAAATAAGTCTACTGATTAACTCACTAGATTGACGTCGTTTTCATTGTAACTTTATACACTTAAAGACAAGTTCAGTGGAATGAGAAAATATGCAGAGCCGTCGGTCGCGAATAACACTAGGCCGACGAGTCTCCCCATTGATTTCTGTCGGGTCGGCTTAAACTGCACAACTGCGCGCACCTACCGCATATCACGCTTATCACTAGGCTCCGTAGTACGAATTCACTTATAAACATTCAAACGTACTGGTGTATGTACAGATTACAAAGTAACAGCTGAGAGCGGACAGTGAAGAATATAAAGTACAAAAGTGGAATTCGACTGGCATGCCCTGCGTCCTAGAGTTACGACCTCGGGGCCGGATGATTGTAGAAGGTCTTTTGGGCCTGAGGCGGAGGCACCGGGTACACTACGACGGGCTGGCCCTGCACGTTGGCCGGCGAGAAACGCGATATCGAGACGGTCGTGCTGGTGGGCGGCGGCACGGGCGCAGGCACGGGTGCCGGTGGAGGCACTGGAGGCGGAGGGGCCACCGCCACGGCCGCAAATTGCGAAGGTGGGTAGGGATTCGAACCGGGCGGCGCCTGCGGTACCGCGAACTGCTGCTGCGCCGGCTGCGGCTGTTGCTGCTGCGCCTGCTGCGCCTGCTGCGGATTCCCCGGTGTCGGAGGCTTCAGCACCACGACGGCTGGGAAATTTGTCGGCGGGACGCTCGGTGGTGGTACGGAGTAGTTTGGATACTGGACGTAGTGCAAAGAGGCCGAACCCGGTGGTGGGATGTACGGTTGCGGCGGCAGCTGGGAGATCGGATAATTTACCGGACCGACGCTTCCGCCCGCCAAAGCAGTCGTTTTCAGCAGACTCTCACCGACTAGACCTGGAAATACAGATTACGACATTTTTTATATCATTTGATAGTCAAAACGACTTTTCTTCGAAAAGAATAAATCATGTTAGTTTCGATGATTTAATGTCGGTAATAGTAGTAGCCCGTTAAAATTAAAGTTGCAATAAAACTGTGAATGTAGGCAAATTAAAGGAAAACTCAGTTTCTAATATCGAACTTACAACGATTTAATTAATAATAATAAGAGTTCTATGCAACTTTTAACTTTCATAATTAAAGATAAAAAATTAAAAGAAAAGTTATTCTTTTGTTTAAAAGGTAAAACCAATATATATATATATATACATAAAAAGAATAGCAGCATTTGCGGCAAGAATTGTCGTTGCATCGTATTAAATTAAGGAAGTACAGTACGAGTGGCACTTTAAATTAAGTAGAAAATTACCTTGTTTGCGGGCTCTTTCTTCCTCATCGTCGTTTAAAAAAAGGCCGAATTCCCGCTTCAGTCGTTCAGTTAGATTTTCCCTCTGTCGCTCAACAAGTGTAGGTGCAGCCGACCAACCGATGGTCCCCTCGTCACCACCTAATAATTATAAGCTTCAGGATAAAATAAAAAATATTTAAAAAAGAAATCAGTACAGATAAACCATTACCTTTCTTATCATCGGTCTCGGCGTTAGCAAATAATGGCAGAGTACTGAGGCTAGGTATATCGAGTTGAGTCTTTGTTGCGTTCTCGTCGTCAGAACTGAGGGAGGAAGTACCGCTGCTCGCACTGTCGGACCTGCCTCGACTCGCACTCTTACCTTCTGCCGATGCTTCAGAGTTTTCTGGTTCTGGCGGAGTTCCCGTAGACTGTTGTTTTCGTTTTCTGTATTCCGAGATAGAGAGCTAAAAAAAATTTTGATAATTAGTCTGAAAGTTTTATCGATAAAAGCCACCTTCAAAGCAACATGGATTGAAAAAGTGCACAAACCTTTCTCTTAACAGGAGGAGGTCCGTCCGACTTTGATGACGATGGCATAGGTAATTTATTTGGCACGACAGTTCTAGGATCTTTTAATAATCTGGGATCTTTTATATTTTTAGGTTCAGGTGACGGTTCTTCCTTCTTTACTACTGGAACTACTTCGTTATTAACCTGTTCACTAACTACAGGTGACGGTACTGTACATGGTTCCGGAGATTTTTCTTTTAAAGCTGGTTCCACTGGGCTAGTTTCTGGCGCGACACTTAATTTACTTTCTACTACATTTGTATTTACAGTTTCAGGCGCAGGCTCATCCTCCGGCTCAATTTTAGCTTCGAGTAACTCTCTTAATGCGGTTGAGAGCATCTTCTTTTCTTCGCAGTTCTCTCCATCGTCCACAATTTCTAAATCCAATGAAGATTCGATAATAGAAGCTTCAATTTCTAATCTAGATTTTGGTGCTGGATTGGAATCAGTCTTCTTGCGAATTCTTTCGCTCAAGGGTGGAATTGAGGCAAAAATTTTTACAGGCTCTTCAGAGGTTTCTTCTGGTGGTAATTCCATGGAGTTTAATTCTATCATTGACTCTTCAGGTGTAACGATAGGTGTGGACTTTGATTGTTTTAATAAATCCTTATCAGAATTTTGATTGACTTCTTTGAAACTGAGTAAACTTTCTGAACCTTCTAAATCTTTTTCTATTGAATCCAATGACTCCTTTTCTGTTAAATTAGGTTTTTCAATACATGCACCGTCAACTTGATCTACTGAAACAGTTGACTTCTTAATCGCTTCAAATTCTTCATCTATTGATAAAACTTTGTTTTTACTTTCAAATTCTTTAAACCTCCGTTCTTCAACCTCCTCAACTACTATTGTCTTAACGCAAGTTTTTTCAGAAGATTCATTACATTCTTTCACATCGTCTTTGTGTCTTTCTTCAGTGTCAGATTCTGAATCTTCCTTTGAACTTTCCATTAATCCTTCAATACCATCCATGCTTTTATCTTTATCCGAGCTTGTGTCCACTTTTTCTTTATAATCGTCACCGTCGTCTCCAGTAATTTTTTTCATTTGAGCCTCTACGTCGAATTCGTCAATAGATGTATTTTCTTCAAATCTGGTCTCCTCAGATTTAACGTATACAGAGGGCTGATTGTCTAGGGGTTTTTCTACTTCATTATGAAGGATTATCCCTCCACCAAATTCCAATCGCAGTTCTGCAACGCGTTTTTTTAATTCAGCCTCCGATTCCATAGCTGCTACTGGAGAACATAAATCATCAGCTTCTAAATCTTGTTCATTTTGATCGACTATTTCAACAGTTCCTTTTTCTATTATTTCTTCAACTTTTATTGGTTTTCTCTCTACTTTAGACGTTTTACTTACACTAGCACAAGGTTCAGTTTTGATTCGTACAGTCGATTTTGTTGTCAATTCAAAATCGACTTTATTAACTTTAGATTCAGATTTTACACAAATTTTATTATCTATCGATGTTTCTTCATCTTCTGACTTTACCTCTTCTTTTATTTTCAATGTTTCAATAGATTCATTTTCTTCCTTTATAAATGTAGAAATAACAGGAAGAGGGCTATTTACTTTGCACTTTCTATCTAATTCATCTATTGAAAATTTAGGTTTTATTTCATCTTTTATTTGGTCAGAATCGTACTCATTTTGTGATCCAAGATCTTCAGTACTTGGGGATGGCATGTGTTCAACAAAATCATCCTGTAATAAAATATGTATATGTAAGTATAATTCAAAATATCTTTTGTACAACATTATTAAAGCAAAATTTAGAAATTTGTAAAGCAGTATACTTTATGTGCAGAAATATTTTTTTTATTATTATTTGTTTTATTAATCTATAAAAAATAATTAATTTAAAAATATATTCTTCATTTTTATAAACTTTTTAACAAGTCGCTGCAAAGTATAATAATTTAAATACAAACTGAAAAAACTTATTTAAAAGTATTAAGTGAATACCATGATTATCGTTAAATGTGCATGACTTAAATAATTGTTAACAGCAAATTATAAAAATAAATTACAATTACGTTTTACAGAATGAAGTTATAGTAGAACCAACGTTGTTAAAAGAGAAGAGTTAAAGGGAAAATTTAAAAAACCTTGGTATATCTAAAAAAGCTGTAACATAAATGCATTAATGAGAATATTAAATGAAAAGTGTAAAACTTAATTCAGTGATCTGTTATAGACGATAAAACTGATTCTATTTCCAGGAGATATAAAATTAAATTAGGCAGCGAACGTGTTAAAAAATTATAAATAAAACGATTATAACTTTATGAAAATAGTAATTTTGGACAAGTTAAACAAACAGAATCGTCCTTAAGAAAAAAATGTATCTACAAAAATCGATGTAAAAACACGAATATACCTCGTTGACAGAAGGTCGATGGGGAGGAAGATGATCCTGCTGCATCATAGTTGGCGTAGTGGGTGGTGTGTAGTTGTCCGATGATAAACTTTCCCTCGCTATCCTCCTCTTTTTCGGCGGTGCGACCATTTCGCTGGGCGGACTTTCAGGTCGACTACTGCTGGGCGAATCGCATTCTTCGGAAATGGCCTGTCGGAGCCACCGCTTCTTTGCCGAGCCACTCGACATGGTGGAAGCTGCGGCTGCGGTGCTCGTAACCCCCTGCTTACTTCGCTGTGGCGGTGAGTCGCATATACCTGATACAGAGTTCGCGGCCTGCACCAGAGTAGCCAGACTTTTGGCTGCGTAGTTTTGGGAGAGAAATTCGGCGGAGTTTTGGTCGGTGCCGCAAGGAAACTCTGAAGTTCGCGAGTCGGAAACTTGAGGCTGCGGCTCGGGTGATTCCTTGAGCCACTCGTTCATGAGGAGCTTTTTGGTCTTGGGGAATTTGAAGCCTGGCGCGAGAGGCCCCACTGCAGCTGCGACCAGCAGACATGCCGAGGAGAGAGGAGTCGATGGCGTTGAACTTTGAGAGCTGCTGCTTGCGCCGCTGTCGCAGGTTGGACTCTTGACGGGCGTCGCCGGCTGCTGCTGAGGCGGCGAACTCGAGCCCGGGACGTTTGAGTTGGCTAATGCTAGTAAGAGGCCAGCGGCAGATTGTGCACCGGCAGAGTTTACAGCTATTCCGGGCACACCGCTACCACCCGCACTGTTGGATTCCTTGTTTGCGTGCATCCTCAACGAATAGGAACAGTTTTGATTGGACAGCGGCGGCGACTGTATCGAGTTGCATTCATCGCCTGAAGTTAAATCGGATTCAGCCGAGTTCAGTCTCGTACGGCGCGTGCCGATCTGCCCCTGCGAACTACTCGTAGATCTCGTCCTGCCTTTTCTCCTCTTCCGCCGTGGACCTTTATCCGCGTTATTTTGCCTCGATTTGCTCGATGTGTGACCACCGCTGTCGTCGTTGTCACTGTGCGCACCGCCGGACTCCTTGCGTTGAGCGTTTCGCGCCTGCACCTCTTGTTTCCGCTGTTCAGCCTTTTCAAGCCTCTCGAACGCCTTCATGATGGCTTCCATTTTACGCTCCTCGCGGGTCATCTTCTTTTTATCTTTTTTCGGCTCGGCTGATGAGGGCAGCGATGGAGCCGACGACGGGCCCGGTGCGCTGGTTTTGCTGGGAGGATGACTGGAACTTGTTGACGGTTGAACTTGTGGAACCGGCGCTAATGGTTGATCCTCCTTTGCCGCTTGCCGCGTCGTTGCAGGTGTTACACAGGATACAGCAGTACTGCTACTACTACTACTACTACTGGCGACGGCAGGCGGAGGACTCTCTTTTACCGTGACGTTGGTGTTGATCGTGACTGTCTTTTTGGGTGTAGGTTGCACTGGAGTTGGTATAGCTGGTAAAGGCGAAGTCGTCACCGTTGGCGTCGTCGTCGGTGTTGTAACAGCTGTTGAGGAATCATTGATATCCTCGCTAACTGTATTTCGTCTGCCTCGCCGTCTCCTTTCTCGACCGCTACGATAAAATAATAATTATTTAATACTTTGTACGATTCTTTAAAACTTTTATTATCGCATACTTTATCATTAATTATTACTAATCAGTTACAATGAATTTGATACTCTCCTATAACGAATGAAACTTACTCAGAATTCTCCGCCAGCGGCGCATTATTTCCTCTTCTATTCGTAGGTGCTAACGTGAGGTTAGCTATTTGACATTCTTTCGCATTGTTACAAGCGCACAGTACCGGCATAGCGGAAGAATTGGAATTGGGCGAGAGCATTAGATCATGCTGATCATGGCTTATCGTTATTTCTGCGTTCTTTTCAATTGCCGTGGTTGTGAAGATGTACAAGTGCAGCGTGCCCTTTTCTACATAATGCTTCATCTCGGCGTTTGGTTTGCAGCTTCGGCGAATAAAGCGCGCCTCATTACCGTAAGTTCGGGTATCGACGCAAACTTCGGTGCCGTCGCGGGGAAGTCGATAAAAAAAGACGAAAGGTCCCGGCCGTTGCGAATGCTGTCGACCTTGTGGATGAGACGGCCTGTGCTGTGTACTTAACATGTACTTGCCCCGCAATTCAACAATGGGTGTGTTAGGTGGTAGGTACATGGTAGCTACCAGATACTGAAAATACAGTGAAACTTTAATTAAAAATCGTTTTCTATACAAATTAAAAAATTAAATGAAATATGGAGAAAAAAACGTACTCGAAGGTTGGGGCTTTGTAAATGCAAACGACACTTTCCAGTCGCCGCAATAGCAATATTACTTTGCTTTATGTCGTTGTGCGTGCCGTTTACTTTAACGCTAGATAATCTTGCTCTGAGTTCTGGACTGTAATGATTCGTGACAGCCTCTTCGTATTTATCGATCCATTGCCTCAAAGGCGCCATATTCGAGCCCCATGCCTCTTGCTCGTCCTCCTTGTCTTCCAAGCTCGTGCGTCTTTTCGTTTTTCTCTTACCCGGTCCTCGTTGTTGTTTCGCCGTCTGCGCTGCTGCAGCGGTGGTATTTGTTTCCTTTTTGTTACGAATCGCACTTGTTTGTCGGGGATGCGTGTCCCTACGCTGCCTCTTGGCAACATTATTGTTATTGTTATTGTTATTGTTATTGTTTAGTCGGCGAACTTGAGGAGGTGGATCAGATTTTCTTCGGGACATGGACTGTTGTTGCTGCTGTTGGCCCTTTCTATTTTTCGCGCTGGCGTTGACGGGCCGATCCGAGTCGCCTGAACTCGAGGACGAGGTGTCCGACGACGAGTCCGTTTGGAGAAGTTCCTCGCGTTTGCGCATTTGCAGGGCACGCGCGCGCGACCGGTCCACCCGCCGCGGTCGACAAACTTCGCAGAGGTACTCTTCAGGAATGTTGGCGCGGTCAATGCCCATGCAGTCAACGTGTTGCCAAACACTAGGGACAAAAATAAAAATTAAACACTCGTTCTCTCCTTGTTTTTTCTATTCTAAATACTCTTTCTGTTTTGCTTTTTTTACTTCAACATATTTTAGAGCTAAAAATAAAACTTACAGGCAACGATCGCAGCAGATCATGTAGCCATCATCATGCTCGAAATCACTGTAAAATAAATACAAAAAAATTAGCAAATATAATATTTTGATTATTCCGTTATATTCGACATCTCTTACACAAAATTCTATCTCGTAGATGTATTTAACGCAAGTTTAATTAAAATTTAAGAGAAAAATATATTTCCACGCTTAGAGCACATAGACGAAATGGAATTTTATTTATCAGTTGGTCCAGTTAATGGCTTATCGCATAATCTAGGATTTTATTCAGAGGGTGTATGGATATGTAAATTAATATTAAAATTATCTTACCATATACAACGAGTAACACTGTCCTCGTCATCACCTTCACCTTCTGGTGCAGTTTCGGTCTCTTCTCCTTCCGGTTCAACTTCACGGCCTGGCTCACTGCTTATGGCACTGGCTGCGTCATCTTCCGGTGGTGGTTTAGTGGTTACAGCTATTAAAATATTAGAGGTTGTTCAGAAAATTGTTTCTATTCTCAAAAATTTCTTATCTTGTATAATGACCCTTTACCTTGATTGAAAATGTACGTATGTTGAGCAGGGACGGTAGCGGTACTCGTAGCCCCGTTGACTGGTTGCTGTTTCTGATGCGGTGGAGGCGATGCCGGGGGCGGTGTACGTGGCGGTGGAGCACCGTAATTGTGATCTTGAAGAACAAACTGGAGACACTAAAAGAAGTGAGATTGTATTTTGGACCCCTGAGAAAAATAATAAAAAAAACAAAATAGCTACCTCGTATGGAAGCGGCATTCTTCGCAGGGGCGACTGAGGGTTTTGAGGTGTCGTCGATGCGCTTTCTTCTTGCTTTGTATCAGTTTTAATTTCAATTCTGTAAATAATCGATAAACCTTAGTAAAAGTTTGAACAAAAGTAAGAAATGAAAGGAAAAACAAAGAATTAGTGGCTCACTTGATATCAGTCTCTTTGCGAGGTTCCGGGACGCTGACAGGCATCATCGTCTTAATCTGACCGGCCTGGGTCCTGGGCGCCTGCTGCAGGAACGGCGTCGTCGTAGTCGTGGTCATAACCAGTTGCTTCGGCTGCACAGCTTGCTGCTGCTGCTGCACCTTCACCGTTTGAGTGTTGAGTTTGTGCAAAATCCCAGCGGGCACCGCAGTGGGCGCGAGGCTGGCCTGCTGGGCCAGCATAGTTTTCACGCTTCCCTTCAGCTGTTGATGCACGGCGTTAGCCACGGTCACATTGACCGCGGGCGACTGAGCCCCTACCGCCTTCATCGTGCTCATATTCGTGTTCAAGGAGGTCTTGATGCCCGCGTTCTTCGGCGCGTGGTTCTTCTGGCTCGGCTTCTGCGGCGCGATCGTCTTTATGCATCCCGGCTGCTTCTGCGCGTTCTGCGGTCCCACGACGATCTGCTGCTGCTGAGTCACCTGCTGGCTTCGCTGCACCGGTTGCTGAATGACCGGTTGCTGTTGTTGCTGCTGCTGTTGTCGATGTTGAGCCTGTGTCTTTACGGTGTTGACCAGCTTCGTGGTGCCTTTGAGGGAGGCGGACTGCAGGTTCTTACCGGGGCCGACTTTAACGAGCATATGCTGCTGCGACTTGGGCGCCTGTTGCGCCCTCGACGTCACGACGCTCTGGCTCCTCTGCAGCGGCTGCGGGCCGCTCGAGCCGCTCGCCTGCTGCGTCTGCTGCGCGGCGGACGCGGCCACTTGCTGCTTGCCGGCGAGCACCAGGTTCGAGTTGGCCTGGAACTTGGAGACGGCCTGCAGGTTCGGCAGACTGCTGGCCTTGAGCACGTTGACGTTCTGCTGCTTCGCCTTGAAGACCGGGCTGTTCTGGTGCAGCTTCTGGCTCAGCGCGTTCTGCTGGGAGAGGATCTTCTGGCCGGCGAAGGACTGCTTGCTCGTCAGCTGGTTGACCCCGGCCACCTGCGCCTTGCTCAGCGTGTGGATCCTGGAGAGCGGGCCCGCGGGCTGCTTGGCCGTCCGCTTGGCCGGCGCGTGGGGCGCGGACTGCTGCAGCTCGGCCTCGCGGCTCGCGGCCTCCGCTAGCACGTGCATCTTGGCCTGCGGCAGCGGGTAGATGCTGGCGACGCTCTGGGCCGGGCCGGCCGGCAGCAGCTTCTGCAGGTCGCGCGGGGCCGCGGGCGGCCGCTGCTGCTGGCCGGCCGGGTAGCCGTAGCCCGGGGGCCCGGGGATGGGCGACAGGTGGGCCAGGCTCTGCTGGCTGACGGGCTTGGCGTGGGCGGGCTTGCAGCCGGCCGACTGGCCGACGACGAGGGGCCGCAGCGTGGCGAGCTCCTGGTGGCCGAGGAGGAGGCCGGCCCCGGGCGCCGCCTCGTCGCCCGGCAGCAGCAGCTTGACGGCGGCGGCGCCCGGCGCCTCGGGGCCGGGGCTGGGCAGCGGCTTGCTCGCCGGCGGGGGCTCATGCTCGGGGCCCCGGGGGGACTGCTCCGCCTTGCCGACGCCGCCGCCGCCGGGCCCCGAGAGCTTGATGACCGACGGGGTCGACGTCTTGGAGGCCGTGCGCACCCGCCGCGCGGGGGTACAGCTGAGGTGCTGCAGGATCGTCGGACGAGCGATGCGGGCCTGGACGGCTGCTCCCCTGCTCTTCGCGCCCTTGGCTCGGGGGCGAGCTCCCTCGGTCCCTCCTCGGCAGCGACTATTTGAGGCTGCTATGTCGATGGCTGCTGGAATGAGAAAACAATGCGTTAGGAACGTCTTGCGTCCATTTGTCTTTCTTGTGTTTTTACAAATTAATACGCGCTATCCGCGCCTTTCATGGAACAAACGAATAAACAAGATATACTTATAGTAGATTTAGATGTAACATGCTGAGTATATTTTACTTTCATAAGTATCTGTAGAAACAGCTATAAAGAAATGTAAAGTCTACTTTTTAGTCGAATAGTAGATATACAGAATAAATATTTTGGAAATGTAAGATCATCAATAATCATCAATAATTAGAATAATCGGAGATACGTTAATTTTAGTCCCTTTGCAATGTTACTTTTTCAAATCTAGTAGATTATACCAGTGCGAACCTAGTAGGTGCAATATTTGCTGTTTATTTTTTTTCTACGTTCCTCTTTTATGTAGTACACATGATTGCCGATATGAAACTTTTATTATTTAGTATTTAGTATTTAAACAGAGATTTTGACTTCTTTCATTGAAAGAAATGTTTAAAAAAATCATTATAATGTCATTTTTATTAGCGCGAAAGTAGAAACAGCCGAGTGTAGCCAGACACCGATAATCAATAGAATTTTTTAAGTTTTTTTCTGAGATTTTTATTTCTTTAATTTGAAATGTTTTTTCGCATCCTGCCAGATAATCAAAGTTGTATATGTGCAATTTAAGAACACAGAGAGAAGATTTATAAAATTGCCTTAGCCATTAGCAGTCATTAGGGGGACAAAATCAAGCTTTACGATAAAAAGTGATATATTTATTTAACATTCCGTGTGAAATTCCAATTATTTGCGCGAGAAGTTGTTTGTGTATAGAGCATGCCAATATGTTCATTTAGCTTCGATACTTTTTCATTGAAGTTCGAGACACTTATTATGCGATTACGAAGTTTTACACAAAACAATATTTTGTATATTTCGTTAGAATCTTTTTTAATAAAATGATCATCAAAGTTGCTCACTAGGAAGCGACAAATAAAATATCTTCGTAAGTAGTTAAAAATATATCTCTTAATCTTATCTATAATAGCCTTCTAATCCATTCATATGTGCCTATACGCCCATATACGTATAAGCGTGATCGACTCATTGTCAGTAATTGAAATATCTGTAAATTTACACATAGATTTAAATAATTGAAGACAACATGAATGAACATGTAACACGTACATGTATTTAAAATTTTTCGTATTTCGAAAAGACGCTTCAAAAATATCCAAACTAAATTGTAAAAATTGATCCAGGAAATCGTCCTGATGCTAAAAAAAAGAAGATTGGAAAACAGTGAGAAAAGGGAAGGGATGCTAAACCGGGCACTGCATCTATAGCGCATCATAGAGCGACTATAGGTTGGGTAGCTATCGTGCTTGTACCGGTATAGGCCGCGCGGGAGGGGACTTTCTCGATCGGGCCCTCTCCATAAACAGCTTTCTTGCGGGGTCTTTGCACTTCTTTTCCTGCTCGGCTAGTCCGACACTCGGCGCGCTGATTGACAAAGGGAAACGGGTCAAGCCTTCCCTCGTCGCGCGAATAATCCTCCAGCCGTTCAAGTACGCACTCGCAATCCCCGGCGTATGCAGCGTCTGTACGTATGCGCTTCTCCATCGTTCGAATCGCGAGCGAGCGTCTTACTTGGTTCTATTTTTATTTTTGCGAGCATATTATTTCTAGTAATTCCCTTTTAAAAATTAATAATTTTACATTAAATTTATTAATTTAATTTAACAAGTAAAACAAAATATGAAATACAATAAAATAGAAAACGCTAAAAGAGGGCAAAGCGGTCTTAAATACTCCTATTGCTTCGACATTGTGTAATACGAGAGGGAAATGTTATTTTAAATGAAATTTTATTTAATTAATTTAACAATAATTTTTTTAAAACACGTATGTAAGCTTTGCTCCTATTACATTAATTTTGATGCACAAATTGAATGCTGTTCGAAACACGAGAATAAGAGGAAGATTTAAAAATTGCGATTCCAAGTAAATAAGAGAAACGAAGTCTATCAGCCGGTGAATTTCTTCTCAAGCCAACGAGCGAATAGGGCCTCTCTTCGTACGGAGTCGTCGCGTTCCTCTTCCTCTGCCAGAAATTCTGCCTCGAATTCTGCAGCCTTGAGGATAAATATAGCGATTAGAGCAGAAAATCCCGCCGATTTTAGCCGGCGCGCAAGCGCGCCTCGCCTCTAGCGTTTTCAGCGCGCTATCAGACGCGGCGAATTTTCTCGAGTACACCCGATCAATCATCTCGTTGCCCAAGTGGCGTCACCATCGCAGCTCCGACGAGCCGCGCGAAATTCATTCTTTCCCCTCCATCGGCGCACTTTCCACACTGCATCTGCTCGATTCATTTCACGAAAACGTCTATTTTTCTATTCAACCCTGGTAGAAAATTAACCAGAAAGAGATCATAAAGTGGCAAAATTTATGATCTGTGACCACTAAATATCCCATA
>JAXIUT010000006.1:112471-123689 GCA_035586675.1 Eurytoma californica | reverse complement strand
AAATAAGTTTCTTAAACATTTGTTAGTAACAATTCTTAAATATTAATAACTTTGTCATTCAAATTTTATGTTGACCTAAAATACGACACTCATAAAAAAGAGGGACTAGCCCAGCTCGCCTGCGTGGGCTAAGAGAATGAGACAGACAATACAACATTTTAAAAATTGTTATTATTTAAAAATATACCTTCTGGCGACGTTGTATCTCATTTTCACTAAAGTATTAATGCAAACAAAAGTTGAACGGTGAAAATCGGCCAATTACAAGTGTGCATTATTTTACTAATTAATAATTGATCACGTGCTTCTAATTGACCGATTTTTATCAGCCAAATTTTGATTTTCTTAATTTTTTAGTGCTAATATAGTTCTTTAATTTTTAATAATATTTAAAACTTTCGGTCACTGCTCATTTTGACCTGCAATATGATCTTCGGTAAAAAAGAGATTAGCGCGCGTCGCAAGGAAAATTGTAAGAGTGAGAGAGAGAAAGCATAACCGAGGTAAAACAAAGGAGCTTTTTCATACTTTTGGGGACCGAAATTCTTGAGACTGAAATTCCTGAGCGTTCACAGCGAGCCATAAGAAGTTATCACTTCAAAAAACTTATCCTTGTCCTCGTCCTCTTTCTCTTTCTTAATAAAGCGAAATTTCGCTCGATTTCGCTGACGAGAGAGCGAATAAACGTAAACAAAATCGCAGTCTGACAGCTTGTGCACGCACGTGTTTACTAGTCGGTGGCCATATTGCCGTGAGCATCCGAGTACGGCACGAAAGTTCCCGAGCGGCGACAACGTGGCTGCCGACTCAAAAACGTGCGGCCGGTACGCTGTCAGTGACAGTACGCCATTCACGTATTATTTTATATTTATTCGCTCTCGTCGGCAAGATCGAGCGAAATTTCACTTTATAAAAAAAGAGAAAGAGGACGAGGACAAGCTTTTTTAGTTGTTATTTTACATTGTATATACTGCTGCTAGGTTCTAACAAGAGTCATATTCAAATATCTAATAAATAATTATAGTTTTAGAATATAAAATAAATGAGTAGTTACAAAATACTTAAATAAAATGCAGGAATAAATATTTATTTTGCCAAGCTTTATAAAACAATTTTTTTTAGACTTTAAGGAAAATTATATGCATATATTGCTGCATGAATACATTGTTTTATGTGGCTTAGTCAACTAAATACTTTATTCATGCATTTTATTCAAATATTTTAGAACATTCTTCTTTTAGACTGTCAAAGGAATTAGATAGACATACATTTTCTATCGATATCGATATGATATCCTTTTATAAGAACTTGATACAATTATCTTTCTGTCAAGACCTATAATATAAGCAATACACAAATATACATTTGGATACAAATTTCTTACAAATTTCTGTTAAAATTATTATCGTTTCAGTCAAAAATAGATTCCTGCAGGAATTCCTCCAGGAATCCTTATAGGGTGCAACCACAACAAAGATTGTTCAATGTATCCTATTCTTATAGTTTCGTATAGGAATTCAATGTATTTTTTAGGTTTATAGGTTTCATTATGGGATTCGCCCTTATTAAAATATCCTGCGGGATGTCCTGTAGAATATTTCAATAAGGGTTATGTGTGTATATAGGTTTAACGTTGGACGTAAATGTAGGACAGTTACATAATAGTTACATACAGCGGGACTGTCCTGCAGGACTCCTGGCTGACTTATATATCGGAGTAATTCTAGCCGCTCATTACATATTGTTTCTCTAATGTCATATTGTCTTTTAAATTTAGGCTCAATTGGACTACGACTACCTATGCCGGAGAAATAGAGTGCGGAGAATCGAAGGTTCCACTGTTCCATTCACTACAGCAATTAGTAATCATGGCCGAGACAAAAATTGCAATGCCACCATACCAATTACAGATAACTCGCGACAGCAAGCTGGGCAGCAAGTTGCTACAGCACCTCCAGCCCAAGGTAGCCTTCTATATTCTAAATTATTGTTAAATTAAAATAATCTATAATTTACTATAGGGATTAAGAAACATTTTAAAATGCAATAATTTTCAGGATCGCCGAAAAAGCGACGCGCGGTATCGATGGCGGTTGAAGCTACGGCGCAGATTTCGGCTGCACCTCCGGAGAAACAGGTCGATAACGAGGGTGACGCGCTTATGGCGAGTGCTCGCTCTGCCTCGGAGGTTGCACGCACCAAAAGCACAGCCAACGCCTCGACGCCTCTCAGAAAATCGGCAAGTGGTGCAACCTTCGCTAGGCTGCGGGTCATGACAACACCCGAGACGACACCCGGCGAATCGCCTAGTCCGCGGATTCAGCAGGACGTGGATGCCTCGTACTGCTCTTATGACCTCACCAATACGAAAAATCTCGGGAATCAGAGCCCTGTAAGTTTTTTCTTTCTCACGCTTTTTTATGAATTTTTCGTTAAATCAATACGATGGATGTGTGACCGTCAAATGATAAATCGATGGCCTGGCAAACTTTGTAATCAGTGTTTTCGTTGTAGATGAGTTTTATTTTAATTTTTTTTTAATTTAAACGTTAGATCGAGGAGAAATTAGTGAAAGTATGGTCTGCTATATGAATGTAAGAAAAGATTATATTGACAGTATTGTCTACGAAAATTTTCAGAGGTTCATCACTGCTGGCGGTCGCTGCAGCACAGTGCCCTCCATCCCTTTCACTGAGATGATGAAGAAGCAAATTACTGTCAGTAATAACAGTTGATTTCGGAACGCATTTTGTAGTTTTATTATAATATATTACATATGTATATAATGTAGACACGTTAAAAAAAGTAATGAAACCTAAGGTATATCATATTGCAATGACCATTGTGATATAAATAGTGGGTAGAGAGTGTTTGTTGAATTTACGTTTTTTAAACTTTCAATGAACATTTAAAGTACCAAAACGATTTAAGATCAACTAAAATAATAAATTATATAGAAAAGAACATTACTATCGTACTAACCAGTCGGTTAAATTGAATATTCAACTAAATTTTAAATAAGACGAATTATTAACGTTAAATGCAACTCCTAACCAGTTTAATTAAACTAATACAAATCAGTTTCTAATCTATTAATATGAATGTAAAATCTCTAATGATTCTACTATACAGTTAATTGGGACATTATTTTGTTTTGCTCATCAAGAATGCAAATTTGAAATCCCTACATAACTGCATAAGTATCTTTTGTTCAACTTAAGAGACTGTTGTAATAGCAGGTTGTAAGACTTTCGTCAGATTTGCTTCTTCTTGATATCGCAATGATAAAAATTTTACAAACTTTTGCTGTTTGTAAAAGTTACCCAAAAGAACCACGTGACACATTTTGTGCCACTTAGAACAGCTTATAGTTTTCAAAGTCCCATTGAAAGACCGGCAATAAAGTCAGAACTGTACGAATGCTATCGTAATACTTGCAGGTAACGGAGCAGCGGGAGCCTTTACGCCGCGAGCCAAAGCGCAGATCAGATAGCCGGCAGCAATCGAGAAGCGGCAGGCCGACGGCACGCGATTGTTCGATCACTCAGTTCGCCCAGATCGACGATGACAACGTCTCGGCGCTGCAGCAGGTAACCCGCGGAGGCGGCGGCCTCACCCTCGCGTCTCAATGGAAGTCGCAATTCGACGACTCCGAGGAGACGGATAACGAATGGAAGGCCGAGAATCTTCAGAGTCCTGAGCATAAAGGCAACAACTTGCCTCCACCCTTACCACCGGTGAATATACTTTTTTTATTCTTTGCTATTTGGGTATCTTAATATTACAAAAATTCAGTCATCAGTTTCTTTTACTTTCTTAATATTGAATATCATTTAATATTTTAGCTTCTTCTGAAATACATTGCTGTTCGAGTATGAAAACTCAACGATCACAAGATTATATTCCACTACTAGAAATTATCTATTTAATTTATTTTTGCTGCTATCGTTACTTTTTACTTTTTTTAAATATTAATGAAAATAAAGTAATTTAAATATATTTTTAAATATACTTCTTTTTGCACTTCTACAAATTACACACTTTTAAAAATGTTGAACTTGAATTAAATATTAGTATTATGTAAGTTTTTCTTTAACTGAGTTGTACTTTGTGAGTAATTTTGTCTTTGTTGTTTGTACAAAATCATCGCATATGTGAATAGTTCCAGTACATTACATCACATATGAGCGTACTGACTTTATCAAACTTAGGATGTCATTGACTGGCACTTATGAATACTACGAAAATACGTTACCTAATTGTTTTTTGAGTTTTAACTTAATGAAAATTTCTTTTCTTTATTAAACTACTTATTTAACTAATTATATGACAACGTTTATAGTCTGCGAGCGAAGCGCCAGCAGCAACAGTTAGTCATTCACAAGCATCGCATGAAGTAAAAGGTGCGGTAACATCGCAATTATCAATACATACTACATCTCAACATCAACAGCAGCAACAGCAGCAACAGCAACAGCAGCCGCTGCAGCAGCTAGTTCACACTCCATCTGCTCAAAATGTCTTGTCACGCATTAGCGAAGACTCGCCAAGACCGCCTTTACCTCAGAGGTGTCTTAATATTACCGGGATCGAAAAGTATCCGGAGCTTCAGGGAGCTTTGCCTCGCGCTTGGAGCGTTCCGGCGCTGGCGCCGCATGTTCGTAGCAATTTAGAAGCACCCTTGGTGGGTAAAAATATTTAATTGATAAACAGTTTACTGATACTAAAAAATTTACTAATGAATTAATTTATTGTAATATACTTCCAAAATGCAGGTTCAGCAAGCTGCATTTGATGACTTAGTTTACGAAGTTGACGTAATGAGAAACGTAGCGACGAGGTACGATGAACCAAGGAAGAATTCAGAAACTAGGAGAGCGAGCCTTCCCGGTGTGTCGTTTACGCCTCCCAATACAGTTCCAAATGCACCTGCTGCCGATGAGGAAGAGCAGGCTGTCGCCGGTAGATTAGAGATACGAGTCGTTGATGCGACAGGCGGTGCTACGGTTGTGCAAACTAGTGCTGATAAGGAACCTTTACAAAGTAGGTTAACATACTTTGATGGAAAGTTTAAATAAGATCTACTGACTCAACTTAAAAATTTCTACATTTTTTTAACAGAAAAATTAACGAACGGTACGGCGGATAGTCCTGCAAGCCCGAATCCAGGTCCAGAGGAACAGTCCGTTTATTACGATGCGACGGAAAATCGAGTTTCGGTAAACAGTGCACCAAACAAGGTCAGCACAACTCCAGCCGTTTCGTCAACGGTACCCAATGCCGCAACGCTTCGCGAAACCAAAGAAATTAAAGATAAAGAATCTTCGATTAGAACTCATAGTACCGTCAGCAAAATCCCAATTCCTGTGAGAAGTCCCAAGTGTTCTTTATCTGAGTCAACGCCAGAAACTAATACGCCCAACACAAGGACCGGAACTGGAAGCGAGCTAGAAAAAGCAGCTTCTGCATTATCCAAAGACAAAGATTCAAGTAAGTACAAATAAATTCTGTAGCAAAATCATCTTCATTGTTGCACTGAAAAAGATAAATCACTTAACCACTGTTTGCATCTCGTGATATGTATTGTTTTTTGTCTCGATTGATATTTTTTGTTGGTATATCCTTCAGCTCCTTTTTCTTAGTAAGCAAAATTAGGTATTGAGAAAAAGCAGCTGGGGACGGGGGAGCTGAGATGTTATGAGACGCAGTGCTGTTTTTGTTTATCTTTTCTTTGGCTCGAGCGCTTTTACTAGCCTCTCCTCTCGAGTCCGATCATATAGTACAGAGAGCGGAGACGCTATTCGAAAGTGTGATCGCTGTAACGTTGTGAACGCGCATTGTGTAGTGGTTGCAAAAGGCAAGCCTGCGGGAGCCAACGAGGGCGGCGCGTGCCTGCGACGGTGCGCCACCCTGCCGGACGCCCGACCGAGCCAGCACGGCAGCCTGACGTCCGCGAGCTCGACTGAGGAGGAGAACCTGGCAGGTTGCACGCCCGCGCTACGGCGCCGTCGCCAAAGCGAAAAGTACGTGACGGACGCGAGCCAGCTGAACCTGCGCTTCCAGAGGCCCCAGCAGCGCAGGCCCAGGCCCATCTCGGAGCTCCTGCCGTGCTTCTACTCGCGCGGTGTCCCGTCTCACCTGCTCGGGGATGCATCCAAGCGACCGGAGGAGAGCAGCGACAACGACTCCGACAGCAGTGCCGCACAGGCGGCTCGACAACAGCACGCCCAGAATCAACCACCCCCGCCCCCACCACCGCCCGCCAGTCTGCCGCCTCATGCGTCCGAGAACAACGCCAGGTGCGTCTACCGCTGCTTCTAGCTGCACTACTAACTTTATCAATTCAGTAACTTAATGCACTTTTTTCTAACTGTTAAGAGAAATTGATGACGAGTCATTATTTTCATATAATATTCCGATTGAATCAGCTCAAATGTGTGAAGCGAGTGAACTTTTTTGGCGATTGATATTACTTTTTTTTTATTTTAATTGTATTTTTGATTATTTTTCATCGCTTCATTCAGAGTTCAGAACTATTCACGTTAATTCTGAAACCGTGAAGTACAATGTTTAGGAAAATACCTAAGAAGGCTTAAGTATGATTTTTTATCGTGTACAGCTTTTTTACTCAGAATTTGGTATTATTCAAATTGGTTAGAAATACAAAAAGAACATCCCAAATTTTTTCGCAATTTTGAGAATCACAAATATATAAGATAAGTATTTTTTCTTTCATTTTACTTTTAATTTATATGTTTATACTTAAATGTTAAACTTTTTATTACTCAAATTGCAGAAAGGAAAGTTAAATTAACTGTTAAAATAGGATTTTTATTGACCACATGTTCTTTTTGAAATTAAATACTCCATGTAAAAAATAACGCTGTACTTTTATTCTAAAAAAGGAATTTGTAAAATAGTATCTTGCTTCAGTTTAAATAAATAGATCGATCGAGTAATTGTTCAATAATTAATCGATCGTTATAAAAAATAAAATGAAGTAACAAGTTGACAAAAATAAAGCATTAGATAAACGATTAGCATGTGAGAACGAGAGGTTCATTTATAAAAGTTTATCGTAAATTTTTTATAACTTACTTTAAATACACATTTCTAATAAAAGTATAAGGTTACAGAGAAAAATCAATATTTAGATTGAGACAAGAGTTTAACGTGCATAACGGTTTATTGCAGGTGTCGAAGATTCAGGCCTATCCCAGACGGAGCGATAATCAGCAGAGAAACGTGAGGCTTGGCATTCAGAGCGACTTTAGAAAAATCTCTGATTGTGCTACTGCACAACACCGTGAACTTCTGCAATCGTCAAAGTGCTTCACCACAGCCACCAATGTATGTGATGCCTTTTTCAGAGTCATGAGAGTGAGAGAGAAAGAGAGCGAGAGCGATAGAGTATAAATACAACTTTTATACCATGAGGAGAGGGGACTGATTAAAAAAAAACGTAAAAAAGCACTGCTGTCTCTAAGTAAAAAAGAAATAATATTTTCGAGTCATCGTTGGGGGCAGCACGAGGTTTCAAGTGACAATGTGATTTACACTATTCTCTGAGATATATTTCATAATATCGTTCCGTATTGTTATGAGAGTATCGACAACTAGGAAGAAAATACTTTTCTCGATACATAATTATCGACGAAAAAGTTAAACAATAAAATTTTTAACTGGTCAAATGGTGCGATTATCATAGAATGTCAATTATTGCTTTTAGTACAAGCTACTTTTCATTTAAAATATAATTTTTTTAATTCTCTGTGCAACGAGCTTTTTATTTATTGACCCTTTTCTTCACAAATGAAAGACTTGTTTCTGAAGCCTTTAATTTTTATTTATTTTTTTTTGTCTGGGAAATACATAATTTTTAGTCATTCTTTTTCCGAGTAAAATAAAGACCATTATGATGTAAATAATGAAAATATGCGTTGACTGTACAATTGATTAAGCGTCTTTAACTTGGTTAAGACAATATCGGGAGACGGTCGTTGCTTTAATATGTGAAAAAGGAATGTTGAGTTACACATCGCATAATAAAAAAAGAAAAATGCATGTAAGTTATTCATGAGAATGAATGAGCGAAGGTGCGCGAGAAAAAAATAACCGTGTGCGTGAAGTGCGTGATAAAAGTCGTATCGATGGGAGGTGATCGTTGGAGTAGTCGTTGGAGTGAGTACTAGTCTTGAAAAAGTATACCACGCTATACTCAACAGAATGCAACAATTTTCGCGTAAGATTTTCTAGTAGCATACGTGACAGCATCCGCAGTTCTAGTAAGCTTCAGCGGAGCGACTCGAAAATACATTTCTAATGTTTCTTCGTTATTGACTTATTGATCACGCGCACTTTTCATTATTTCTATATGCATATATTTTAAAGTATTTAATTAATAAAGTAATATATTTATTAGTACTCAGCTCTTGGTACTGAAACACAGCCTGCGCCGATTGTTGTTGAAAGCTGACGCTATAAATCATTATTGAACTTTTTAGTCTGCTATTTACCTTAGATAATTAATTAAAGAAAGGCAAGTAACTACTAGATTTTTTTCTAGCGTAAACCTTAACGTGCTAACGAAGAAAAAAAAACTATTTGCCTGCTCGTTCTTGTGACTAGCAATTTAGGTCTTATAACGATTATTGTCTATATCAATTATCGATTGCAGTTTCGTTATCGTTTCTACTAGATACTCGTAGGACCTTCACTTGAGAGAAGTAATGCCAATTTACCCTCGAGTGCGACCACGGAAATGAGTACTCCAGAACTTAAATAACTAGTGAAGAGTCTATTCAAATAGATCCTTCATGCGATCTCAAATTAAAACCGTATATTCAGACCGTATATTGCTAGTGTGAAGAATTCTTCTTTACGATCAAAGATGTACTCGAAAGTCATAAGCAATCCGCAATTTCTGAGAAACATGTTAAATTCAGTGATCTGTAAAACTAGTCAGCTAGAGTTTTAACTATTGTCATAAACGGGCTGGGGTTTGAATGTAACGTCTTCGTCTGACGTTTTTGTATTATTTTTCTTTTTTAGACACAAGTAGCGAGGAACGATTAAATGAAAAAAATCTTATGAAAATAAAATCGTCAACAAGATGCTACAGTCTCGCCTCGATATTAGAATAGATTTGAGAAATTAGTGCAATACGCTCCAATCGAAACAATATTGAATAAGAATGAAGTGAACGATATTTCCCACGTGTATTATATGCCAAATTATTATCAATATTTGTAATATTAATTATCAATTAGTGATTGAGCAGTATTGTTGTAAAAGGCTAAAGCGTTATTTATAATGTAATTAATAAATAATACCTTGCTTCCACGCCGAACTGCGGAGACTAAAAAGTTTAACAGACAACGTTATCTGTTTGTGAAAAATAAAAATAAAACAGGAAAATTACTTCGTTTCTAGGAGCAAAGTATCTTTGCGAGAAAAAATATGCACTTATGAAAAAATATAAACTATACGATATAAAATCAAAATTAGAGAAAATTCAAAAAAATGCTCGAATTCAAAAAGTTGTCTGTAGAAGAAATGTGTTGCATTCCGTTGATAATTGAGTAAAAGCTCCGAACATACTGGACTGTTCCATCGTTGGCTACTTGTAAATAATTATACAATACAATATTAAAGCAAAGAAATCGATGCTAATTAATTATTGAAAAATTGTACGAGCAGGAAAATTTTAACTCGACGAGGTCGTAAATGATAATTATGTAACATTAATAATTAACGCTAATATGATTGTATCTTCTCTGCTTTGTGATTTACATGTTAAATAGAATAAAGAAATGTGCGTAAAGCAAAAGAAGATAAAAAAACGCAAGACGACTTTGTTTCGTCAAAGTTTACATGTGAATGGCTACCACTCTACTATATCTGTAAGCCTTCTTGTTGAAGGAGAACAAAAAATACTATAAATTATAATAAATTAATGATTGTAATAAGTATATACAAATAGTAAACAGATACATAATTATTGTCTATGAATATTTATTGTTAGTTTATTATTGAATTATTATTATAATTAATAAACTAAAAAAGGAGGTACAAAAAGGAAAACAAAATATCGAAAATTAAAAACATGAAAAATTTAATAACGAAAAGTGCTTGTAGCCTCATGCATAAAAAGTAAAATTAATAAAAACGAAAAAGGACGTTTCTTTCATTACATGCTCCAAAATTATTATTTTTTATTTACCTTTCAACTGTTTATAGTAAAAAAATATAAAATACTTCTTTCTACTTCTACATCTTCACGCTATTAATGCATACTCACATCTCTTTGATAATTTTTTGTACAATTTTCTATTTATACACCTTTCAACTTGAATTAAGTAGGTGTTAAGAGTACGTTCGAAGTTTTACATGCGTACTAAATTGAATCATTACTTTTACTTGCATATCGTCCGATTTCACCTTATACTTAAATATTATTTTATAAAATTGTTTAAAAAGGCAAAATTCCAGAAATCGATGTTTTGGGATCTTTTCTACTAATACCAATGATTAATATAAAAAATTACGAGCTTTCTATTGTTAGTAGTTTTTCTCGCTGTTTTGGTCGAACGAGAATATTTTTTTCTTTTAGATTCTGTTTGCAATAAGGAGCTGGAGTTTAAAAATGAAAAATTAGTCTGGAACAAATTTTGTTAACAAAAAGGGTTTTCAGTATAGATTAAATTTTTAAATTGCATTACTAATAGTCTTACTGCCAAGATGCAAGGAACGAGAGATTCAACTTTTTAAAGAATTTTTTAATTTTCGTATGTAGTAAAGGATCGCGATTTTAAAAATGATATCCACTATTAATTATATAAACTTAATTTACACGTTTAAAAACAGTGTTTCATACTAAATATATTATATCATCTCCCTAAAGGGCGATTTTAGGCAAAAATCATATTTCGTGGATTCCCGCGAATGCATATTTCGGAAGAGTGTCACGAAGACAAACACATTTTGCAAGATTCTTGAAAAACCTTAAACATTTTAAGTTTTTCATAATCGCTTTCTTAACAATCTGTGTTACGACCACAACAAAATTCATTTTGCGAGATCCTCCTGGTAAAAAAGGAAAAACTTCCAAATGTGTTCTTTTGCTGCAACGTTTCGTGGCAAATCCCTTATGAAAAATATCTGCATAAATTATGCAGAATTTCTGCAGAATTTCTGCATAACTTATGCATAGATTTCC
>JAXIUT010000006.1:92215-104665 GCA_035586675.1 Eurytoma californica | reverse complement strand
ATGCAAATCGAGAGTGATAATGGGTGTCGTTCCGCACTTCGAAGTCCCGGCGCGCGGGCGTATGCTGTAAGCACGGCTCCGGAGCGCCTCAATTAAATTCGATTTCGCGGGGATCTAGGCTTTTCCGCCGGGTAAAACGGTGCATATTATTTAATATTAAGCCCCTTTATGGGTTAAAAAAATAAAAACGCAAATCGAGAGTGATAATGGGTGTCATCGGGCACTTCGAAGTCCCGGCGCGCGGACGTATGCTGTAAGCACGACTCCGGAGCGCCTCAATTAAATTTGATTTGGAGGCGATCTAGGCTTTTCCGCCGTGTAAAACTGTGCATACTATTTAATATTAAGCCAATCTATGAGTTAAAAAAATAAAAATGCAAATCGAGAGTGATAATGGGTGTCGTTCCGCACTTCGAAGTCCCGGCGCGCGGGCGTATGCTGTAAGCACGGCAAACATTATGAGACAGATTCGCAGGGGCTACAAAGAGTATGATATATATTAAACATTGAATATTTTTTATCTTTATTAATAAATTGTTTATTGTATATCTAATATTGCATTTTTCATTTCAGAAACTTAAAGCGCTACAAAAAAATTATAATGATGCGATGGAAGAAGTGAAGGCGTTAAAAATAAAAAACGATGTCTTAAAAGAAATATGTAGAAAATAAAACAAAAAAAAAAGTAAAATAAATAAATTTTTAATTCATACATACACGTATTTTATTAACCCCATTATCACTCTCGATTTGCGTTTTTATTTTTTTTAACCATAAAGGGGTTTAATATTAAATAGTATGCACAGTTTTACCCGGCGAAAAAGCCTAGATCGCCGCGAAACCGAATTTAATTGAGGCGTTCCGAAGTCACACTTACAGCGTACGCGCGCGCGCCGGGACTTCGAAGTGGCCGATGACACCCATTATCACTCTCGATTTGCGTTTTTATTTTTTTAAATCATAAAGGGGCTTAATATTAAATAGTATGCACAGTTTTACCCCGCGGAAACGCCTAGATCGCCTCCAAATCAAATTTAAATGAGGCGCTTCGGAGTCGTGCTTACAGCATACGTCCGCGCTTGGACTTCGAAGTGCCGAACGACACCCATTATCACTCTCGATTTGCGTTTTTATTTTTTTAACTCATAAAGGGGCTTAATATTAAATAGTATGCACACTTTTACCTGGCGGAAACGTCTAGAATATCGCGAAATCAAATTTAATTGAGGCGCTCCGGAGCCGTGCTTACAGCATACGTCCGCGCGCCGGGACTTCGAAGTGCGCAACGACACCCATTATCACTCTCGATTTGCGTTTTTATTTCTTTAACCCATAAAGGAGCTTAATATTAAATAATATGCACAGTTTTACCCGGCGGAAAAGCCTAGATCCCCACGAAATCGAATTTAATTGAGGCGCTCCGGAGCCGTGCTTACAGCATACGTCCGCGCGCCGGGACTTCGGAGTGCTCAATGACACCCATTATCACTCTCGATTTGCGTTTTTATTTTTTTAATCCATAAAGGGGCTTAATATTAAATAGTATGCACAGTTTTAGCCGGCGGAGAAACCTGGTTCGCCTAAAAATGGCTTATTTACGCACAGTGCGTCTATCCCTTATTTAGGGGTGGTTCAAGGGGTGGAAATTAATTATTTAATACTCTAAATCTATTTTTCAGTCATATTTTATAAATAAATTACGATTTGGAGACCTGTTGTACCGATTTCCAAAATATCGTTTTTCGTTCCTTAGGAACGTTGCAAACTTCACATTCATCTTCATCAGTATAATTATCATACACTGAGAAAAATGGTTACAATAGTGGATGCTATAATGTATAGTAAATATGAGTACGGTTGTCGATACCATATATTATAGTAAATTTAAAAATAAATAATTTCTTTTTTTTATCAATTTAGTATTCAATTTTAATATCTAATATTAAATTTTACTTTTACTATTATTTTTTTATCAAACAATACAAATCCTAGTTGCAACCGCATCATACCACATTTTATAGTACTTTTATCGTTATATCACCACATTTATTTCAGTGTTGTGGTTGTATTACCAAATGAAGCCATCACTTCTGCCGGGTAACTTGACCCAGAAACGCTTTTTATTCATATTTTAATTCATTGTCTGACATTGGATGACATTATAATAAATATGAATAATGTTGTTTGCAGTAGAAAATTAAAATATTTCGAAACTGAACTGATCCTGGTATCCAAATATAAATAATCCAAATTTGTTGTATTTTTTATAACGAATTTTTAGGTCTCGATCTCAGAGTCCTGGAAGGAAGTCCATAAGCCGTTATGGAAGGTAAGACTGTACTTTATCAAAAAAATATTACTTGCAATTTTCAGATCAAGCTGTTTGAGTATTTCGATTTTTTACTACAAGATTCTAAAATATAGGTATTTGTATGAACGTCTATGTAGATGGCACTATTTTACAAATATTGGTCAAATAGCCCTTGAAAGTCCCCAAAATTTCATGCATACAGGTAACTTTAAGGGTCCAAATTATTTTAACGGTTCAAATTATTCTGCAACTAAAATTAAAAAATGTCTGTATAATTTTAGTACATTTATATAGGTACAATTAATTAATTTACAGCTAAAGTTTAATAAAGCTAAGACTATATTTTCTTTTTCCTCCAACCTAATATATCTCTTCATTTATGCGCATTATTATCAATAATGTTTTATTGAAATTTTGTATCAAAATAAAGCAGCAGCTAAGGTATTTCATTCTGTTGGAATTAAAGTATATATTATAACCTTGAGGTTTCTAGAAAATTAAGACAGATTGTATGTAACATGGAGTATTGCGTGTAATATGTTTATTTATGAAATTAAACAGTTGCAGAAAAGAAAAAAGTACATTGTAAATTATATTGTAAATTAAACACCGCATTACTACTTAAAATAACGGCAGTCAAAGTCCTACTTGATTCACAATTGTGCAATTTTTAATGTTATTAAATAATTACATTTTATCAAATGTATGAAGCTCTTCTAATTTGTTCTTACGATCGTTTCAATAATAATGATGATAATACTAATAATAATAATAACAATTATTGTATACAAAGATAATTTTTATATGAAAACAATGTAGAAATTTGAATCGTGCTCCGTAAATTTTTTAAACATTAAAATAAATTTAGATAAAGAGTAAATTTAAGGGAATTCCTTCACGGATTTAAAAAATTGTTTACGCTATTTATGCATAATTTACAAAATTATTTTTGTACTTTTAATTATTAAAGTAAACAATTTTTGGAAATTTGAAACTCGTTTTCTTCTGTAATACCAATTCTCTCAGTATCTGTTGAATCTAGAATAGCTTATTGCTCTCTCTACAATCTTCTGGTTTTTTCGACTATATATGACATTCATATGAATTCATATACGACTATATACGTCTACGCGAAAGTTTCTACTGCTTGAAGTTGAAATCAGATAATTTTTGTTTTAAGGAGCATTTTTGCGCAAGGAGGGGGGGGGGTCACCACGTTGCAATTATTTGGAAATTTGTTTTGGTCATGAAATAATTTACATTGATACATCCCAATAATTTTCTTATAGACAAAAGTACTATATTTGTTTCTAATTTGATCGCAGCTTTACCATCAGTACTATATTCCAATATTCCAATTTTTTTTCCTTTGAAAGAATGAAAAACTTTTATTTCATAAACTTATATTAGCAGTATAATACTTACATTTAACAAAATAACGCCGCTGAGATGGTACCTTCTCCAATTGGATTCCGAGTTGGTACTTTCTCCAACCGGATCCCGAGTTGGTACCTTTATGCTTTATAGCGACGATATAAAACTTATAAAATTAGAACAAAAAATGTAGGGGTTACTTTTTTAGTTCAGTAATAATTTTTTTTATAAAAGTTATAGTAAGTCTAAAGAAATTACAATATTGCATAATGAGAACCATAGACTGTCTATCTGGAGATCCGTTTTCATAATAAAATCTAAGAAAAGATATCATGCACTCGTAAACATTTATGTTTAACTTAATATTTACGACCAGTCTAATCGTGTTCAAGAAAATAAATTCATGATTCGTGTTCCTCACAGTTTCTCTATCTTTGATTTTGATTCTACATCCTCATCTTTGCCTGTATTTCTGAAGGCTTATCTTTGACGCAGGCTGCTTCTATACTGGTTGTGCATATTGTTCTTTAGGTTATCTTTAATTCTCAATCCAATTTTTCCACACTTTCATTCTTCTTATTATTTGCTCTGTCTATCGCAAATTCTCAAACTTTGTCTTTAAATTTTGTTAAACATTTTTTCTATGTATATAAATATATCTCTGACTCTATCTCCCATTGTTTCTTGTACTTCTTCTTATATTTTTTGGCACCGAGGTGGAGACACCAGTCGGCCTGACAGTTTCTTGTTCTCTTGTCCTACGTAAAATAAGACTGACAAAAGGACCTGAGTGAGAATCTAGGACACCGCTCAAATTCTGTAGACTGTCTCAAAAGATGAAAAATAAAAGGATCGGGATTTTCTTGAATGAAAACTTGCAATAAAAATAGAAATTTGTAAAAAAATCTAAGAGCAGCATGTGTTTATGAAAATATTCATTAAATTATGAAATTTGGCATAAAGCCTTATTTTAAGCTTTTTATTCAGTAGATTTTGTTGAGCTAGTTATTTTTTTATTAAATTCTCCGATTGCTTTGCTAAAGATGGATGAATGATGGGAGGTTTCGGGGCGCGCAGAATCGTGGAAAAGTCAAAATATTTTGGACGAATGAGATATATATAGAGGGGACTGTAAGGGGGGATATAGAGGGGTGGGGGAGTGGAGCGGAGAGAGTATAGAGGTGGGTTTCATTTGAATCTATATAAAATGTTACATCTTATAGGCTGAAAGCTTCAAAATTTTGAGGCTAGGTTGCTGCCTACTTTTTTAAGTCAAATAAGTTAATTTTTTGGCTGCTATTTAGCTTGATTCTGATTCATTCTTATAACAAGTCATTAAAAAGCCTTTCATGCAGGGTTGTAAACAAGACAATTGTCATACCAAGTAACAAGATATGTTGTCTATTTTTACCAGGGTAAATTTGTGCTTGATTAGTGCACCTTTTTTTCTATTTGCATTATTTTTATTAATTTAAACCTTTCTTTATTTATATATACTATTAAAAATATCTTGAACAATTCATGACAATCACGTCTTTTCGTGCGATGCCTAAAATCTAATTCTTCTCGTCAATGAAGAATTAATTTTTTGTAACTCCTGCAGGTCATAAATGCCTAATATTAAAGTTGAAATCTTTTTTTTTTATTCACTTTTCGGTTGTGAATTTAAAAAAAAAATCTTTTAAATCTAAATGCTAAAAGTTTGCAGTCTCACTGGATTGTCATTTACATCCCCAAACCTTCTTCGTGATATAGGCACGAACGCTGACTTTTTTATAACATATATGGCTGTTATAAATTTTAATAAAAATAAGAGTGAAATTGTCTATGATTTTTTTGACATCGCAAAGGAATTATCTTTCATTTCATTTTTAGGCATTTTTTATCCCGTAACATGTAGGTTTCTTTATTATAAAAATATAAATTCTAATGGATGGTTAGTTCTAACTCTGTGCGGTTTCAAGGGGTATAAACACAGCTCAGCTTCCTACTAAATTGGCTAACTAACTTAAAAGTACCTTCTTGAAGTCGCAACAAGTTGGTATCTTTTTGAAATTGATCGTCGAATTAGTAACTTGTTGAATCCGCTATTTCCACCTTTGCCTCAACTGTCGATATTATAACAATCAACTGTTTGAAATTATTGATTCTTTATTTGAATTTATTTTAGTATCATATGAAAAAATAAAATCGGAAGAATACAGAAGATGCTTTGTTACATAATTTAAAAAAAGATTGTAATCTCATTTATAAAGTTTTAAAAATCAATACAAAATTATCAATCAATTCACGAATGATTCATTAATATTATTCGTAAATTAAGTATCCAGCTTTTGAAAAAGTTGTAAGTAAAGAACAATTTTAAAAATATTATTTTGTTGCAACTACTTAAAGGTAAACGTATGCACATTGTGAAACAGAAATAGCTTGAATCAAGGTTGTAGTATATATACTAAATAGGAAAAGAACGCTTGTGCGTTGCTAGTTGAATTAATCCGGAACTAATATAGTGTGTGATAGAGAATATAGGTATACTTAAAGTGGCAGAATTTTGTCAATGAGCTTATTGTTATATTAGTAAAACTGACGTTTGCAGATTGCACCAGCGTCAGGTCATAGCTCTGCTCGTCTCCCTGCCACTACTACTACTACTACTACTACTACTACTACTACTACTACTACTACTACTACTACTACTACTAGTACTACTACTGCTAGTACTACTACTGCTACTAGCTCTACTGCTACAGCCGCCGTGAAAAAGCAATCAAACATCTAGCAACCAAATCGAACAAAATATTGCCTGTCTGCCCATTAACCAGTCTCCCAACCAGTCACCATCAGTCACCATCAGTGTCGAAATCGTCAAACGTCATCGCCGCCTAACGCAGCCTGATCTACAGACTGAACGTTCTTAATGGAACACTAAGTCTAATCGTCACTCTTATCGCTGATGCCATCGCTGACCCCCCGGCAAATATTCGAAACACAGATTCAACAAAATTTAGACGAAACAGAACGATAAATAGGGAATGATTATAGGATTCCTTCGACCAACGCGATACTTCAATACTTCTTCCGTCGAATTGCGTCTCTTCTGACTTCCACCACTGCACTTCGACCAATCTGCAAAGTTACGAAGTCATGTATTTTGCATGAGCTGTGACATCTGATCGCCACATCTCGTCTTCAAGTTTCCGGCAAAGCAAATGTGTTATCACCACCTGTTTGTTATACACCAACTACCATCCCATCCAACCAACTACCAACACCACCAACTACCACATTCACAATTGTCTGGTATTTTTCATCGATTTACAAAAGTTTTAGTTTTTTCAATATTTATTTTTATTACATTTATTTATTTACAATTAACATGTAATTATTAATATTATCAACTTTATTTTTATCATTTTTTTTACTGCCATTATTCTTACTAAAACTATTGCTACAATTAGTAACATTAGCACTCTTATTACTATTATTTTTTTATGTCATTAATTTGTCATACTGTGACATTATCGACATTCGAATCGACAAAGCCTTTTTTTGCAGATTTTAATAAGGTATTCTTACACACTTAATAATACATAATATTAGTAGCTTTTTTGATTCTAAATGTCAACACCTCGTTTCAGAGATTACTACAGGTTAATAATGTTCGTCTAAATGGATTCTTTGAGTTTCACTATAGCAATGATATTTTTATTGTGATGATTCTATACTATATTGTTGACAATATTATCTCTAATTTCTCTTATCCTATAGGAACGTAGGGTTTATTATCAATAAACTTATTTTACTATTAGCCAGTGCATTGCATTAATATTTATATAGCAATTTATTTGGTACACGGAAAAAATTACAGATACTGCAAAACTTAATTTATTACATGTATACAATAACATGTAAAATAATGGTCTTTTTAAAATGTAGAATGATTTAAAAAAACACTTAGTAACTAATTGTAAATTTGTCAAGATTTGACATGTTTTACATGTATCAATCAAGCATGGTATCGGTTAGACACAAATTTTCATATTTTTATATGGAATAACTGAAGCCTGCATTAATCTGCACAATTCGACTCTATCTTTCATAGCTGTGTATTCGATGTCACATCGCTATTAATATGTACGTTTGAGCGGAAATTTCAAAAATAGTGATTTATTGAAAGCATATAGCTTCACGTTTTATACATACACACATGTATAAGTAAAAATATTTTAATATAGACCACTTAATATATAAGCATTTCTAAGCATTATTGAATTATTTTTTCCGTGTACAAACACTGGCTAAAAATGCATACATTATTCATAACAGACTAAAGCTCAAATAAAATTTACCATAATTTTGTCATTCATGTAAAATATTTTTCATTTTTAGGTCACGCTCGCGCAGTCCCCGCAGAAGATCTTTGACACGCAGCCGCAGCCGAGACCGCCGCTCCCGTTCAGATTCTCGCGACAGACGGTATTAGATTGTTAGTAAGATCACTAAATTCTAATACTACATAATTGGAACAGATTTAGTGTTTCTGGAAATGATGCGATGTACCGTAAAATTGACTAGAATAATTTTCTACTATTAAAATATTTACCTCATCTTATTCAAAATAGCTTTATGGTTTTCATTTATTTAATGGACTTAATTTAAAATTTCATTACATTTTATGAGCGCTTACAGAGTAAACAAACTTTAAATTTAAAATGTTGAAATTAATTAAATTCGATGACACTGCATTTGGTATGAATGCCGACATACATGTAGAGAAAAAGAGTAAAAACAGCAATACAAATTCAAATAAATCCTTAAAAAATATTGATTGCTCACCATTGTTTTTCGTTTTAAATCATGGGATTATTGAGCTATATGAAGATTTTTATATAGTGTGACAAATAAAACTTGGATAATCAAACTTTAATCTATCGCATTTCTTTTAGAATACAATAATGAGTTTTAGATGATGATCAATTGTAAAAAATTTCGTTTTTTATCCAATTTTTATTCTTTATTTTATTAATATATATATGAATTTATATATATATATCTGCGCGCGTGAGTGAGCTTTATACGTGGAAACAACAAAAATAAGTATAATAAACGCGATATAATAATATAAAAGTTAATCTACAAATTTGTATATAATCTGCAAAATAAAATGCGCTCATTTTTTTAGTTTGACGTTAAGTATTGTATGTTTCAAACAGTTAAAAAAATAAAAGGCAAATAATTTCATTTACATACACGTAAGGATCTATACTAAAATATTAGTTAAAATATTCATTTAAGTTGCAAAACTTTTCTCTTTCAATGATATCAATATACGGTAATAAGTAAAATTATATAATTATTTAACTCATCATAGTAAAGATTAAGGTGTGACAGCATTACATTTTTGTAGAATAAGATAATTAAAAAATTCGTAAAACATTTAATCAATTTTTTTAATTAAAAAATATTTTTTTTTATTTTGTAATTTCTCTTGATTGTATTATTACTGTGCTGTTTTAAATAATGTAAAATTATACCGATTAAAGCGTTTTGTTTAATTTTCAGTAAATAACTAGAAGTTTAAAGTGTATGTATGCAACTCGTTTTTTTATAATCTCGAAAAATTGAAAGTATAATTAAAACAGTAGGAATAATGAGTTTTGTATTGTAATGCATAATCTTTCTTTTAATTGTCTTATTATTTTGTATCCTCAAAATTTAATAAAAACTCTTTAACTACAAAAAGAAAACAAAAAAAATAGTTTGAATTTTACACCGCAATTTGAAATCATCAACAATATTAAAGGTAACCAAATTCTTTGGTTCTGTGAGTATTTAGAGTAATGCTATACTTAGCGTACTAATAGTCATTTCTTATTGCTGCTGCGGTATAAGTCAAAACATTTAAGGTCCTTTTTCATACACAACGCTAAAATGCTGAAACGCTGAAGTATAGTGTTAATGCATACTCTGCTAAAAATATTATCCATTTAGAAGGGTAGTAGAACCGGTTAAATAAAATTAATCGGTTTGAATACGTTTTTTTAATCGGTAATTTCCATATTAAAACCAATTAGCATTTTATTAGAACCGATTAGTTCCGATTATTCATAATCGGTTTTATACATATTTAAACTTATTCTGATTCAAACATATTATTGCCGATTCAGATTTGCATCCAGTAAACAAAATGTAAGATATTATCGATTGTACCGAATTTGTTCCGATTATGACAAATCGGTACATAATTGGAAGTTCCGATTAACCCTACTAGAACCGATTTGCACCAATTAAAATTAATTAAAACGATATCAGTATTAATCGGTTCTATTTAGTTATTTTTAGCAGGGTACTCCCTCTATGTATATAGCATTTTTCTGGCGTGCTCGGGAGATAATATTATTGGTCTCCAGGGACAGTTTTCGGCCGAGCGAATTTGCAGGAAAAATGTATGCAAAAGTTTTGTATGCACAATTAGAATTCATGTATAAATTTGTGCATAATTTGAAAATTGTGCGTACATTTGTGCATAATTTTGTACACCGTTTTCGCTTGCACGCGAAAATCGTGCAGGAATTTATGCACGAATTCTAATTGTGCACAAAATTTGTGCATAATTTTTTCCTAAGCGAGGCGAATAATTGTCTAGTGAGCCAGAGATCATATTTTTCAGTTCGAGAGCCTCAAAATCGCGTTTGAAATGTCGATTTTGAGTAGAGGACTGAACAATGTTTTATTCTATGACGTATAATGAGCCAAAGTTGGCTGGAGTTACGAGGGTCGACGAAACTTTTCAGCGTGTAATCCAGTTTATAAATTTACTTAATTATTGTACTTTTATTTAAACCAATAACAGTTATCAGTGTTTTGAAAGTTCATAATCATGGATATTGATGAAATTGAAGTAATTATAAAATAAATGTACAATAATTAAGTTAATTTATAGACAGGATTTCACACTGAAAAGTTTGTTTCGTTTAACTTTCTAGCGTCGACAGACGAAACTCCAGCCAGCTTTGTCTGATTAGAGGCCATAAAATAAAAAATTACATAGAGGGGGATGCATAAGATAGTTCATCAGTGAATGAAAATACCGGATATATGAACGAAACTTCGAGAGGTTGTTATTTATTAATTTAATAACAACCTCCCGAATTTTCAGACCCAGTTGCCTGGCAAATTATTGAAAAAAAGCTAATTGAAAATTAAGTATTTAATACGGCTTTTATGAGAGGCCTTTGAATACTGCACCGGGTATGATACGATTTCTTTTCAGAAAAACTGGATTACGCTTTCAAAAACTAAATACTGCAAGAATAAATCACGAGCTTTTCAATAATACTAAAATAGTTGTCTTATCAGAGATTTTTCAAAAATATTTAATTGCAAAGGTTATTCATGCGAGTTCCGGATGTAAATAATGGCTGCTGAATCACGAGATTCACGAGCAGTCGCTATTGTACACTGCCCGGCAATTTATTCGGTAACTTCAGTTGCACTGTCTACTAGTTCATCAACCAATGGCGTGCTAGATTTTCATTAAGAATCAATCCGAAAGCTTCGACAAGTGGAACGGAAGTTACCGAATTATTTACCGCCCTGCTAGTGGATTAATAAGGATTAAAATTGAATTCATTTAAATATTTTTTAAATCAAGCAATAATATTTAATCCAGTGACTCACGAGTTGAGATTGAAAATTAATCTTATTCAATCTGTTTTAATCCCAATTCGTTTTAATGTGAAATATTAGCATAGATTTGAATCAAGTTTAATCAGTTTAAATACTAAAAAACGAAAATTTCTTTTTATACCTAATTGTAACATTGAAACTGAATCAAGTTAAATATATTTTAATTCAAAAAAATTGAATCTCTTTAAATCTGAAAATTAATATAAAAATTTAATCAATTTTAATACATTTTGATATTTAGACACTTAAATTGATTTTAATGCTCAAAACAGAATTGAAATTGAATCCACTTTTATACTGAAACAAACTAAAGCATGTGTCTCAATCACCCTGCTGGCTTATCGATGCACTCAATTCAGCTAACTCCATTTCTACGTGGCGGCACGTGGAAACTATATAGGTTAAACTTTGCAGCACTACACCAATCGCTGAAATTCTATTTTTTTTTCTCTTCCGACGATGATTTTGAAAAAACTATAAGTTATTTTGCTTTTCTATTTTGGGTAATGTTATTCTATATTATCAAAACGCTACTCGCGCAAGCCTAGAGCGTGATTTTAATTACGACGCCCACAATCCATAAAAACACGTTTGTATCAATCTCTCGGAATCTATTGACCGGATCGGAACTTTTTTTTATAATAATAGCATTTTTCAAACTCTTTTTAGTGGCGATGATCCGATTAACAAAAAGTTGTCGCCACAACTTGTTTTATGGTTTTATACGCGGTGTATAAAAAGGTGATCGCGTATAAATGCTTCCAAAATTTGCCAAAATTAAAATTTCGCATTTTTTTGAAATGGACATTAAAATTGATTTATCTATATGTGGAATTTTTTTACAAGCCGTGAAGATTTTTACCACCCTGGTATGAGCATTCATGTTACTCACCATATGAGTTAATAAGCGATTTTGCATTTTCATTTGGTTCTCTTCTACTAACCAGGAGAGTGTCACACCTCCGGAACACCAATCTCTTCAAAACTTTGTATGGTGTATTCTTGTGCCTAAATATGAAGCCGGATACCTTTAGTTTGATCCCATAGGCCTTTCTAACTTATACGGAGACTTATAC
>JAXIUT010000006.1:76222-88693 GCA_035586675.1 Eurytoma californica | reverse complement strand
GCGATCGTAGCTCAATTCGTAGCTCATTTCGCAGCTCGATTTGCAGCTCAATCCGCAGCTCATTTTTTTTAACAGGGTTGGCTCAAGTATTTTTCTAAAGAAAAAATTTATTCTGTTATGTTGAATAAAATGTTTAAAAAACTAAAAATTTGTCTTAAATTTAGATAAGTCAAAACCGAGGTGTACCCATTGTTGTATTCTTAGCTAATTAATATTTTTATTTACTTTTGATTACGTTTACTTTAGTATAGCAGCGGAGTTAGATTTGTAGAAAATAACTAAAGATTCATTAGAAATTTCAGTCGAAAAATGAATTAATTTTTTTCAACAGAGTGCCACGACGACGTGGTGCGGGTGGTGCGCGCCTGCGTGGAGTACGAGGTGGCGTGCATCCCGTTCGGCGGCGGTACCTCCGTGAGCGGCGCGGCCAGCTGCCCGGAGTCGGAGCGCCGGTGCATCGCCTGCCTGGACACGTCGCAGATGAACCGGCTACTCTGGCTCGACACGGACAATCTGCTGGCCTGCTGCGAGTCCGGCATCATCGGCCAGGACCTGGAGCGCGAGCTCCGGCTGCGCGGCCTCACCTCCGGCCACGAGCCCGACTCCTACGAGTTCTCCAGCCTGGGGGGCTGGCTGGCGACGCGCGCCAGCGGCATGAAGAAGAATGTCTACGGCAACATCGAGGACCTGGTGCTGCGGGCGCGCATGGTGACGGCGCGCGGCCAGCAGGAGGCGGAGGTCACGCTGGAGCGCGGCACCGCGGCGCCGCGCGCCTCCTGCGGCCCTGACTTCGGCCACGTTATACTCGGCAGCGAGGGCACCCTCGGCGTCATCACCGAGGTCGTCATCAAGGTCAGGCCCCTGCCCGCGGTACTCAAGTACGGCAGCGTCGTCTTCCCCGACTTCGAGTGCGGCGTGCGCGCCCTTAGAGAGGTAATCGCCGACTTTGCGATGTCAAGAAAGCAGCGCGAAAAAGTTTCTACAAATTCATAAATATACCCTAGCGGAAATTTTAAAATGTAAGAAAATGTAATAAAACGTAATAAAAAGTAGGCATTCGTAAAGTAGTGCAGAGAAGTATCAAATAAAGTAAAAAGATGTAGAAAAGTGTACCTTTATGTTGGATTTCGAACATTTCACTACGGTTAATAATTTCTTACATTTTTTTTGCATTTCTTTGCATTTATTTACGTTTTATAACTTTTTTTAAGAAATCTTTTTTACCGATAATCAATTATTTTAAACATTTTGAAAATGTAAGAAACTAATAAAATTAAAGAAAAGGTAACAAAAAATAAAAAAAAGTAATAAAATGTAAATGGTGTTCGAAATCCAACATTTTGATAGAGTATCTTAGAGATTCATACTGACTCTTGATATTTCAACACTTTTTTAAATTTTGTTAGATTTTCAATTTCCGCTAAGGTAGAAAAGTGGAGCATTTAAAAATAAATCACTTAAAAAAAAAAAAAAAATGTATCACTTCAAGTTTTATTAGCTCAGTTTTCATGCGTATCAAGTGATTTAAAAAAAAATTTGATGAATTGACCTGAAAGTAATTGTCAAAAAGTATTTTACAAAAAACTATAACAACTTTTAGTATAACTGTTTTCGAAGTGAATTATTTCATTTTTCGCGATAGATGTAGTGCAAGATCAGAGGCAAAGCTCGACAATTTTACATTTGTAATTTCCAACAAATAAAGTTAGCTTACCTATAAATTTAAGGACGTACATAATTTAGGTCGAAATATGTAGAGATTTAAAGTACATCTTGATATTTTTACGTGGTATGCTATAGTTAAAAACAAACTTGTATTAGTTTATCCTATTTTTTTTTTCTACTCCGTGCTTTTATATAATTTACTATAATTTAGGTCCTTCCTTAAATTGCTAAAAAAATGGTCGATATTCTAGATTAAAAAAATTAATAAAAATTCTGTCATTTTCATCTTTGAAAATGTCAAGAAAAAAATTGAAGAAAACTATGATCTTGCTCGAAATCTGCAGACTGATTCGTTTGCAAGAAAGCGTGTCAAAAGTAATTTAATAAAAAATTAATTTGTTTAAGAACAGCACAGTTAGATTCAAATTAAAACATGCAATTATTTTTTCGAATTCTGCATCGCAATACTCCCAAGCTATTTGTAATAAAATATTCTTTCTTTCTGTTATACAGAAATATTCAGCTAATGTGTTCGATCTTATTTTATTAACATTTACATCTAATATGAATATTTTTTGCAGCAAAAAATTTTAATTGCTTTCATAACAAAAATATTATACGGGAAAAATGATTAGGATCTTAATTATTTATCTCGCCCCTGCTTCGTCTATGAAATTATAAGCAAAGTGCTAGTTATAATAAATAAAATTAAATCAATATACGTGTAAAAATGAAAATTTTTAAGTTTATTCTCTTAAACAATAGTTTTGTCAAAAAAAAAACATATTTTTACATAGTAGGTAGTATATTTTCACAAGAGAATCAGCAAAAACTTTTTTAAGGTGGCGAGACAACGCTGCCAGCCAGCGAGCATCCGGCTGATGGACAACGAACAGTTCAGGTTCGGGCATGCACTGCGTCCGGAGACTGGCTGGTTGGGTAACCTGCTGCATGGGCTGAAGCAGGCGTACGTGACGCGCATCAAGGGCTTCAGGTGGGACCGACTGTGCGTGGCCACGCTGCTCTTCGAGGGTGGCACGGCCGCGGAGGTCAGCGTCCAGGAGGCCCGGATCTACGAGATCGCCCGGCGTGAGGGCGGCGTGCCCGCCGGAGAGACCAACGGCGAGCGCGGCTACACCCTGACCTTCGTGATCGCCTACATCCGCGACCTCGGCCTCGATTACGGCGTCCTCGCGGAGAGCTTCGAGACATCGGTGGCCTGGAGCCGCGCCTCCAGCCTCTGCCGCTGCGTGAAGGTGCGCGTGGCCGAGGAGTGCCGCACCCGCAGCATCAAGCACTTCCTCATCTCCTGCCGGCTCACCCAGACCTACGACTCGGGCTGCTGCATCTACTTCTACCTGGGCTTCAACTATCAGGGCCTGGCGGACCCGGTCGGCAGTTACGAGGCCATCGAGGAGGCCGCGCGCGAGGAGATCCTCGCCTGCGGCGGCAGCGTGTCGCACCATCACGGCGTCGGCAAGATGAGGGCCAAGTTCTACCCGGAGGCCGTGGGCGAGGCCGGGCTCGCTCTCTATCGGGCGACGAAGCAGCACTTGGACCCTAACAACATTTTCGCCGCCGGCAACCTCGACCCCCGCTGCCGAGCCAAACTCTAGTCGGGCAGACATTAGATCGCGCCTTTTGCTCCTGTACAGATTCCTTCTACTATCCTCACATTTTGTAACTTATTATAAATAAAGAGCAAACTTTACAAACAGCAGCATTAGAACTTCCTTTTTGCGTTTACTGGACTCCTTGTCGAGTGCTTACTTTTTACAGACTTAACGTCCTTTTACTAAAAGATAAATCAAATACACACTTTTTGTAAATTACTGCTACTAAAACTATATCAATCTTTTTTTGGATCGCAACATTAGTTATTCGTGCGCTAAATTCGAAATTAAAGCGCACCTCACATTGTATATGTATATACACTGAATACTACGTTAAACATAACTTTCTTTTTAAATCAAAATCACTCCCGCTCTAAATGACCAACGATAAATCATTGAGAAAGCGTGCTTTTCAAACTTGTCAAAAATGCATCCAAGTCGTATTCATCGTCGTACTGCTGCTGCTCCCAAAGTTCTGGTAAAATTTCCAAAACTGTACGATTAACACCGGAAAGTCCAGCAAGTTTTGCCACTTCTGTTTCCTCTGGTGTACTGTTTTCCGGACGTGTTTTTGTGTTATTATCCAAAGAAAACAGATCCAATAGCTAGAATTAAACAGAAATTATTATTACCTAACAATTCACATCAATATTATAGAAATTTTAATAATTGAAAGAATAATAAATTAACCTGCTCGGTTCTCATAGTCTCGAGACTAGCATTTTCCGTAGATATAATGGTATTGGCCGTGAGTAGTTTAAACTTTTGCAGTCCCATAATTTTTTCTTCTACAGTCTGTCTAGTTATAAGCCTGTATACGTTAACCACCTTCTTCTGGCCAATTCGGTGAGCTCGGTCCATTGCTTGCAAGTCTTTCATAGGGTTCCAGTCGTGCTCGACAAATATCACAGTGTCAGCCCCAGTTAGATTGAGTCCAAGACCTCCGACCTGAGTCGTCAAGAGTAACACGTCGATCGATGGGTCGGCATTGAAGCGTGCAACGACCGAGTGCCGCTGAGCTGGAGGCACGCTGCCGTCGAGTCGCAGGTAGGTGACAGTAGGTAGGTGAATGCGCAGCAGGTCGTTTTCGACGATATCCAGCATGGCCTTCAGTTGGCAGAATATAAGCGCTCGATGTTGGCTAACTAGCTGGGACTGTTGACTGTCGGCCGCGGTACTAGCGGCGTTACGCGCCGTTGGTTGCTGCTGTGTTTGCGCCTGCTGTCCAATGCCGCAGTCGAGTAGCAGCTGCTTTAGAGCCGGAAGTTTGGCGCTGTGCTCGATGTCCGACAAGCTGCTGTGTTGCTGTTTCAGCATGTTACACACCTGCAACGTTAAACATTTATTATTTTCTAGTCTCCTGTCGCGGTTCATTCGAGCTTCTTTTTCTTTGCTTACCGTCTGATACTGCGGATGTTTCGCTCCGAGAACAAGTTTTGGATGGTTGCAAACGTTCCTGAGGTATCTGAGTGCTTCGAAAACGTGGCCGCCGTGCGCGTTTCCAGTCGCATTTGCACTGTTGATCAGGGCTGCCGAGTGTTTTGACTTGAAATCTTCGTAAAGGGTCCTCTGCAAGAGTGACAAATCGCAGTAGTAGTCCTGCGTTATCTTCGGAGGAAGATCTTTCAGTACATCCTCTTTATTTCTTCGCAACAGGAAAGGTAGTACCTATTCGAAGCAAGAATAATTTTGTAAATCAAAATTGTCATTTGTAAATACAAACTATTAAGCAGTAACATACTTGTCGATGAAGAGCTTCCATAGCCAGTGCCCCCGCTTCTTGTTCCTTGGCTCCAGCTTTTGGTTCTCGACATGCGAGTATCGGTCTTGAATACTTTGCAGCGAATTGTTTTTCGCTGCCCAAAAAACCGGGCATGAGGAAATCGAAGAGCGACCAAAGCTCCAGCACATCGTTCTGCACTGGTGTACCGGAAAGAATCAGCCTGTGATGAGCGTGTAGTCTTTTCGCCGCTTTAGCACTTTTTGTCTTGCCGTTCTTAATTACGTGACCCTCGTCTAGTACGCAATAATTCCACTGAATTGCTTCGAAGAATTCAATGTCCTTCCTTATGATGTCATAACTTGCCACGACCAATCTGAAATAGAAAAATAGCAAGATAAAATTTCCTGAGGCGCATTATTATCGTCATGTCACCGTATAGTATATAGACGTACTGTAAAATTGTGAAAATACTAAATTTAAAATTGTATCATTTTTATTGATAAACATTGAATTGAAAAGAAAATGAAATTCACTGGTCAAATGATTGGTACCGAAAAAATTTCCATGAATATTCTCAGTTGATTTTTAAAAAATATTTTTAAAAAACGAGATCGAAAAAATTGTCAGTATTTGATTAATTTACTAGTATTTGTAAAAACTGACTTGTATTGAGTAACGCGACTGCGTAGCCTCTCTCGCTCGAGTGGGTTTCCAGCATATTGTATGACTGACAGATCTTTAGGTTGGAAAAATTTCTCGGCTTCGTAGACCCAGTGACCGGTAAGAGTCGGTGGACATACAACGAGGCTCGAGGGTGCTTGTTTGTTTCGTTGGTGATCGAGCGCCAGGATGCAGAGCGTCTGTAAAGTTTTTCCAAGACCCATGTCGTCGCAAAGTACACCGTGCAATTGATAACGGTTCAAGAAATTCAGCCAATTTAGACCCTGCTGTTGATAAGAACGCAGTTCCGCGGCTACTGGTACGGTCATTTCGGCGTCCGGGATACTTCGCGGGTTCAACAGCTGCTCCAAAAAGCGACGCTCCTGAGCCTTCTCTTCCCTGAGCATACCAGTAAATAAGGTAAGTAAAAGGATTAGCTTATTAAAGGGGTTCAAAAGGGCTCGGAAAATTTACGCAAGATGGGGTGCGTCAATGGCTCCTGGATCCAAAGGTAGGAGCTGCACTAGAGTAGCAAATGTCGCGCTGCAAGCTAGTCGAACTGCTTGATTTTGATCGCTCATCCTTCCAAGCAATGGTACCATAAACAGGACAGCGTAGGGCACAATCCCGACACCAAGGCTTTCGACGAGACACGCTAGAGCCTCCGCAGCGCCCTGTCGTCGGGCGTCGACCTCATTCGGGCCAGTAATGACTTTGCCTTCCTTCTTCTCGCCACTACTAGTTTCCAGATGTGCGATGATCTTGTGCACAACAGCATCCATCGTCTGAAAGTTATCAACAAATTAGTCTAAATGTAAATTATTCGAAGAATAGAAGAGCATAAATTATATATTCCATTATTTAGCATAAATATTTCCTAAGATGTATTGTAAAGTTGTTATTTTGTATTTAAATATTATTATTGTACGATGGTATAATAATTGAATAAGTACCTCTTTTGTGCAAAGAGTAGCAAGCACGGCTATGCATCGAGATGCCATGTGTCTAACGGCCTTATAAGGATTCGCCAGTAGAAGACACATACTATTTAAGCATTCAAGAATCGGCGGAAACAGCGAGCGATCTAAGCTCGGCGCAATGATCTCAAGTACTTGCAAACTAAATACCAATTGATTGGCTTCTTCGACCGCTATGGGGTTGTCACTGCGGTAATTTCGCAGACTCTCTGGCAACATCAGTTCCCACAGTTGCGATAGTCTTTCTGGTAATTGCGGACCAAGTAAAGTAGCTAAATAAAAAAAAGGAAAAACATTATTATCAAACTATTCATTTTGTTTAAAAAAAAGAGCGAGCGGGCAAAATCTAACCGATTGCGGTGAGAGCGAGACTAGCCCCCTGCCTCCGCGTTCTCGCGGCTTTGGCCTCGGGCTCCTCGCACGCCAGAAGCTCCTCCAGAGGGATGTCGGTGGCGGGTGGTCTTCCGGGGCCGCGACTGCCGCTGGCGCCGCTCGAGCCACCTCGGTTGTAAGCCATGCGCTCCGCCTGCCGCTGACGATTGTTGAGCGTGAGTATGCCTTGGAAGGGCTCGTAGTCGTGATCGGTAACGACGACGCGAGGCGTGAACTCGGTGTCGGAACACAAGAAGGTGCAAAGATTCGTCGCTATCTTTGCGTTGGGGCAAGGCACTCTGCCAACGCAAAGATTCACCAGGTGGGCCAAGTGCTTAGCCGCGAGTTTTTGTAGCTCCTCGTCCTCCTCGCGCTTTATGCCCTCCATGAGGGGCTTCACCAAGGGGTTCAATGGCTGCGGCGGCTCCGGCAGACAGTGAAGCATAGCTGCAGCACCGGCGAGTGCCGACATCGCAGTCACGTGCAGAGCCTGCTGTTGAGCGGCGCTCGCTGTTGCGCCAGCCTCGAGTGCTCGCCTGCGCTCTTCCAGACTCTCTGCCAATTTAGGTTTGAGTTTGACTGACTGCGCCCCAGCAGCTGAGAGTGGCCTTGCCGCCAGGAGCGCGATCTGGTCCAGGGTCATAACACCGTTCGCGCCTACCTCGAGTGCCGGTGATAGTTTATAATGCTTCAGCGTTGCCACATAATCGCGACACTCGTGCAGCAGCCGCGTCACTGAGCTCGCTATCTCGTCGTAGTATATGCATTCGTTCAAACAAGCAAACAGCTGCTTCCTAAAAATACAAAGAAAAATAAGAATCAACTAAATTACAAAAAACTGTTGAGGTTGTGATGGTCTCTCTGCTAAAAAATTGCACCTGAAATCTCACGTCAAAATTTTATGTATCTTAAAATCAAAATTTTACTGTAATTTTAAATCCTTAAAAATAGATCTCTTTAATTTTTAGTGTTTTAGTATTTCTTAAGGTATTACCATCCTGGTGGTGTACTAAAAACATAAGCTATTACACTTTTTATTTTAATTTTAACATTTTTTAAATTTCAAAAAAATCTCACACGAGTTCCCTGATAGAAATTGAGTATTAAAGTGGATTAATAAGGATTACAATCTAATCTTCAACATTTTAATTACATTGATTACATTTTAATCCTTATTAACCCATTTTAAAACTACATTTTTAACAGGGTCAGGTAATATGTTTCGGTTACTTAAAATTAAAAACATTTAAAATGGAGAGATCTATTATGAAGTCATTGAAATTGCAGTGAAATTTTGATTGAATGTTGCATCAGATTTTGGCATCAGATTTTGGCGTGAGATTTCAAGTGAGATCTCAGTCAGACCACGACTGCTTACTTACTTCAAGATCTCTGGGATTTCCGGTGGCGCAGGCTGCTCGAGCGTCGCCCAGTGCGCCATCGTCAGACCGGCCAGGGTGCGCTGCAACGCCGAGCGCGAGTGCAGGTGCGCCAGCAAGACCTTGGCGTAGCAGAGCGAGGGGCTGGGCACGTCGGGCGCGTACACGATGCCCGGCGCCGGCTTGACGACGTAGCCCGAGAGCAGGCCCAGCATGCGGGCGGCCATGCAGCGGGCGCGCACGACGTTCGCGTGCCGCGTGCTCTGCGCCACGGTCTCGATGCCGCCGATGTACACCTTGATCTCGGAGGGCGCGCTCGACTTGGGCTGCGCCACGGACTCCGCGCCGTCCTGGCAGCCGGGGGCGGCGGGGCGCATCGGTGGCGCTCCAGCGCGCTGCGAGATGTTCAGCAGCAGGCTCGAGTTGAACGGCACGTGCTCGGGCTGCATGGCCAGGCACAGCCACGTGCTCACCAGGGGGCACGCGGCGTGCAGCAGCATCTCCAGGTCGCTGCGTACCACCAGGTTCTCCCAGACGCGCTCCGCCACCTGTTGAATGCTGACAACGTGCTCTATGAGCGCGCGCTGAAAGACGTTTCGCAGGGCCTCCTGGAGCGCGAGGCCCCCTTCCTCGCCCCAGCGAGCTCGCGGCTCGCATCCGTTGTCGCCATCTTCGCCAGTCAGCGTTTCTAGAGTCTGCAGCGTGGCCTTGCGGACGCTGGAGCTGGCGTGATTGAGGAACGGCCAGAGTCGAGGCAGGATCTAGACGAAAAATTCGGACTGATTACATCGATTTATCGGTAAACTAGTGAGAAAAGTGTGTAGATGCACTAACCAGAGAGAGTGGCTGTGGAGTCAAAGAAGCCCTAGCTGCGGGCAACGAGAGTATGGCGGCGAGCAGACCCATGAAGCTGTTGCAGGCTGCAGCAAGGTCATCTTGATCTTTGAGGAGTTGCCAGAGACGGACAACCACAGCTTCGAGCTGCGAGGCATCCAGAAGTCTCGGTAGTTCCCCGGCAACTGGGATGAGCGCACTGGCTGCCATGGCGCCCACGTCCTCTACCGCGTCCGACAAGCCCCGCATAATGGCTGGGAAAGCCCTTGGCAACACTTCGTCGAGCAGATCGTTGCGCACCGCTAATAGGTATTTCAAAGCGAGTAATGCACCGTGCCGGGCCTCCCACTCGTTGTGCTCTAAAAGTTTCAACATGACTCCCAATAGGCCTATAATGTCTTTCTTCTCCTCCTTGCTTTCGCCGTTCTCTTCGACCTGACCCACTTTCATTTGCTTCTTGCTGGATATTAAAAGGACGAGCGATCCTAAAGCTTGTGCACATGTTTCACGTACTGGTGCAACTACTTGGTCTGATATGAAATCACCAAAGCGGTCAATACCTAGGACACACAGAAGACGCAATGCAGCATCAACTATCCATCTTCGGTGGCTCTCCTCCATTTCTTCTTGGGTCTGGTTGTTAGATTTTCCAGCTCCTGCAAAGTAGATAATCCATATTTAAAATTGATTGTCATTAAATCGCAGAAATCACCAGTGTAATGCACTCTTACCTCGTCCATGAAGTTTTATAAACTCTCTGAGAGCTGTTGCAGCACCATGTCTGACTTCCCATTTTAAACTGAAAAGATCTTGAAGGAGACTTTCCGCAAAAGCCTCCAGTGGCCAATCGATGGCCGAGTCAGGCCAACAACCAGTTCCATCTGGGACAGCACACCTTGAGTCAATCACTGTACCACTGGAAGAGTTATACCACGCTCCCAAACTATTTCCATCTTCGAGCTTTATTTTCTTATTGACTGGCTCGGAATTTGAAGTTACAAGATTTAAAGAGTTTCCAGCATCGGATGAATTTCCTGGATCTTCGGGTTCCCTAGAACGTTGTTTTGATATTGACTGCCTAGCTTTTCTGCGAGCTCGATTCATCTCTCTTCTACTTAAGCCAGCTGTTTCCTGCAACGTTTCCTCTATTGACATCTTTTCCAATTTGGGACCCGCAGCAGGGGTAGCAGGGGCTAAATCATCGGAAGTAAAGAGATCCGCAGTATCGACACCCATGAGTTTTGGATGCAGACCCAATTTAGCTGCGAGGACTTTATCATCCTGCCCTGGAGGGGGCTCGCCCTCGACCATAGTCAAATCGTACTCGCTCCCTTCAGAGCCCGTGAGATAAGAGCTCCGAGTGAGAACTCGAGCCATATCAAAGTTGTCCAAGCTGAGTTTGTTCTGATGCCTCAGCGATCCAACTGTCGCCTCCTCCTCTTCCACTGAAAATCACAGTATAAATGAAAAAAGAGCCCTGGGCTGAGAAAAAGCTCGTCCTACCTTTGATTCTCTCGTCATTGCTCCTGGGTTCCGGATTCCACAGTGGCACCTGCGACAGGATCGCCTGCACTGCGTGCGCCGCCGAGATTCTCGTGTCCCACTGGCTCGACTTGAGCAGCGTGGAGACCCTCGCGAGCAGGTGGTGTAGCTCGTGGGGGTGAAGCCTCTGCGCCTCTCCCAGCTGCTGGGCCGCGGCTCGCTTGGTCACGGCATTCGTTCCCGTTTCCAGAAGGATGAACAGTCTGTCGAGTCTGCGGCAGCGGGGAAGGGGTGGGGGGGTCAGTAAGTGGATCAACGGGGCCTCGGCGTCGGGGCAGTCGGCACTCACCTGGACGTCATGCTGGCGGCTGGGCTATTCCGGGCTGGAGCTTCAAAATCGGGCCTTCGGCATGCCCGGGGCTGACGTCCCTCGGGCCCGTGCCCACCTGCTGGGCCGCTCGCGGCGCGCCTCCCGATCGGGGACACCTGGTGCGGCTAGGGTCAGCCGACGCGCAGCGCCGTTTCCCAAGCGCTCGAACCGCCGGCGGCGCGTCTCACATCACGGCGCCGGGCTCGCTGCTGCACTCGCTGCTGCTGCTGCTGCGACGGACGCCTCGTCCTCGGGGATCGCGGAGAGAAACGCATCCTACAGGCATCACATTTATACTGACAGCCATATTGCTGGCGAAGCGAGTTTTGTGCCCCGGTTGGCCGGCGATTGGTCCGCGGCCGCCAATGGCCGCCGGGCTGCGCAAGGCCCGCCGCGCCGCGGAGCAGAGAGCAGCTGCCAGCGGCCGCCGGAGCGCCAGTATCAGCCTGCCCGGGAGTCGAGCGCGCAATTTTTCGATTGGCCCGCCAGGCGACGAAGGCGAAATTCGCTGCGGTGCGGGGATCGAGGGAGAAGAATTGCACACTTTTTTTTCCGTTCGGCGGGATACGGCGGAGGAAAAGCTGCTTGATTGAGGAGCGTTTTTTGGAAGAAGACGGTTTCGTCGCCTTGGTGACCTGCTGTAAACAAACGTGAGGCGCAAAGTGGGTGTACTTCGAATCATACGCAATCGATAAAAAATGATACCCTTCCGGAATTGTTTGTTTGAATTAATTTTCAAATTCAAGAATGCCGTAATAGCTAGCTTGCACAACTTGTTCGCGGAAAACGAATGTTGAATGTTTCTCCATGTAGAATTAATTTTCATTGACAATTGTTACTATAATCCATAAAAAATAAATTTTTTTTTTTACTTATTTTTTTGCTTAAAAAATTTAAATTACAGCTAAGTATACAATCGAATTGAAATTAATTTTTACAATTTTTTATACACATATTTATTACGAAATTGTTAATTTTGCTAAAGGAGAGGAAAAATATAGAGAAAATTTTATCATTCACGTAAACGCACTAAAACAAACTAATTTAAATTTAAATATTGAATCCTTGATTGATCATTTTAAATTAGATTCCCTCTTTTAATTCGATTAGAAGTAATATTTTTGAATTTTTAATAATGGAAAATGTTTTGGACAAAAATAAATATAATCACAAATAAATGTTTTTAAAGAAAAATAAATATTTTTCGCATATGTAAGACAATGACTTTAATTAATTACACTGAAAACAAAATTAATAGTTTCAACTAAATATTTCTTTGAAACTACTAAATATATTAGTTTTAAAAAAACGTGCAGTTGATTTATTTATTTATTTATTTATTTAACCAGAGTAATACATTGCATTACATTACAAAGTAATTCAGCAGAGGAAAACA
>JAXIUT010000006.1:43789-76122 GCA_035586675.1 Eurytoma californica | reverse complement strand
CAATAACTTTTTTCAATAATTATTGGAATTTCTCGGAGCTTCTCACTTTTTCTTAGTTATAATTTTCTGCCACGGATAAAAGCAGAGAAAAACTGATATTTTTGTCCAAATTCGTACAATAAGTCTTATATTTTCTCTAAATTTATCGAACTTTTTCAATAATTATCGACATTTCTTGATGCTTCTCAGTTTTTCTCAATTTTTCTCAGTTTTTCTCAGTTATTCTCGGTCAATATCAGTTATAATTTCCGTCAGGGACCTGATCGTTTTCTTTTTCATTCGGGTAGTTAATTACTAATTAGAATAAGCGAGTAACAAAATTAACTTTCATTGTGTCTGTTGCGCGTGCCTATTAAATAATGGTAAATGAATGACGCAATAGCCGACAAATTAAAAAATTTAACGCTTACGTTACGGTTGATAGCAGTACTGCCTAGGAGCGCAACTGTCGGAAAGTCGATAGCGCTGTCAGCGCAGTGAGCCGCCGTGAGGATCCAATTTTCCGATATGACACTTCCAGCGCAAAAATACTCCGTGGAGTATTCATTCAAATGTTTTCCCAATGCAACCATGTGTGGGAACTCGTGCGGTTTTGTTGCCTCGCCACCGGCTATCAACTTGCTTGTAAGCCTCGGACATTCTGTGCGCACTTCTATGGGAGACAGTTTTAAAATCCAAAATCTCGAACTCGACTTTTTCGAGTACTCGGTGCATTTGAGTTCGGATATTCTGTCTGAAAAATTATTTAAAATATTAGTACCTTTATGCATTGTTTTAATTAGGGGGTGTATTGACTTCTTCTAAACGAAGATTAAAATCAATTGCACCCCATTGATCACCGTGTATAGGAAAAAAATCTGCAGAGATGTCTGTACTCTCTAAAATCCAATCAGTGAAATTTTCACTGATTTTTACAGTGACTTCAGTTTTCACTGGTTGGTAAGTGAAAAACTACTGTTTTTTTTTCAATGAAAACTTTTCTTTTTTACGAAATAGTGAAATTTCACTATTTCTACAGTGAAAAGTGTCCTCTCTCTACCTACCATGTATAGTTACACTAAATATTATTATTACCGATGCTTGCGTAGCGCAGTGACTAGCGTGTTCGGCTATTAAACCGTATGTCGTGGGTTCGAATCGCACTCAGGGTAAGATTTTTATTCTAATGTTAATACCGTTTTTTCATAAAGGCATATATCAGCACTTAATTAAAAATAATGATAAAAATGAAAAAATAGATTTTTTTATTTTTTCCCACCTTAGTTACAATTTTCACTAAAATTTCAGTGAATATACACTTTTTTATTGCAGTGAATATTCACTAATTCGTTCAGTGATTAGTAATTTCACTAATTCATTCAATGAATATTCACTATTTTGCAGTGACCTGATCTGAACTACTCGAAATAGTGCATATGCACTAATATTCAGTGGATTTTCACTGATTGGATTTTAGAGAGTAAAATTTTCTGTAGGCGAAAAGCCTGTAGGAAAACCTGCCTACAAATCTGTAGAAATTTCTTATTTCTGCATAATCGTCTATAGAAATTTCTGCAGAATATTCTGCACGACTTTTTTCCTATAAGGGAAATAGTAGATCCTTTTTTTGATGTAAATAAGACGAATGGAGAATAGAGACATTTTTAGCCGTCTGCACCGAAAATAAAAAAATTCATTTATGCACAATTAAAATTTAGATTTTATTTTAGACAATGAAATTACTGAGAAGTGGAAGGGAAGAAGCACTTCATCTCGCTGCTCGTTTCTCATTTTTCCATTCGTTTTAGATATATAAAAAAGGATCTTATTTATTTACATATTATAAAAAATATTTTTTTATTTCAAACAAAGATTAAATTTTACCTTTATAAAGTTCGGTTCCTTCTTTTACATTTGACGTTTCATTAGGATATGACATGTCTCCTTCAATATTAAAAAAGAAATTGTTTTTATTATTAAACTTATTTTCTATAGAATCATTCGATGAATAGTCATTTGCTTCTAAAAAAACCACTCTAAGCGATAAAGTTAAAATTAGAAACAAAATGAAGATCAATGAAGTTAACATTATTCTACTAATTGACATTTAATTTATATATTAACAATAAACCATTAGAAATAAAAGTAGAAACTGTATTGATTGTTAAAGGAATAATATATAAATCAACATTTATATTAACAATTTGTCGAATCGTATGTAGAATAAAATTGACTAGTGCACCCACAAGTACTATACAGTAACAAATGAAGACATCATAAAACAGGTATATGTTTATTATCGAGGTGGCTTTTCGACAATTCGACGAAGACTATGCAATTCTGCTATGTAAGTTGAAACAGTCTAAAGAGTCTCCTGTTATTCTTAACTCAGCAAATCTTACACCTTTTCAATATACTTTCATTAGAAATTATTTTTACAATTCGCATAATGAAATTATCAGAACTGCACGATAAATAAATAACATTACAAAATAATTTGTGAAGTGAAAAAAATGTCAAAATTACAAATCAATTTTTTTTATAATAGCAATGTAATTATTAATAATTAATAAATTTCTTGAAAACATAAAACTATGTTATTGTTCAAATACTTAATATACTGTATTTTTTTTTGTAAAATTTTAAAGTAAAATTAATTTTGTATCCATAAATGTTTTTTTTTTTTAACAGAGCGCTTTTTCAGAAGCGTTTTAAAAAAATTAAATTACCTTCAATATTAGGTTCGACGTCGTCAACGTTATCTAAATTTTGAAAAATTAGCTGCTTATCAATCCAAGAACGTGCGAATCTCAAACTGGCATAAACTGCAGGTACATTGCTTCCACATGCAATGCCCCATGATACAATGCCGACTTGAACGAAACGCTGGGGATTTGACTTCAATGGACAAACGAGTGGACTGCCACCATCTCCCTATATAAAGAGTATATTTTTTACTTATTTATAAACAGATTGTATTTTAAATGCTGAAGTTCAATTAATGTCGTGTGAAAAATCTAGTTTATTGTTTTACCTGACAGCTGTCATGTCCTTCAATGCCACCAGCACAAACAAAACTTTGGTCAAGTTCAAAGTTCTTTCCTAGTCTTGCTCTCTGTAAGGAGCTTTGACATGAAAGATGTGGAATTATTGATAAATGCACATGTTTTAGAATAGCTCCATACTTGCCCTTGGCACCTGCGTATTGTTATATTTACAAACATTTAACTATATTTAATTTGAATGTATAATTTTTTGGTCTGTATGGCTCGATCTAAAACTTCAGTATACCTTTATTAAATTTTTATTTGAATTACTTAAGTAGGATCTAAAACTTATTGTTACGTAAAGAGAGCTAACTATAGTACATCGACATCTAAATATTTTTATTATTTAAGAAGTAAAATAAGTTTTCGAATCGCGCTTTTGAGAGAAACGGTATATATAGTACAGAAGCAACAAAAATTCAAAATCTATAGTGAATACCAATATAAGTTTGAATAAAAAAGATTAACAATAAAAAAATTAAATTTTACAATGCTTGCTTTCGAAAACATAGATTTATATAAACAATATATTTGTTATTGCTTCGAAATTCGAATTCGGTAGCTGAATGTATGTGTAAAAAACTTTAGTCCTCGAGGTGTTATATCTAAAATAGTCACGTAATGAATTTGTGTCTCCTAAACTGTAATATAATATCACATATTACAACAAAATATAATAAAAAAATACATTTCCACGAACATACCAAATCCATTTTTACCCCAACCACTAACTGTGCATCTGGAGGAGTCATATTCACGTATAGATCCAGGAAGGCAGACGATGTCAACGTTTTCGGCTGTATTCACTGGTCTCGTCAAAATTAAAAGTGCAAAGTCATTTCGTAACGAACTCGGATCATAGTTTTCGTGAATGACGATCTTTTCCACTCCTTTATCTTGATGAGGTAAAATTTCGTTCTTCGACTGAGTATCCCATTCGCCGGCACGAATTTTAAATTCGGATGCATCTCTGCTACAATATAGAAATAGGTGTAAGTGTATAAATTAACGGTTGTAAAATTAATATTCATAAATTCATTTTATTTTGTATAAATTTATCGGAGTGACTATTCGTACCAACATTTAAGTCACGTATTTACATAGATTTATGTTACGCTTTAATCTACGTATTTACGTGAATATAATGAGAATTTCTTTCTTTAGTTTTCTTTAAATTCACGTATTCACGTGGATTGTGAGTGCAAACAGTCCCAGCCTAAATGTATTCTACTCTAGAAGTTTAAGCGCGCGGTACATATAACATGATAAAATGTGATTCAAAATTTCGCGCCAAATTTTCTTCATAATACGTCACAATCTGCAAGCCAATCCAATTTCAAATCTTCACGTCAAACTGATCAATCACAATCAATAGAGGCCTCACTTTTCATCATTCTCTTTTTTAGTAATGAAATAATTATTCAAATGAGTCCCGAGTACGAATAAATTATAGGTCACTCTTTCAAATTAAATAATACGATTGAATTTTGTTTTTAATATCGAATAAATTACTAAAAATCTCGGAAAATAAAGTTGTGAAGAAATACTTTCTACTATGACCTTTTGCCATTGACCTTCAATTCACACTCGTATATCTGCCAAAAGTGTCAAAATTAACATATTGACCACTTTTTTTTATGAAAAATGCAAAATGCAAATGAAGCATAGGTCACCTTGAGACTCAGCGTTTGATAAGCTACAAATTTTTTACATAAATTGTATTTTATTATACTCCGAGATTTTTAGATGTTTCCAATGGAAACTTTCCATTATAATTTTTCGGTTCCCCATATGTGCCAAACTACATGAGCCCCTTCTGAGAATATCATCAACAATAAATACAGGTCAACTCGAATTTGCATTTAAAAAATATGAAGACTACATTACTTGATCTACGCGAATTATCCATGTGACATATTCGTGTAGAATATCCATCTACATTTTTTAAAATTTAATTAATAAGAATCCCTTTATTTTCAAAGCGTACTCTAAAATTAATTCAAATCGATCAAACCCTTCAAAAATCAATTTTTTTTTTAAATTTGTATTAATCCACGTTGAAATCCACATTAAGATTTGGGACTGATTTCCACGTTGATTTCAATATTGATTCCACATGGATTTCCACGTGGATTCTACGTGGATTTCCATGTGGAAATCCACGTGGTCATTTTCAACTGGGTTTAAAAATTTAAATTTAAATTTGTATTTTAATTTTGTATTTAATTAGTAAGAGAAATAATATAAACCCGTAGACGCAGTGGGCTGCGGTCAAGACGACTTTCCGATGAATCAAAGAGCCGCCGCAACGATAGACGTCCAAAATTTGCGGGCTCAGGTAAAGCACGGCAACCATCCAGGGAAATTCGCCAAATTTCGCCTCATTTTCGATCTGACTCATAATGCGAAGTCCGACTCCGTCTACATTCCGGAATCCGCATCTTCTTTGGTCGCTCTGATATTCTAACGCTGGCTCGTTCGAATCTTCGTCAAGTTGTTGAGGGCGCCTTATGTTGGGAAGATCGCAGCACCTTTCAAGAACACTTTCGCACTCGAATGCACTTCTAGAAGGATATTTAATAAAATTTCAATTTTTTATTTTGTTAATTATGAATTCATATTTTTTATGTGAATATTTTAACCCTTTTCAAAAAATTCATATGTATTTTCAAGGAGTTGTGCTCTTTTATCGAGAAGCCAGATATTTTATTTTAAAATTCATTATTTTCCTTCCTTGTTACTATTTCATGTATCTGTTTTATACAAATTTTATTTATTTAAGGTGAAATACTACAAAGATTTTCGAGATGGGTTTGTATACATATTGTAAAAAAGGAAAATACTCTTACCTCGGTTTTTTGATAGCTCGCACATCAAGAATGTTAGCTCCATCGATAATTTTATATCCATCATCATCGCACAGCCAAAATGATACACATTCACAGCTCTTTTCATTATTTACGTCCTCGGTAAAATTATTGGTATTATAAATTGGTCCGGCAAAGCACCATATTGACAGCATGGAAAATATTAATAGTCGTAAAACTTTAATCATTTCTTAAGTAAATTAAAAGAAATAATAAGGGACTTCGTTCTCTTCTGTTTCGATCAGTCGATTCAATTCTAATATTTCGGAATGTATATGGCCAAAATTAAATAACAAACGCCGTAAATAAACGTAAATCATAAAGAATTCGAGTCATTATTGAGTGTATATACCGTCATATATACATATAACTTGTCAATCAAACTCCTTTTTTAACTTTCGAAGGAATTTTCGGTCAAAAATAGCAACACTAACAGCACGAAAAAATTGCTACACAGAATTTCTTAATATTTATGTTGACACCTTCTTAGTACATCATACCCACAGATTAAGTAAGAAGTATATATTTATCTTATATTCCGAACGTAACATTTGCAAAGGTAATATACATCTGTACAACCTCAATACAATCTTGTTGAAATAATTTAAACTTTAATAAATTGTTAAATTGTAAAATATTCTTAGAAATAAATAAAATATAAAATTTTATACTTATAGTTTAGTAAAATAAAATCATTTCAAAAGTAACATTTTTCCTTACAATTAATTATAAAATAGTGGATGAGAAAAACGATGCAGGTTCTAAGTATAATTTTATTTGTCAAGTGTGCAAACCATTTTTTAAAAAAAAAATTTCAAATTACAAAAATAAATAACTTTGTTTTTAATGATTTGTCATCGAATTAAAATAAACCAAATTTTACAATTTTTTTTAAACAGAAATGTTCACTTCACTTAACCATATTACAAGTTTTTTTTAATACACTCCAATTTGTTTACTAATATTGTAAACTGAACCATAATACCTATAAGTACAACGTACAGACATTTTTAGTATAACTTTTATACTATTAAGCTAAAATATTTTTAAAGATCAAACAAACTCTGGAAAAACTGTTTGTATGTAACTTCACTTTATAATTTTGTGAATGAAGAAAGTTGAATTATGCAACAAGAATTACTCTAATACTTTTTTAAAGTGAATAATAGAATAATATATTTTTAAATTTTATTTAAATTTAATTTACTCAAGTGGATATTATCATATTTATCATTATGAACTACATAATTCACACATCACATCTTTTATACTTTTCTTTAAATCTCTCTGCACGTAAGAACTTTTCTTTCCATAAATAAATAGATTTGTATGTTTCCACGTATTTTCAAGACTTAGGTATTTATGCAAAATCTACTTAGCAAATAAGAGAGATTTTCGATTTTTCACAGCACAAATTTGGATTAGTTTGAAGAAATAAAAAAATTCAGGAGGAATATTTAACATACTTTTCTAAAAAGATGTTAAAACTCCACTGATTGTAATGAAAAAGTACAAGATTCTCGATTTACATTTACTTAAACATGTAAGGAGAAATCTGCAAGATTTCTGTCAAATCAAATTAATTTTCATTTTGGTTTTCTTGAAGAAGAAAAAAAAGATTTTAAACTTATTCATCATTATTTTGCGTATTTACTAGAGGAAAAATTTGTGTAATTTTTCCTATAGCCTTTGTTCGACCTTCCCGCAGTAAGAGTCGCATTTCAACATGCAAGTACTCGGGATGGTTGAGAAATCTAAATAATACTGATGCAGTATCATTTGTTTGCAATCCACCTTCTTTTAGATCCATTATTCCTTCTATAACGCATGTTTGTCGTACATTGCCTATGTGTACTGTTGCTTGAAATCCTGGATAAATTGCTGTGGCGTGATAAACAACAATTATTGTTGCCTAAAAATAACAATATTATATTAAAATAACGTGACATAAATAATAAAACTAATGTATGATTTTTTTACTACTAACTTGGAAAAATAAAGTTGCGCAAGGGTGATCTCGAATTGAAACCAACACCATTCCAGGACGTAAATGAGGTAATGGAGGATCTCTTTTAGAAGGAGGTGCCAGTGTTAAACTAGCACTTTGAGATGCTCGCACAAGACAGCATGGCGCCTTGTTGCGATGCAAGCTAACGACTTTAACTGGACTAAATTCTCCATGTGGAGAAGGACCGACCAGCAGCCTTGTGCCTAAAGCAATTGCTCCTTTAACAAGTAATCCCCCCAGTACTGGCTCAGAAGCTCCTGCAACCCTGAAAATAATTGCAATCGCAATTTAATATAAAGAAACAACTTTTATAAGCAATAATCTGTCATTGTAATTATTTAAAAGTACCTGAATGTTTCATCTATTTGAAATAAGCAAGAATCAGGATCTGAATTAGGAGGTACTGATTCCATTGGAGAGAGATCTCTAATAAATCTTGTTAATTCATCTAATCCTTCACCTGTCACACAACTGACAGCGAATACTGGTATTATGTCAAGATCATTGTTTTGTGAATCTTCATTATTATTCCTGTGTAAAACAAAACTTTTATCGCACCCTTGTAACCTGGCAATATTTTCTAATTGAGAGACTGTCTTACAAGGGTCACTATATCCTAAATCAATTTTTGTTAGGACTACAAAAAATGGCAAGCGAAGTGCCAAACATAAAGCCATATGTTCTTGTGCAAGTTCATTCACAGGAGGAGCTACTATTAGCATTACATAGTGAGGTGAATATCCTGAAAAATCAATTTTTCACGTTATAAACTTTTCAAAATACAGAGTACATTTTAATGATGCTAAAAATAAATTAGTATTACCTGTAAGCCCTAATAACGTCGTCCTTAAATATTTTCTGTGACCAGCTAAATCAATAAAAGTAACCACTTTTGAAGCGTGCTCGCAAATTTCTTCCGCAGTTGTCATCTCAGCATAATTTAAAACATGACCATTGTTATCAAAACCTATAATTTCATGAGATATCGATGAAGTCCGTCCTGTTTTAATTTCGTGTAAGTGGCGAAGCATATTTAATCTTGATCTCCCCCGTCCGTTATCTAGTTCTCCTTGAGTTAATACTCCTACAAGTGAAAATTTTAGAAAATTAAATTCTATTATTATTGTAATAAATAAAATGATTGAAAACAAACAATACCTAGCAAGGTAGATTTTCCAGCATCTTGACATCCCATAACAGCTAATCGTAAATCAATTACACTTTCATCCTCCCTATCATCTTTTCTAAGCTTTCGAATTAATACTTCAGCAACTCGTTTCTCTTCATTTTTGTTGAATTTCGTTTTCTGCTTTGTCTTTTTATTAACAGATTTTGGGTTAGCAAAACGCTCTCTAAGTATAGTCATTGTTGCTCCTAGCCTAGTTGCCATGTCCCTTAATGTTTTTAATGAGGCTTTCATATCATCCCTTGATAAACCAGCCAATTTTCCATTGTCTTCAACTCCTAAAAGAAAAAATATGAAATTTTATATAGTTTCATTTTAAAATTTAATCCAAGCTTTTAAGGAAATTCCATTGTGTCCAATTCATGATAAAGCCAAAAATCCCTACAAGGTCATCGGGGGACATATTTTTTTTATGATGAAATCTTACATACCTATTTGATAAATAGCTTCTCCATGTCCTTCTTGGAGACGCCATTTCATTTGAGTCACTAAATGCTCAAATCTTTCACTAGATGGATTTATCAATTTTAATTTGTACTCTACATTTCCTTGTTCAGGTTCTGGAGGTAATCTGTCTTCTGTATCTTCAAAGGTGCTGTTACTTGATTCGGAAGTATCATTTTCTTCATTCTCAAAATCATTCCAAGTTTTTTTTCGATTAGGCTTGGTCTCTCCTGTATCAAATAATTCTAAGAAGGACTCCATTGCTAAAACAAAAATTAAAATCCTTTGTAAATATTTTTTGATTATTTTAAAATAAAATTAAGATAAAATTAAACAGTATTACAATGTAATCTTCACGACTGTCAAATTAATTATTAAATCAAAATTCAAACTCCTTTTAACAAAATTAACACAAACTACTTCTTAGGCACTGTTTGAGTAGAAGATGCAGACTGAATGAGCACAAAGGCAGTGTACAGTTTATATACTCCCTTCCCCTCACATGGGAAATCCCCCTAGTAAACATCTTACTAATGTGTTGCATCACAAACACCTTGATTTGATAAATTAATTAACAACATTTCAAATGTATTGTGTATTTTTTGTTTTGTTTAAAATTTGCATTTGCAAAAATATTTTATTTATCAAAAAAAAATTGTTGCATCATTTATAATACACTTAAGCTTTTATGCAATAATGTGTAATTATATTTGACATGGGAATTATAATATTACATTAAAAAAAAAACATTTTATGTAATATTTTTAAAAATTTGATGAAAAAAATTATTAACATTGTTAAATTATTAAAATTTTGAAAAATATTTTTTTCTGACAACATTCCTTTGTTAATATAGTTATTTAAAAATGAGGATATTTTAATCTCACAATGTGCATATACCAAACATATTTTCAAAAACAAGAAAATCATTTTAAATTTTCCATTTTTAGATCGCATATATTTACATTTATTGAACAGTATTAAAAAAAGAAAACAATAAATCGTTATTTTATAAAATTTCTTTTTTTAAATATGTACACCTAATACGCATATTTTTTAAATTAATTATATAACATTTAGAAAATTTTTGCGCAAGTGACCTTAAACTTTCTATTTATACTCCAATCAACTTACCACAGCTGTTTTGTGGTACTATATAAAAACTCATATATCTGAAATCAACAATAACAGGGAAGGTGAATCTTGCATCACCTCGAATTGTCAACTCTTATCACAAACATTTTAATAAAAACATGGTTCACGCAGCGACTATTGACTTCCGATTTTTCCCCGATAAAATAATGAAAAAATATTCAATTCCCGTTCCCCGCCACTTAGAGTCATTATGGCCTTTGTGAGTTAAAAGACAAAAAAAAACGAACATTTTAAGTTTTCGAAGAAAAAAAAAGATAACGCGTTCCGATAAGCCACACACGCCTTTTGTTTTCTTCTCAAAACACACACCGAAGCAAGAGGCGCAAGGTTGCAGCTGCCCTAGGATGTTTTATGCGCTCGCTTTAGCACGCATTATACACAAAACAGTTATAAACCAAATCGATTTTTACCTTTTTCGGGGGATCGACGGTCGGGTCCGATTCACCAAATCCTCGTTGCATTTGCGGATCCCCGAGCTGCGATGCACATCTGGCTGGCGACGCGGAGCACAGCGGAGTCTGAAAGTAAAAGTGACAGATTGGTTTGGTTTCCAAACAATCGAGTCAACACAGAAAACACTGTCGTATAGACTGGGTAAAAATAGAGCGCGACGGGCGCGTCGAATTCGCCCGCCGAATTGTTCGCATTTGTCGGGAAAGCACTCGCGATCGTCGGAAATGCCGCACGCTACCTTCGTTTCGGGAAGAGGATGTGAAATTTCGATCCAATTGAATTTTACATTATTCCTTTCGACACCCTTGAAAAACTCCGTTCGGCCATTTCCCGCACCTGGCACTGCTGCCAACACTTGGCCGAAGAATCACACTTAATCACACTCACTGAAATTAATTTGTTACTATAGTTAAACTTGAACAGCTGATTCAGACTGTTTTGACTTTATAATTTATAGCTTTTTTTATTAAGTAATAAAGATCCTATTTATCTAAAACAGTCATATGAGCGTGAAATGTCATTATTGTGCCTATACGAAAGTACTATATTAATTTGACATGAGAAATGTTCATTATTTAATGTAATTTCATTATTTTAATAATAAAGTTTTTGTTTCGTTGAAATCTAGGGTATTTTGGTTTTTTTATCGTCATTATTTGAGCGCGACATTTGAATAGTATAAGTAATGAAATTAATTAACAATACTTAAAAGATTATTAAATTGTAATTTTAATATTACAACTATTTCCTCTCATTTCTAAGCAAATCTAATAATAAAATACATTAAATATTATCGTTTTAAATTACTGAATTTATACAAACTTATTCCAATACAATTTTACAATTTTATTAATATAGAAATTTTAAAATGTTAAAATATTACAAAGTGTAGTCGGTATAAGTGTATAACACAAAGCTTAAAATATTAACAATTAAAATTAATTATTTCAACACTGTTAGTAATATATAAGTATATGCAAATCTATATCGAGCACTGCCTACTATAGGGCTATTTGCACGATCACATCTGATCACATGTCGATGTCGGCATTTTCGTTTAGTATCAAAACAAAGTAATTGATCGTATTTGTTATATCTCATAATTTTATTTTGTTAAAAATTGTGAATTTTGATAATTGTATTTTTTTTTATTCTTAATCAATAAAAGTTACAATTTTAACAAGGTTTTAACAAATATATGAAGAATTTATGGATGATTTCTAACCTATAAAATATAATTATTTATTTAATTTTAGGGAAATAATATAATTTTGTTAAAATGGACAGCAAAAAGAAAAGGAAAAATTATTTTTCAAATCAAGGAAATGATCAGAAGAAAAGAAAACGGTTAGCTTTAGAATGTGGAATGAAAGGTTTTCTATGCACATGCAATTTTCGTGAAAAAGATTGTGTTCGTGAAGCTTATAATTTGTTAAATGAGTATGCGGACAAAATATGTGCTACCGAAGAAAAACAAGTATGTATAACAATATATTTTGCATTCACTTAAGACTGTTACTGAACAATAGATTTTATTAGCTTGGGACTGTAGATGATGAAAAGAAAATTGAAGAACTTAAAACAAACGCAGAGGAGGAAAAATCACTAGAAAGTGATAATAATGTAAAAGAAGAAAGTAAAAAAACTAAAGAAGATGAAAAAGAAATATCACCTCAAAAAGATGAGAAAGAGTCTGAAAACCAACAATCGAAATCTGTGAAATGTAAAGAAGAAGAAGAAGAAGAAGAAGCAGAAAATGAAAGTGACGAAGATATTTCCACTGCTTTGAATAAAGAATTAAATGAATTGAAAGCAGAAGCTGTAAAACCACTGTCAGAAAAAAAGTTTCAGGTAAATATTATTGTATATCTTGTAATAAAAACTATAATTTGTATAAATGAATTTTCATAATTGTAGGTAGTTGATACTGGAGTAGCAAATGTTATTTTCATAAAAACGACAATTTCTGATCCCCTGCCACTTGTGACAGAAATAGTAAAAGATCTTTATGAAACAAAAAAGCAAAAATCTAGGTATTTATTGCGAATGTTACCTATTCAAGTTGCTTGTAAACCATATTTAGAAGACATTAGATCTAAGGCAGATGTACTTTTTGAAAAATACTTTGCCCAAGAACCAAAAACTTTTTGCATTGTTTTTAAGTAAGTATAAATTTTAATTTATTTAAAACTTGATTAATATATAAAAAAAAGTAAATGAAAATATTTCACTTTTTTATAGTCGACACAGTAATAGTAACCTACAACGGTCTGACGTTATTGAAGATTTGGCTCAAATTATTTCAAAAAAGAATCCTGGAAATAAGGCTAACTTAAAAAATCCTGACATTGCTGTAGTGGTTGAAGTAATAAGAGCAGTTTGTCTTCTTTCTATAGCTCCAAATTATTTTACATATAAGAAATACAATCTCTTAGAAATATGTAACAAAAAATAATAATAAAATAACTCCAATATTTTATTTTTAATAAAATTTTTATATACTTTAAAAAAGCACAATATTGTTTATATTATTTACAATTTTTTGCTTATAAAAATTTACTTTTATTAAATAGTCAAAGTGACTTTTACTTAAAAACTACAATAAATATTTGTCATTATGTGTATTACGTATGCTTTTAATTATTAACTGATTCAATATGGTTAATGTATGAATTTTTTTTTTATTTTTTAAAACAGTAAAAAATTATGAAATTACCATTAACTATTAATGAATTAAGTGAATAATTTAATGTCAATTATTAAAAAAAATGTTATACAATTAACCCTTTGGCCCCCAGTGATACATCTGAGAAATATAAAACGTACTTGTTTACTTAAACTTTCCAATATGCTATTATAAATAAATGAATACAGAGTAAAAAATATTGTTTCAGTTAAATCGGGCATCAAAGGGTTAAAATTTATTATTTTATCTTTTTTTTGATCATTTTTTTTAAATGAACATTATTAAATTTAAATCCCATGTGATTCTTGAACCTATTAAACTTTATATTAAGCACAATTCAACTAATGCTGTGTAGTACATTATTTAAAAAAATATATGCATAGTCAGTAAAAGTTAAAGTTTGTCATAAAGGCCATTAACATTGTTATCTTCTAGAGTGCAATAACCACATACAAATTCTTGAATATAGTTAGGATAAAATAGAAGTACTTGATCTTGTGACCAGTGTATAAAAAGTAAAACTTCTGCGCTTACAAAATCGATAGTTTTCTTATCCATTCTTACCCTAAAATCAAATTTAAAAAATTAAGTTTGGTAATGAAAGGTAAATTAATTTCTGAAAAAAGCAAATTTAAAATTTATATTACCATTTTGATCCTATATATGAAAATTCAAAGTTTCTGGTCACTGGCACGGTAATTGTGTGATTGTGAACAATACCACCAACTCCATCTGAACTTAAAATTATTCTATCAGTCTCATCATCAAAAGTCAATTCAATAAAATTATCTTTGTTAATTGCGGATACAGAAAATTTAGGGTTATCATTATCACATCGAGCAAGAATTAATTTTTCGGAATTTTTTTCAAAAGAATGCGATATGTTATTTGAAGATTTAATTGATCCTGGATTAAGTATGCAGGTACCTAAAAGAATTAATTTAAAAAATAAGTATTACTAATATGTAACTATAACAATTACACATTATTTAAAAAAGACTTACTGAAAAATGATCTTAAAACTGGATTATCCATGTACTTATGCAATCTACTGCGGATCAAAATGCTATTTACAAAATCTCTATTAAATTCTGTAGACATTTTTGCTCCATTGACTAATAATTCACCTCCATGAGAATCTTTTGGAAAAGTTGCTATAATAGTTGTTTCATCCGTTTTTGAAGTTTTATTGCTATCACCACCAACTAAATCATAAAGAGCTCGAAGTCTTGTGCCAAGATGTAAAATGGATGGCGGAAGCTAAAATATTTGTAAATTTAATGTACAATAATCTAACAACATAGATATGAAAATGATTAAGATTAAAAATTACATTTGCATGTGTAACTGCCACTTTATATTTTCTTAATGTTGACATTTCTCTAGAAGCTTCATAACAAGCTTCAGTGTATGGAGTAAACTGTTTATCTTTAGACTGCGCTAAACATTCGTTGTAAGGCCACACATCTCTTTTACTTTCCATAATTTGTTCATCAGTTATTTCACCAACTAGATTTATTAGTAATGAAGATCCATTGCATTTTCCTTTTGCAGAATCGGCTTCGCCCCAGCTAATATCTAATTTAATAGACGATGGATCAGTGGGTCTAGTACTTAAAAAGTCCCAGTCCCAAGGTGTATCTCTCTCACTGTCAATGCATATCTAAAATAATTTTTATTCAAATAATACATATAGTCACTCTTAAGGCTTGATTTTAAGTTTACAAACAATCAGTGATATAAAACTTTCATATCTACCTTCATGACTTTTTCACCTGGAGCACTTTTAGTTGCTTTAATTTTTAGTGAATCAGACAACCAACTTGTTACATCATATGCAATGGCTATAGTCCACTGTTGAAGTACTTGAGGTTGATTCAGTATTCGCCTATTTAAAGAAAACATATGATATTTGTCTTTTTTCATGTATTCAAATTTAATCTATAAAAATAAAAGATATATTTATTAAAACAAAAATTTAGTAATGTATATATTTAAAACAGTAAAAATGATGTAATAAACACCTCAGATGATAAATCATTAATTGGTTCAATATATGCTTCAATACCACAGCTTCCTGATAATGGAACATAAGATAAATAATCAAAGAAATGTAATCCAAGTAATACAGTTTCAAGCAATGGCCAGACTTCGCAGTTGCTTTGATGAGATGCTAATACATCTGGTATCATAAGTTGTTCCGATAAAACTTCTTCTTCGCAATCAAAATCTTCTACTCCGAATATTCCACCTAATTCAGGAGCTTTCAGAGTGAATAATGTATTTGACTAAAAAAAATGATATCGTAAGAACACGTAACATTTTAATTTTAATTCCTTACTTTGGGATTTTACCTTGGGTGCTTTATGTGGAAAGCGTTTCACAGTGAATAACGATACACATTTTGGGCAGAGAGTTTTCAATTTTTCTGTTACATTAGCTCCTCTGATGTTAGTAGTTGTTCTAACGTGACCTTTAAGTCCTCCTCTCAATCTTTCTTCTGGTGTATTGTAAGTTAAAAAGAGTTTCTCTCGATAACCAAAGGTTACATTAATTGGTAAATAACCGTGAACAGATTGAGACTGAACAGCCGCATGCCATAAATCACTTACAGGGTTGTAGTTTTCTGTTGTTTTGGTTCCATGAATGGATGTTCTGTAAAGACAATTTTTTAACTGGCAGTTTTTTCAAGCGCGTTAAATACTATACCTAAATATTATTTATATAATTATAAAATTTTTACCTTAAAATTACGTGATTATTTCTACCATTTGTTACATGAGTAAAGTTTCCTCTCATGGAGAAAAGAGAAGTTGCGATGGCACCTAATCTAAGATTTGTACCTAAATCTGTAACTTGAACTGATTCTATTGTCAATGGAACATGAATTCTTTGTTGATTAACGTGAAACTCCATTGTTTGATAGGCACTGTAAGAATATTCTTGAAAAGATGATAAATCTAAAATTGTACAGAAAATTGGAACTTGATACTGAACAATTCTCATAGTTGTGTATGATTTTAGAATTTTTAAACTTACATTTGAAAGCTTTGACTAAATTTGTTTGATTTAAGTGTAAACATAACACAGCTTTATCTTGTACTTTGGCAATAATTTCAAGATGTACAGGATTACCAGTTTTGGTGTGGTATTTGAATTTTTTAAGGATGTCTTCAACTCTTGTAGACAAACTCAAATCATTCAAATTCGTTGACATTGCATGTAACAATCCTTCTACTTTAATGTACAACTAATACAAAAAATTATTAGAATTATTATTAGCTTACATTCTAGGATAATTTCTTTCATATCCTTTAGTTTATTACTTACGGAAACGTGATTTAAATTTAATCCAGAACCGTGATTATGCAAAGTAATATGAGCTACTTCTGGTATATTTGTTAGTGAATTAGCAATGATGACTCCATGAATTAGAGCTCCAAAGTGTCTCTGTGAATCTTCATAATCAAACATGTAATTTCCAGTAATGATATGTTGAGTGAGCAATGGCTTTTTAAGAATTCGTGCAAACTGAGATGCCATTTTACCACTGTAAAACATTCGTAAAAAATAAATTTATTTTATATACAAATTATAATCGCTTAAAATATAAATTAATTTAGACTAACATGTTAACATAACATGGGAATTTCGTTCGTTCTGCAGACTTTAACGTTGTATAAAAGTAATTGTAAAGGTGCTGATTAGGCTCATCTTTCAAATACCAGTACAAAGAGATTAGACGACTTGGTGTTGGATCAGATACCGTTAATAGAGTCAATGCAGCTATTCGCATCTCTACATGTTCTGATCTATTTACTAAAATAGGCCAATAAACAGGATAAATCTGAAACAAATTTATTATTCAAATTTATTAAAATAAAAGTCGCTTTTTTTAAATGTTACATACCACATCAGGACGAACTGGGGCACTTGGTAGTGAAGCCCAAGCAGCTAGGACTCTAAGGTGACGCGATTCAGCACTATTTCCACTTGCTATTGGCTCAAGAAACTCAACAACTCGGCCAAGTTGGATGTTGGATAAACCTTCTAGCCAAACCATTTTTTTTTCATAATCCTTACTCTCTGAACAAAGGCAATAATTAATTATAATAAATTTTTTCCTTTTTACGAATATTTCATATTAGTTCAAAGTAATGTACCTGTAAATTTGTCCAAATACAATTTAACATAATCATCAAGCATTTCATATGGACAGTATTTTAAACAAGTTTTGTATACTAAAGTTCCAAAAGTAAGAATTCCTGTATGCTGTACTTCTGGAGAAATTTTAGGGTGAAGATTAAGCAGTGGTTGAAAACCTAGCAATAATTGTACATCAGGTTTACGAACGTGAAAGGGTAAATGAGTTAACAATTGCATTGCAGTTATATCTGATACAGACTGCGACTGAATAAGCTCTAATACAAATAATGCTGATTCTGTTGTTCCAACTTGTGGTAATGCTTCGAGAAACATGTTCCTAAAATAATGAAAATTAGTAAATTAAAAAAATATATTAAATTTATTTAAAAAAAAAATTGTTATTCACCTAACAGTTTCTTCTTTATAACTTGTTCCAGATATATTATTATAAGCTAGCTGTAAATCAGCTCTGTTTAGCATGCCCAAATAGTACAATAATACAGATATTGTTGTATTGTGAAGATTGTTAATTTCTGTATCTAAACCTGGATTTTCGAGTCGTTGACTCAATCGATCTAAAAGTGAACTTATCTACAAAAAAAAGTGTAAAATGAATGGGCATACCATAACAATAATGCTATTAATTATTTTCTACAAAATGTTATATTTTATCTTACAGTTTTAAAAACAACTTCTTTTTCTGGAGTTCCCCTGCCTTGAGTCAAGTCATCATCGGGAAGTTCATGTTGCAAAGTTTTTATTTGAAGATTGTCTGTTTTTATCGTTATCTCTTGTTCCTTTTCTGATATTAATTTAATTTGTTGACTAAAATTATTCAATCGTAATTAATGATTTTTTAAATATTTATCATCTCTGTAAAATATGTCACTTACTTGGTTACCATAAAATGAGCTTCTCCAAGACTTTGGAAAGGTTGAATATATATTTCACCAGAAGCATTTACACTGTAAAGTTTAATTTCACCATTGACTACAGCTACTTCATAAAACCTTTCACTAGATTCTATAATTGGGTTCTAAAGACATAATAACAAATGCATTAAGTAATATATGAATGTATAGAAAAAAATAATATTTATTTACATACTTGATTGTTGTTGGGACATGGTGTGTAGGGTACATTGCTCCAAAATCGATATGGATGACCTATACAAGTTCGAGGATCTACTGACTTACGGATAGTTCGATTAGCAGCAGATTCAGTTATTACAACATATTCCATTGTACACTTTCCATAATGATTAATCTGGATACACATAAATTAAATTAAGTATTTCAATAAATCAATATATTAATTAGGATCGTTATTTTCTTGCTTTAATATTTTTAAATGCCTAAATAAATATAATCATTAAAAATGGAACTTTTTAATATTTAACTTACTTCAACAGAATGAAAAGCAGCTTCTGTTTCAATAGCAGGTAAATCAAGTTGAAATATTCCAGCAACACTGCGTTTAATATTTGTAGCCCACACAGCTTCATTAGTTTCAACACTAAAATTTTGAATTTGACCAGATTTATATTGAACTTTGAATGGTTTTTGCAATTCTTCTATAGATCCACCTATTGTCGCAGAATCATTTTTCAAGTCAAACTCCTCGGCACCATTTGAAACTTTGGTTTTTAAATTTTGAAACTAAAATTATAAGTTGAAATCATAATTTACTTCAACATTATTTATTTGTACATTAATTATTTAAACCATACCTGCATGAAAACATTACTGCTATCAACTTGCACTACCAATAATCCAGTAAAACCCCATGATGACTGTGCTTTTGTTGGCACCAGCACACCAGAACTTGCTTTTGCTTCATATTGGAAGACATATTCTTTTCCTGGTGTAAAAAACGCTTCGGCACTCCCCACAGTTAAATAAATAAAAAAAATGGTCGCAACGTAAAAAGAAGTTGCACATTTTGGAGTATAATTTAAAACTTTTCTTCTCAAATAATCTACAATTAAAATGTTTGAATTAAAAAAATAATCTAAATAGAAGAAAATAAAATAAATAATTATCTAAAAGAGTCGATGATCAAAACCCGTTTTTTGTAAGCTTCCAATATCACAGGATAGAATAATTAAATTTATCAATGTTTAAAAAAAAATGTAAAACTCTGTGTTGTAATTTACAATGCGATAATGTTGAAAAGTAAAAAATTCACCGCAGATGGAAAAAAAGCGAAAAAAATTGAAATCAGATAAGCGACTGTTAAAAATTGCCGATGAACTCACTTTGACGCCTCATGTTGGGTGACAGGTCACGCAGCTGCGAGCGGACTGCTCGTGCAGAAGTCCAATGATGACCTCAATAAGGCCGTCTTTTTTCTTCCTACGCCGTTTTCACTGATACTTTGTACGCGATCGGCGGTCAGAGTGAATCTCGTTGCCGGGAGCCAACAGTAAATAAAAACGAACTCGGGCGGCGACGATGCCGCCGCGTTGATGGCAATTAGTTAAAAAGACGGATAAAGCGAGAACATTTTTTTAGGGGCCGAAAAGAGCGTGGCCCTGGGTGAAAGTCAATGCTGCAAAAGCCGGGAAAAGGCTTCGCGCGCTATTTATAGGCCGGCGATTGTTATAATAGGAAAACAGAGGATTAAGATAAGGTGACCTTTGACCCCTCACCTATCAGCGAGAGAGCGAGCGAGACACTATCTAGCTGACTAACTGAGGACGATAACAGAGACTTAGCACCGTGGAATAGGCTTTTTTTCCTTCTTTATTATGTACAAGATTCAAAATCGAAGTATCTACAAGATATAAAATTGTTAAACGAAGGGGGATTGATTAATTTAAGTGCTGAATTAATTTAACGATCGACGAGCCCCACTTAACGCGCGCTTCGACCGTTCAAATAATTCCGTTGATTTACATCGTTGAGTCACTCGATGAAAGCGTCGACACTCTGGATCTTCGCGGCTATTTACAGGGGTTTGATTATCTTCAAGATTGATTTCGAGTATTCCCATGCCTCACTGTTTCGAACGAAATAAAATAATTAATTTCACTTTAAATATTAGTAGACCTAAGATTACCTATTATATACATTATTTAATTCATCAACAAGTGGTTATAAAACTAATGTAACTCATAAGATTAACAAATGCAAGACTTTTAAAGACTGTACTGTTTAGAAGATGTAAATAAGCTTTGGAATATTATAAATTTCAATAAAATGCTATTGCGTACTACCGTTTTGTTACGAATTATGTTTTACTTTGATATAACAAATTTCATCAAAATACTTACTTGTGAGCTGGATTTGCTTGGTCAAGTTGGTCACTTAACTGTTTGATTAAAGTAGCAAACATTTTTAAGTGATCAATTGTTTCTCCTTGCAGCCACGCTCGTGGAAGTGTACTCATAATCTAATTAAAAATAAATGATACCGTCAATTTAGAAAGTTAAAGAATTTTAAAACGTTAAAGATCCATGAAAATAATTTACCATATTGGCTTTAACAAGCGCATCTGGCGGAGAAGATACTCTCAGTCCAGCGAGAAGATATCTGTTCAATAATGATCCTAGAGCAAGATTTTTTAGTCTGGCATCTCCAATTAAACCTTGCCAACTGAGTAAATTTCGAAGTAATTTAATAGCCATAGCAAATTGACGTTGAAAAAACTGATGTTTCGGATCCATGACTCTAAAATTGTATAAAAAAAGATTTAATCGAACGTTTTCTTTTTAAATAGTTTAAATGAAAATAAAAATACTAACTGTTTAGGAAATATTGGAATAAACACGTCATTTTCCACCGCTGACTCCATTTTTTCTATTACAGTATTGAAAAGAGTTTGTAATTGTTTGCTATCATCATTTAAATTAGGATAATCTCTTATTAATCTATTAATTATTCCAACTAATCGAAGAGTTTGCGACGTCGACATGGGGTCCCAAATTTTTTCGGCAATTGCTAAAAAAAGTAAAAAAAATTTATAATAATCTGTCCTGAAATTGTAATAAACAATTATGTAAAATATCGTTTTGACATACTCGTTAATTTTGGTATAACAATTTTTTCAATTGCTGAAGGAATTAGTCGGACATCAGGATCGCGTCGAAGAGTTTCTTCAGTCTCATTTGTGTTTAATGCATATACAATTAAAGAATTGTACCATTTTGATCTTTCCAACTCAGAATTTTCCTAAAAATTGAAATATTTAGGTTTATAATTTTTAAATAAAATAAAAATAAATCATTTTTAATTTACAATTATTAGTTTAAAAATAAGAAATTTAAAAAGTATAATTTTAATAACAAAGTAAGCAACCTCGTTTAACAATTAACATTAATAATTACGTTTGATGACATAAAACAATTCGACGTCTCCTATCGAAAACGTCGTATCTCAGCGTTTAATTCTAAAGAGTCGTATCACGGCTGCTTACATCAAAAGATACGACTCTTTAGAATTAATTGCTGAGATAGGACGTATGTGATAGGAGACGTCGAATTTTTAATTAATGTAATAAAGTTTAAAATTATAAACTTTAAAAGTTTACAATTGCTAATGCGATCTTATATGAGGTCTCACATGAGAGCTCAAATGGAATTTATGCGAAATATCAATTGTGATCGAATACATTATTTTCACGTGGGTTAATTCAATATTTTATGTAATGCGTGGTATATATATATATTATATTTGTATTGAAATACTATTTTCATGAACGAAAAATAGCTGATTTTAAAATACAGGCAAATAATTGATTGTTTCTAGCGAGAATTAGGTGCAGAGTAGAAATTATATTAAATCAATCTATCAAATAAAGAAAAAATGAATTTTATTTTACGTTGCTCTTGACAGAAAATGCTACTGTTTGAGAAAATTCATTTTCATTTGCTCATTAGCTCACGCAAATAAAGTTTGGGATTATAAAAAATAGGAAAAATTTTTCTAACAATTTCTGTGAAAATGGGAATAAAAACCAAATTCCGTTAACCCTCTACTGCTCTAGAGACATATTTCTTGTGACCAAAATAATTCTTGTTATTAACGTTTGAAAAAACAATTGAAAAAATACAATAAAATTTCCGAAGATGTTATGTAAAAAATCGTTTCAGGGTTGCTGACACTATAGAGTTATTACATTATTTTATTCTCATTAGTTTCTTATATAAATACTAGGTTTTATAAATAGTGGTTCATGAACCATGTTAACTGTAAACATGGAAGCAAAGTTAATAATTTTTTATGTTAATATTTACCATAATAGGATTCCATGTAATGAGTTGAAGCCGAACTATAGGAGAAATCATTTTAGGAATGCAAAGAGAAACGTAGGTATCATTATAAGATTCTGAGTCAGTGGTTTTCCAGTTTTCCAGTTTTGACAATATTCCTCTAATGGTACAAAAGTCATCTTCTACATCCAAAAAAAGTTCTTTTGATTCTTTTTCGACTTCATCTGAAAGAACCATTTAAATTATATTTGTAAGCATGATCTTATTAAATCATGTAAACCTTATAACTGTTTTAAAGTGTCACCCAGAAATTTTCTGTAAATAATCTGGAAAATTCATGTCTATTTTCAGCATTAGTCGCGTCAATAACGTTGTTTGGAAATTAAATTTATTCTTTTAAACCGTATGAATTTCTTATGTAGTAAAAAACTAAATGCACAAGTACAGATCCAGAATTAATTCACCTGAAAAGATAATTTTTTTCTAACACTGTGCACGGTCTGCACGAGTAAGAAACGCTTCCCTAATATACTTTTATAATCTACTAATACAGTAGAAATTATTTTAGCTTTTCATTTTATTTATGTAGACAGATTATCTTAAAAAAAAGTTTTTTACTTTTGTTAAATGTAAGTTTTTTAAAGTTTAAAATACAATACCTTTTGATTGACGGAACAAAAGATTTTGTTGTTCTGTTACTTCATCGTCGCTAGACATGCCATCCATATGTCGTGGCATTACGGGAGCCAATTCCCTCGCCCTTCGTCTGCGCGCTCTTCTACCTTCTCTTTCAGTAGCTCGCCTCATTCGTGCCTCATCTTCAGGACCTCTTCTCATCGGTTGTCCTCCTGAATTGAAAATTCATTAAAGTAATTTGTAAATTTAATAATTTAAATGCGAGAGTTTGAGGAAATAACTACTAATTTTATTTCAACTCAAATAAAAAGTAAACTAATATAGTTAAATAACTGACTTGCAGCAGTAGTAACTTCTTCTGCTTGATCTCTGGTATCTTGCCTTCGCCTTTCTATTAATTCAGTAGCTTTGTCTCCATATAATTCAACCCATCGGTTTTCCAGTGTAGTGATTAAAGGCAGCTAAAGATAAAAAAAAATTTTCATTAATATTTGCTAAAATAATTTATTAAAAATTGATGCTTAACCCCTTTACTGTTATTAATGCGTATACACGAAGACATTTTTAGAGCACTACAACAGAATTGTTCTAAGATTATTTTCATTAAATAAAGTAATCTTAAGTCAAGTAGATTCAGTAAATCAAGTAAATGGCTTTCCAGTAAATAGATTCCATCAAGTAAATAGATATAGAAAATAGATCAAGTAAATAGATTCCAATTTGTACCTCGGCAGCAAAGGGATTAAAGATTAACATATTTTTAAATTGTGGATTTTTGAGTTTAAATTCACAGGGATTGCATTGTCATTATTAATATTTTTTTTAGTAAGAGCACAATGCTAATAAAAAATTTTAGACTAGAAGTTTAGTGGTATTACTCAAAATAAATTCAGATTTTTTTTAGTAATTCGGTTTTTCTTTTCATTTAACACCTTGCCCTTTTGAAATAAATTGCTTTTTTCATAAACATTGCTTGAATTTTTTTCTAATTTGTAAACCCACCTTCTCATTAAGACACTCTACCAAGTCAGTGACATACCCACGCAACTCTTGGTAATATCTGAAGCGCTGAGCCATCTCTGGTGCACGCATTTCCCCTTCCTCCAACTCTTTCTTACTCTGAGCCAATTCTTGTACCACTGCATCATAATTTAATTCATGTCGTCGATGCACTTCCCGCAAATTACTTAATCTAAAATTATACATTATTTTATTTATGTAAATAATACACAATAAATTAAAAATATTTGTACCTTTCTATATTTAATATAGAAAGGTACCTTATATTAATACCCTATATCTTAATCTCAAATAAACTGTAGAAAACACGTCATTGAAAATGTCCTATTTAACCTCTTAAGTACCAAGAAAAACTACTTATGGGGTTCATAAGAGTCTGAATTTAATTTAATATTTTGGTTTATTTATCTACAACTTATTCAGACTATTTCGTACTTTGAAATATTAGTTATGAAAATGTCCTTGGTAGTAAGAAGATTGTTTTCTGCTTATTCTAAACCCGATTAAACAAGACATTTTTACTTCTTACACATAACATCCGCAATAAAGACATCGATTAATTTTATGCTTTAAATGATAAATACCTTTCACGCATTTTATTTAATACTTCTTCAGCAGTAACAGGAACACATTTTGTAGGATCTGGTGGAGCTATCATTGGTGGAGGTGGTGCTGCCGGTATCACATTTGCCATGATGGAATCTGTAATTTGATTTGTACCAAATCCCATTGGATTATACTGCATCATTGAATCTTGAGCTGCTGCAAGCTATAAAAAATATATAAAATGAAATGATAAATTTTTTAATACTTTAGAAACAATTTTGTAATAGTAAGTTTATAATGTATTTTACTTGTGCTCCTGTAACTCCTTTTCTTATTTGTTGGACTTCCCATTCTTCTATTTCAGGTGCACTCTCTTCATCAGATACTAAAAAAATTAATGGCAAGATTTGTAACGTTTGTCAAGTATAAGTTTTTATAAAAATTGAATTTTTTAAACCTACATTTGACTAACTGTGTTTGAGATTCAAGGAAAGCTTGTCTTCGTTTTTCTTTGTCTAAAGCTTCTGTATTTACAGTCATATTTATTCTTTCCTGAGAATCATCATCACTATGGTCATGATCTTCTTCTCGTACCAGTCTGGAGGATCCAATTTCATCTCTAAAAGTAAATTATAAAATTAAAAAAAGTAGGAAAGAAAAGAATTTATTTATGGATAAAAAATATCTAACGGTTGCTCTTCTACTGGAATGTAGTCATGTCCCAATTCTCTAGCTTTCTGTCTACGTTTTCTAGCTGCATGGATCATAGCAGCATCTGGTATACAACCACCTAGTAAATTTAATTGTATGTAATTATTTAATCAATTGAAAAGTAATGTATTAGTAAATAGTAACAAGTAAAAATCTTACTTTCAAGAAAAAATTTCATGTTTTCTGATCTATCAGCTTTTGTTTGAAATTTATACCCATCTATTTCTTCTGGTTCATCTTCAGAAGTATAGTCATCTTTTCCAGCTGTAAGTGCATCGCGACCATTCAAAATCATTGACCCAGTGTTCTTTATTTTTACCTGTTAAAAAAAAATTTCCATTTTAGATTTAATCAAGATTTAAATGCGAAATCTATAACAAAATTTACAAGATTCCTTGATCAAATATAACTTTAAAAAAGAAAAAAGACCAAATACGATTTAATAAGACATCTCAAAGGTGTACTTTGGCTTTTTTTCTTTGCAACAGAGAAAATAAAACAGATTGGACTAAATTTATTATAAGAACACCATAGAGATAGCTTACTACTAGATCATCTGTTTTTATTTCTAAATCTTTTTCCTGCATAATAGACATGTTCGATGAGTCAGAATCCACTTGCATTTTCCCTTCACCTTTCTTTTTTTTCCTTTCCAAATCAAGTTGTTTCATCAGTCTTCGGCTTCTGGAGGATTTCTTCACTTTAAAAACCTCGCCATCATCAGCTATAAATTAATATGAATAATATAACATTTATAAGAATTTAAATCAAATTTAAGATTAAAACAATATAGATAAAATCTGATAAACATAGATATACGTTATTCAGTATTTTGTATACATAGTGCATTAGTAAAGCAGTAAATAATTTATCATGTATTTTTGTGTAGTAGAATGTTTTGCTACATTGAGCTGAGTTGTCAAATTCATATCTGTGTTTTACCATGGAACTATGCACCCAACTTAAACTGTGTACCCAGGTTAAAGCTGTTACTCGACAGTATGCCAAGATACAATGATTTACAAAAGGTAGTCAAATAATTTTACAATATGACAAACAAGAAAATAATTACAATTTTAAAGTAGCACATCATAATCAAAGTCTTAAAAACCAGTGCTTATGAGATACAAATGGGCAACGCACGGTTCACCGAGACCCTGGTAACGCGACCTATTTACCTTCCTCCAGCTCCTCTCCGAAGCTGAGCAGCGTTTGCTTGGGCTTCTCCTTTTTCTTGGGCTTATTTTTCGAGCTCGGCATGTCGTCGCTCTCCATCGACCTGTTTTCGTGGTCCTCCTCATCGTCGTTGAAGTGCCGACGGCGAATGTTCCGCTTCGGCTTGTTAAACAGCGACATTTTGATCCTCCGGGAATCCTCTCCCACTCACGCGAGCGAATCTTCCACGAGTCGAGGCGACGCTATATACGTTCCCTCTCAGCGCCTTTACATGGTAATCGCTTCACATGGACGGCCGCGAGGGCGGAGAAGTTGACAAGAGAGGCGAAGGTAACCTCTAGCAAAATGGCGGTGATGCGAGCTGCAGCACTCTCCGCGGGCGACCTCGAAAAAGTGAGCCTCGTTTGATGCTTCTATTTCCCTTTTCCTGCGAGCTTTTCCCCCCTTTATTTCAACCCGGCAGCGGAGAGACCGATCTCTAATCATTGATAATATTCAGGGCGGAAATGCCTGCACTTCGATCGGTAAGGTCGCCGATGATTTTGATCTTGCGGTTGGGTAAAACAGTTTGTCTACCTGCAAATCTGCAATGCCTACAGGTTATTGTCTGCTCACGTATATATAGGCGGGTATATCTATAGACATGTTCAGAGAGTTAGACTCTGATGATCACTGATCAGGAGTAGCGTGGAGCAGTCCCAGATGACAACAACGTGTTTTTCGTGAATTATGCACGCAACTTTGTAAAGTGAAAACATTTGTTATTCCGTAGTGTGAAAGTTTATTTTTTACAATGGCCGAGTACGTGCAAAAGAAAATAGAGGATTTTCGTCCTGTGCTCGAACAGCTCAAACAATTAGAATTATTTACAGAACAAGAAGTACGGTAAGTTTTAGGTTATAATTTACGTATATTTTTATCATCTATAAGTATGCACAATTACAATTGCTTATGTCTTATAATTTTTCTTTTTACTTTTTTTCGTACCCTTTTGCCGGTAACAGAGTCCTCAAATCCCTTTTGCTGGAAAAAAGCAAAAATATATTATTACGATTTTTTTTCAATGAATCTTTTACAACGAAAATGTAGCCCTTTTGCTAGCGACATTTTACTTAAACCTTTTTGTATATAGCCCGTATTTTTTTTTTGGCCCTGTGGCCGCTGTCTATTTGCATAAAATATCTACGTAAATACAAGGATTTACAGAAAACTAAAGAAATAAATCCTCTTTATATTCACTTAAATCCACGTACTTATGTAGAGTTTTGGTGTTAATTGTTACTCCAATATTTTTTATAATATTTTGGCCAATTTTGTACCATGTGAAAAAGATCCTTTTAACGGTTCGCTGCTTATAGTTATCCATTGAGATAATGATTGCTTTATAAAAAGTCTATTAATGTAAATATAAAAATTATATATATTTGAAATAGTTATTATATGCAAAAATTTTATTTGTAATATATTAAATATTTTTTTTACTTTCAGAGACACTATAAAAAATATAAAGAAATATGAATATAAACTTCAAAGGCATACTAAATCTAAAGAAGATTATTTGAGTTACATTAAATTTGAAATGGATTTATTGAAACTTGTAAAGCAACGGAGAGAAGTAATAATATATTTTAATTTGTTTAATCTTACTTATAATAATAAGATATTATTATGGATGTTTAATTAATAATTTAACATTGTAGAAATATGGAATCACGCAGAAGAAGTCTGATATTGATTTTGCTATTGCTAATAAAATTAATCATTTGTACAAAGAAGCAATATCCAAATTTCAAGATGATCTTCGATTTTGGATTGCTTATATGGCATTTTGTAAACACGTTGTATGTATTTTTTCAAGCTCATCAATATTTTAGTGCTATTACATTTTTATTTTAATATTAAATAACTTTTCAGAAATTTCATAATTGTGTAAGTCGAATGATTGGCAGAATGCTTTCAGTACACCAAAATAAACCAAAGTGTTGGCATGTAGCTTCTCGCTGGGAAATTGAAGAAAGTAATAACCCTCAAAATGCAAAGAATTTCCTTTTAAGAGGAATACACTTTCATCCTACTTCTCAGTTACTTTATACTGACATTTTTAAGTAGGCATCATATAACAAATAGAATAACAAAATTTCTTTTTAAATTTTTATAATTATCAATATTAAATTTTAATCATTGCAGATTAGAGTTAGATGATTATCAAGCTAAAATTAAAAAATCTGAATCAGACAAAGATGATGCAGTTTCAAATGCTTCAGATGATTCAGATATGCCAGTTGAATTAAAAAAAGTTTTTGTCACTTATGAGCAAGCTTTTAAAATGATTAAGGATATTAAATTTATAATAGAGCTATTAAATATTGCTCAAGAATATGAAAAAACAGAAAAATTACAAAATAGAATTGTCAGGTTTGTTTAGTTATTCATTTTTTTTCTAAAATATGTTTTGAGATATTAATTTTTGATTCATTCATTAGTGATATGGTTAAAGAGTATCCACATGAACCATTGATGTGGGATACAATGGCACGTAGGGAACTGAAAGGACTGGTTCAACCATCATTAAACAACGAAGATTCTATGGAACTGGATACACAAGAACCAACTTCACTGCGAGATCGCATAACCAATTGTAATGAAGTTTATCAGACTGCAGTTAAGAAAATTAAATCAGAGGAAATGTGGTCATTGTTTATTGACTGTATGCTTGAAATTAATCAAGATTTAGATTCATTACCAAATTATAAACGTAAATTGCTGAAAAATGCTTTATATCAAGGGCATCAAGCAAAACGATTAAAAGAAAAATATTATTTAAATTGGGTAAGTTTTACTTGACTTTACAATAAATTATTTTACAACATAATATATTTAAAAACGCTAATAAATTTTTATTGGTACAGATTGATATGTTAAATATTAATCAAGTTGGTCAAGATAGTAACAGTAGTGGGCAAAGCAAGTTATACGAAGTACTGTGTTGGGCCACTGAAGCTTTACCACAAAATGAAAGTCTTTGGCATGCTAAATTGCAATATCTTCTTAGTTCAAACAATGAAGATTTAGTGACAGAAACTTTTAATAAAGTAAGTTTTTTTTTATCATCTATAATATTTTTACAATTGCATATGTTTAAAAGATTTTTTTTTAACAGGCTGTAAGCATCTTAAAAGAAAATTCACTTTCTTTATGGCGACTTAAGTTACTTCACACACAAGCAAAAAATCCAGAAAACTTAGAGAAATTTTTCCAAGATGCTTTAAAAAGTGAGCCTAATATTTGTAATTACATGAAACCTTTTTACATTGAATGGCTTGTTTTAACAAAAGGTAAAATTTATGAACAATTATATTCAGTGCAATAATGTTTAAGACTAATTTGACTGAAATTAATTATTTTTAGATATCAATGCAGCTCGGAAAGTTTATGACAAATTATGTCTTCAACCACCTCTGTGTCTAGAACTTCACAAAAAAATGGCTGCTTTGGAACTGTTGCAGCCTGAAATTTCGTTGCAAAATGCTCGCAAACCTAATGAAAAGGCCACTTTAGAGTTTGGTAAAAAGAACACCGATGTATGGATGGATTACATAGTCTTTGAAATGAAGCATGGCGATCCACTAAAAGTATCTACCATTTACAATAGGGCTGTACATACGTTGGATTGGTCGATTGTAAAAAATTTCGAATCTGAATATGCTTTCAAGAAAGCAAATCCCGAAACGCATAAAATTTTTATGTAAATAGTTTAAAAGTATGTAAGTTAAAATAGGAATTAAGTTTTAATGTTGCAAATAAATAATTTTTATTTGATATATTTATTTAATGGTTCTAATATTTTTTCATACACATACCTTCAAGTGATATACATTTATTAATTGATATAAGCGTTTTTAGTTTCTAAAGGAAGTTCATTACTTAAGCTTGTTAATATAATATTTCTATCCGTTTCATTTTTAATTCGACTTCCATCTCTGAGAATCAGAGTAGATCGCATATCTAAGCACATGATATCAGTGGTTAAAGCATGTTTTTTATTCTCCAAATCATTGTTTATACGATCTAACAGTCTTTCTAAATCAGTATATGTTGACCTAAAAAATGAAAGATTATTATTAAATAATCAGAGTACATAATATGATAGATTAGGTATATTGATTATAAATTATCAACTAAACTTAACATAAAATAATTCAATATAATTTTAGTATTAATTTTTAACGGTATTATTTGTAAATAGGCAAACTTTAAACAAAAATTTAGGTAGATAAATAATTAATAATTTGCTGCGATTTTTTTCAAATCACAGTATAGCTTATTATTTCTATCTATAAAACTTGTTTAATTTTTTTTCAATTGTGCGCTTTTTTGTAGAGAATATTATATTAAGAATTCAACATATATATCTCAGTAGTTAGCGTTTATTGCTTCATTTTTATGAAATATAAAAAATTAAAGCTTAGTCGTTAAAACAATAAGTGCAAGTGCAGGTCTCAAATGCTCAATTCCGAGAACTGCCTTATAGCGATTCGTGTGAAAAGTTTAAGTTGTAGTTGTTTTATTAAAAACTTAATAAAAAAGTGTCTGCAGATATGAACTTAAGATTGCAGGTAAATTTATTTAATTGTACGAACGCAAAAATTACAAAGATGGTAAACTTTATTTTCGACTAAATATTGATATTTAACATATATGGGCATATCCATAGTAGTTTTCACTTTTAAAAATCATTTTTTGAAACATGTTTTATAGTTCTCAATCGGTGCCCTACTGAAAAACTCCACATGGGACCCAGGTGGGACCCACACGGGATCTTTCATAGTTTCTATATGATACCCACATGGGTCCCACATAGGACCCATGTAGGGTTTTGTCCCAGGAACCACATGGGTCCCACATGGATCCCACATGGATCCCACATGCGTTCCACATGGGTCCCAGGTCTGGTGCAAAAAAATATTATTTATTATTTATTTATTTATTTAATTATAAATTTTCTAATTCATTTAGATAGCTATTTGTTAACTCATTTAAATATTTTTCAAATCAGATGAT